>VDFB02358134.1:78546726-78642103 GCA_007258455.2 Sequoia sempervirens
TGATTATTGACCTCATTATAGGTGAGGATCAATGATAGATGCTCAATGAGATTTGATAAAAATCTCACTAGAGATGATTAGATTGATTGATAGGTTGATTGATAAAATGATGATTTGTGATATGTTATGATTATAGGAGGATTTTAGAGTTCTTCAGTCTTGAGAGTGATTCTCAAAATTTTGGGACATGATTCTATAGCTAGTGCAGGACGATTTGGATTTGATTGGGAAATGTGGTTTGACTCCTCTAATTGATATGCCCCAACATAGGATCAACATGGGAATTTTGACCACTTTAGCTAAGAGGTGGCATAGTGACCACAACACATTTCATTTAGCCACTAGTGAGATGATAGTCACTCCAAAGGATGTATATCATATCTTGGGGATTCCTATTGTTGGGGAGTTGATTGTTTATGATCACACAAAGCAGGGAGGTACTGATGCACTGAGGAGGATCTTTCATGATGATAGGATTAGCGGGTATGAGATCCTATGGTAGGAGATGGTTGCTTCATATTATCCATTACCTTGTGTTCTAGCTGGATTCATTGGAGGTTTTCTATGTCTCGACCGTAGGTCGAAGGGACTATCTATTGGTTGGGGTTGGATATTAGAGAGCATGATTACACAAGGTACCAGATACACATGGGATTCCTACATGTTGTCATACTTATACCATGATTTTCATCAGGTGGTATACCTTGGAGCGGCTAGTCTATTAGCTGGGGTGACATTGTTGTCGATTTGGGCATGGGAGCACATAGCCATTACTTGGCCTGTAGCAGATAGAGAGCATCTAGTTGGTCAGCCATATGTGTTTGGGTATACAATTCTATTTTTCTAGGACAAGCTAGGAAAATTAGAGTATTGGAGATGAGTTCTGGATGATCTAGATACTATGACATGGCAGCCATACTTGGACTATGAGTAGTGGCTAGAGGATGACATTGAGATGTCATATGTTTTCATTTCTAGATACCTAATTGGGAAGACACTGTATGTTACCGAGAGATTTCTACTGATGAGAGTGTTGTGCCATTATGGCAGAGTTCAGGTGATGCCCCAAGGAATGGCATTATATGTGTAGAGATGACAAGATATTCTAGAGTGGGGACCCACCCTGTCCTATGATGCAACTTATCAAGAGTATTTTGGGTTACAACCATGGATATGGGAGTACCATCCAAAGATCGCAAATGCCTTGATGAATGATGATTATGCGTAGTATTTTTTATGCATCCTTTCCTGAGGATATCCAACCTAGAGGAGCCAGTACCAGATTTGGATGATGAGGAGAGGGCACCACCACATGCACCTAGACGGAGGAGAGATGGGGGAGATGGAGATGAGGAGGAGGGAGGTGGTGGGGATGGAGATGGTGGAGATGGTGGAGATGGCAGAGATGGAAGAGATGCAGGTGGAGGTGGACCAGTGTTGGATTTCAGAGTACCTCAGAGGAGGAGGTCTATGTTGCCCTGAGAACACCAGTAGATAGGGCCATCACAAAATCAGATTCATGTACCCTCTCATCAGAAGTAGGCTCAGATAGAAACTTTAGAGGCATAGGTGCAAAGCTTACAGGGATAGTTATCTTAGACACAGGCACATATTGCCTCCCTAAAAGCAGAGAGAGATAGCATGAGACAGAGATGTGAGTAGGTAGAGGCATTAGCTAATATATTATAGAGGGTTTCCAATGGGACCACTATAGGGGACATGCTGAGGGAGGTACGACATTTAGCTAGAGAGGCCAAGTATTTCAGGCTACGATATTATGAGGAAGTTCCTCTAAAGCAACATGCCCCTAGCTACATGCATAGTCGATTAGTACCAGATCAGGTCACAGTCATTCATGGATGATGAGTAGGGGTGTGATTGGGCCACCTCCTAGAGATCCAAGTGTAGGTCCATCTGGTGGTGCGGTAGGAGGCTCAGTTAGGCCGACAGTGTTTGGGGGGAGCAACATATAACTCTTGTGTTCATATTTGATGTATTGAAATTTGATGTATTCACTTTTTTAGTTAGAAACTTGATGATATTCTACCATTTTGATGATGTATCTCTCCATTTTTTATGATATCATTGTACACTTGACATTTATTTTGAGATTATATGAGACACAGTGGATACTTATTGATCTATATGTTTTCTATATGCTTGTGTGATGAGTGCTTATGATGGATGCATTTTATTTCTATTTTATATGCTATGTGATGTTTATATGATTATGCCATGGTTATGTATGGATGCAATGATGAAATGGTGATGCATGGATTATGATTCTATATGCTATATGTATGATGTTTTATGTTATATGGGATGGATTTAATTATGAAAATGAGATGTGATGTACTTTATTTTTTGGTATTTTTGTAATGAAAATATATGATCTAATGCATGGATGGATGTATAATATGATAATGTTTTCTAATGTATGTATGATATGATAATGATTATGTAGCTATATGAGAATGATATTGTTTTTGTTAATGTCAAATGTACTCAATCTTTAATGAGAGAGATAAACCATTTTGAAATTAACTAGCCTTGGAAAATCTAAAATGCAAATGCAAAACTAATATGGATGCAATCTATCTTAACCATGCAAATCTAAATATGCAATGTTGTCATTTTGTCAGCTGAATTTGTGGTGCTTGGTATCATCATTGAGCCTTTTAATATGTTGAAAGTTTGTACAAACATTAGTGGTATAATTAGACCATGATGGCCTGAGTACTACTTCCATTGATTTTTGATATTGCAAGGTAATACAAGCATCTAGGCATAATTGAACTGAAATGACCTGAGTATTTCTTGCATAAAATAGACAAGAGTTAATCCTTTTTCCTATGCAAATCCAGAATGTCATCAATGATACTTTTTAGAGCACGTCTTGTGACAATTTACATAGTAGTAATGATTAACTCACAAATGGCAGACAAAGAAAAAACAGACTCCATACTAGCTCCTCTAGTTCATGACATCCTTGAGTTGCTCTAGAGAAATGATAACAAAAATCAAGATACAACAGTTGAACATTCATGCTAAAGTGATTAAACTATGATTTAGACGAATATCATCCAATTATATTTTGTTTTTGATTGATCCTACTGCTGATTTGGATAGTTGATTTGCTAATGATTGTGATTGATGTTCAATGTTGAGTTTCCATTGTGATTGTGATGGTTGATATGTTGTCTGACTATTTGCTTGTCTATTATTTTAAGCTCAAAGAAGGATTCCCGTAGCGAGTCCAGGATTTTTCCCCCAGTGAGAAACCAACCATTTATTGTGAATATGTACAATGATCACCAAGCCAAGGTGAGACACAACCATGATGCCAGGATATGTACATGAGGTTTGTATGATGAGAAAGAATAATGATGGCGAAAAGCGGATGATCGACACATGTGACAATAGATGGAAAAGCTAATCTATCACAAATAGCCCCTGTTGCTAGGTTTTCACTACTTGTTTTTACTACACTTTTTTTTATTATATGATTTTTTGTTGTTGGTACCAAGATGCATGTTTGCCAGGTTTTCATCAAGGTAATGATTTTTTTTATTTTTCACCTTTATTTTTCTCTTTTTTTACTTTTTTTGGATTTTTAACTTTTTAACTTTTTTTGTATTTTTTCAGCTTTTTTTATTTTTTTTGCATTTTTATGCTTTTTGTTGTGCACTAGACAAATTATGTGTAAAAATTCTTGAGATGGTGGTTGTTGATAGGCTCTTCAAACAGGTCCCCTTTAGGTTTAGATAACTGATATGCTCTAGATCCATAGACTAATACAATGACAAAAGGACCTAGCCAATTAGGTTCAAATTTTCCTTTCTTTTCCTAATCCTATTGCTTGTGGGGATTCTCTTTTAGGACCAAGTCGCTAGCCTGAAATGTTCTTGGTTTGACCTTGTGATTATAGCTCCTTGAAATTCTTTGTTGATAAGCTTTTAGATGATCAACAACATGTTGACGACATTCATTTAACAATTCCAACTCCTATAGTCTAGAAACTTGATAGTCTTCCTCTGAAATGATTCCCTTTAATGATACCCAAAGTGATGGTAACTCAACCTTAATAGGTAATATGGCATTTGATCGATACACAAGAGCATATGGTGTGGCTCTTGTAGAGGTTTGGATGCTAGTATGTGTTGAAAAGATGGGTTCACAATGTCCCTAAAGCTCCAACCTTCAAGAGGACCTTTTCCAAGAAGAAATTCACCCACACAGAAAGTATTGCAACTAATGGAATGTAAATGGAGATTAACTAATTGATATCTAGAATATGATTACAAATGTACATATGCCTTGAATATATAGGCACGAGTGATATACAAGATGCAATATGATGTTGCCATGTGTCTTGATCTAACATTTGAACCCTAACAACCTACCTAGGGAATGATAAAGTGATAGAGATAAGTTTTAGAAAAGACAATTCATCTTCTAGAAGGAATATTATCTCCTACAAACATGGAAAGGGAATTTACCCCATTATTAATGATTTTCTAATAATGCAACCTAGGACTTAATTAATTAAATAAAGACCTAAGTAAACTTATGCTAGTGTAATAAATAATTAATTACACTAACACCCCCCCATAAGTGCAACTTAGGGAGTAAATTAAAATACAATGATTATGCAATGGATGATGAAGGATGATGGATCCTGGCTACATGATGGTCATAAATAGAGAAAGGGGGAAAGGATGGGAAGGATGGAGGACTCCATGACATACCCCCCAAGTACACCATTTTCCACATGGATACAATAAAATCAATGGCCCCCCCATAGGAGGGAAATAGAGAGACTATATATCCCCCTCAGAACATGTGATTACCTACAAAAATGGTAAGTGTTCGAAGACAAAACATGATCCAATGTCGATAAACAACTTGTCTCACATTCGAAAGAAACAAAACCAAGAGCAAGTGTAGTACAATGATGCTTCCCATTCTAGATAGGAATTGAAGAAAGGTAGGATGAATGTGGATGATGATGTCTCTAAATACTTCTCATGTGTCTCCTTGCCTAGTGAAGATGAAAATGCCACAATCAAATCATGTACATGCCCAAACAATGTAGAATGTTACAAACCAGAACTATGTAGAAACTGATGCTAAAAAAGATCCAAAGATAGGACTAGATTTCCCTCCCATAATGAGGTGTCCTCAAAACCATTGAGAGAAGACTAAAGCCAATCCAATGGTGGATGTTGAAGAAAATCCAATCCAATGGTGGAGGGAAGAATTATAATAAATGAAATCTTTGAAGAGAAAAAAAAGTGCCTCCAAGGTAGTCTCAAGATCCCCAATCAAGGTTGAGACAAAGGAATGTGGAGACTCAAGAAAAACCTCCAAACTAGGATCTAGATAGAGGAGTGATATCCCCTCAAGAATATCCTCCAAACTTGTAGAAATAGCCAAATTAGCAATCCCTGAAACAAATCCATCCTGTGATGTCAAGTCTGGAAAAATGAATGTGTCCTAATGAATGATGGAAGCCTCAATCAATGACTCTAGACAAGGACTCACTAAATGTGAAGGGATACCAACTGTCTCTAATGGAGAAGGAACATATGAAGAAACCTTTTCAACCTCTTTGAAATATTCAAGGCAATCCAAACAAACAACCTCCTGCACAACAATATCATTATGGGGTACCTAATCTAAGGAATGGCATTCTGAATCATGATCATTGAGGAATGGTGGAGTGTAATAATCTCCTCATATCTCCCAAATATTAGTCCAAAGGATGCGAGGACAATCAAAATGATCAATAGCACTCAAAACATCACAATCAACTTGCATTGAAATGATCTATAAGAGTGTATCTACTGCAACTCCAAGCAAACTCCTGAATACCTTCACTTGGATGGGGAGCTATACCATATAGATGTGGCAATAAATCAAGTGATTTGAGATGGTGTATGATCCCATCCCATCATTGTTTATAGTTTCCCTTATGCAACATAGTTAGAGAAGGAGTATATGCAAGCCCCATAATGAACTATCAAATTTCTCCAAAATTACAAAGACAATGAACTTCAACAAAAAATAGAGACTTCCAAATATGTTATACAAATGAAGTGATGCCACCCAAATCAAAAAAAAAATTCCCAATCTTCACGATATCCAAGTTATTGAACAAATGCACCAAATTGAAAAAATCAATGCAAGAGTACCTGGAGCTAAAACTGATCAAAGTGACTAGATTGATTAAAAAATCTCTGAATTACCTTCTTGATGCCACTAGAATCTCTGAATTTTGATAAACAGTTGAAAATATATGAGCCTTTATGTCCAAATTAGGGTTTTGAATTCAGTTAAGTGTAGATTTTTCTAACATAATATTGTAAAATATATGTCACCACTGAAAAGTAGAGAAAATTATCTTTATGATGGTATCTTGTTTTTTGAATTTTGATACCTTGAGTGAAAGTTATGAAAAAATGAAAAAAAATCCTGTATTAGGCACTCTACAGGCTAATTAGGGGAAAAATTCTAGCCCCCATGCGCTACCACCTAGTCGCTGATATGACCACAATTGTGAAAGATGGAAAAAAATAGCCCCCTCCTAGAGCGGTGTTGTAGCGAAGATTGGAGGGTCACCACTGGGGTAGAAAGCATCACCAGTGGTGGATAACAACCAGTGCTAGTGTGATATTCTAGTCAATGGGATGGGGTCCAAGAAAGAGAATGCTGGAAATAGAGTGAGAAGGCTGACAATAGATGGAGCTAGCAATGTCGACCAGTGTGAAGACCTGTGGCTAACAAGAAGACTCTAGTGGGTCCAATGGTCTATTGGCACAATGAACGACGAATGATGTGACCCATCAATGGTAGAGTATGGTCCATAGAGAGAGGATGGGCTAACAAAACAAATTTGCAGACTGTGCAAAAAACCAAGAAAGCCGACAAAAATATTTTTTGAATATTGCATAAATGCAATTAAAAAAAAAACACCTTTATATTTTTTGAATATTGCATAAATACAATTCATAAATTCCTACAATATATAATATATCTATAGACTAAGAATATAGACTGAATAAAAAATACACCATTGATAAATTATTTATCAAATACCGATGAATAAAATTGATTCCAACTAGGTTATTTAATTGCAGTTGCTCCAATATTTTTTTTGCAACTATAGAGAACTCGAATATATATTTTTTTTCCAAACAAATGCAAAATAGTCCAATTTTTTTTCCTCAAAGAAAATGGCATGAAACTAAAAAAAAAAATCCACATAGAACAACTAACAGGGTGATTTTTTTACTACAAATTTGTATGGATAGTACAATTTCTTTTGCAAACCCTAAAATACCTCTGATGGCTCTTGGGTTGATGAATCTGATTTTGATGAATGAACAAGAAATCCTAGGGTTTTAAGGCCTTGTGAAGACAATGGTGAGCTCAGATATGGCTCAATCTACTCTAGAAATCAACTTGGTCCCCAGGTGGAGTCAAGTAGCCTACAATGAAACCTTCAAGCCTCCAATGAATCTCTCTCGCCCAACTTTCTTAATCCTAGGATGAATCTTCATTGGAATGGCTCTGATACCATGTTGAAATGATGGATGCACAATGTCCCTAGAGTTGTAGCCTTCAAGAGGACCTTTTCTGAGAAGAAATTCACCCACACAGAAAGTGTTACAACTAAGGGCATGCAAATAGAGATTAATTGATTGATATCTAGAATATGATTACAAGTGTATATATTCCTTAAATATATAGGAATTTGTGATATACAAGATGCAATATGATGTTGCTATGTGTCTTGATCTAACAACATGTGACAACATGTGAACCCTAACAACCTACCTAGGGAATGATAAAGTGATAGAGATAAGTTCTAGAAAAGAAAACTTATCTTCTAGAAGGAATCTTATCTCCTACAAAAATGGAAAGGGAAATTAGCCCATTATTAATGATTTTCTAATAATGCAACCTAGGAATTAATTAATTAAATACAGACCTAAGTAAACTTATGATAGTGTAATAAATAATTAATTACATTAATAGTATGGTATGCCCACAAAGTAAGGTTTAGTTGAACATGTCAGTCACGTCCAACATCATTGATAGTTTTCTTCAGGATTTTCAAAATGGTCTTATTTGAGGCTTATACTTGTCCATTCCCTTGAGGGTAATAGGGTGTGGAAAATTAGTGTTGAATATGAAATCTTTCACAAAGTTCTTGTACATCTTGGTTCTTGAAGGGTCAAACATTGTCAATGACAATGGAGCTAGGGATGCCATAGCGACAGATAATGTAATTCAAGATGAAAGAGGCAATTTGTTTACCAATGATGGTGGTTAATGGGACGACTTCAGTCCACTTTGTGAAATACTCTATGGTTGTGATTATGAATTTATGTCCATTAGAGGAAGATGGACGAATCTTAATAAAAAGATCAAGTCCCCATTGACAGAAAGGTTGGGTCAATGAGAATGGTTGTAGCTCCTACACTGGTGCATGTATGAGATTTCCATGGACTTGACATTTCTTGCACTTCTTGACAAATTGAAAAGATTATTTCTCCATGTTTGACCAATAATATCCCAAGCGTAGGAGTTTCTTAGCTAGATTAAGACCACTTGAATGAGTACCACAAATACCTTCATGAACCTGTCATAAAGTGGTTTTAGATTCATCACATTCAAGACATCGAAGGAGAGTACTATCAAGACCTCATTGATAAAGCGTATCAACTATCAGGTTGTGTCGAGTTGCTTGACAAATAAAATTACATTTTTGGTTTCAGGATAAATCAAGTGGAAGGGTATTGTCTCTAAGATACATATAAATCTTCCCATAGATTAAGGAATCAACATCAACTAGATGGTACACGACTTGGGAATTAGGATTATCATAGGTCGGATTATCAATTGTTCCACCATGAATTTATAATGACTCTATTTTTCTGGTATTTATAGAAGAGAAGCAATGGTTTCCATGGCATTTGTAGCTTTGTTGTCCACTCTTGGGATTTGTTCAAATTTTGTCTCAACAAAGTATTTTGTAGGGAATCATCTTGTCATATTTTGTTTGGTAGTCATCATTAACCTGATTGATGACTAATTGAAAGTCTCCATAGACTAGTAACTCTATGATTTTCCATTCCACTACTACCTTGATACCAATGATTAGTGTTTCATACTCAATTGTGTTGTTAGTGCAAGGGAACATCAACTTGTAAGACTTTGGGATACTGTATCCTTGAGGAGTAACAAATAAGATTCCAACACCCTATCCATGTTGAGTGTAAGACCCATCAAAATATAATATCCATAGTTGTGCTACCATGGTGAGGACATCTACATCTAGAAATTCAATGTGCATAGGATGATCATCTTGCAATAGTGCTTCAGCTAACTGATTTGCTATTCTTTGAACCTTGATTTCTCTTCTACCCACGTACTAAATGTCAAACTTTCTCAATATCATCACCCACTTTGCTAGTCTTCCTATTAAATTGTCTTTGCTGAGCAAATATTTTAATGGATCAATATTGGCTATTAGTTTGATAGTATGTGTTAACATATAGTGTCACAATTGTTGAGTATCAAACACCACTGCTAAAAAATCTTTCTCAATGAATGTATAGTTAAGTTCATAGTCATTCAGTTTCCTACTGATGTAGTAGATAGCCCTTTATTTTCTTGTAGAGTCTTCTTGTGCTAGCAAGGCTCCCAAAGATACCACAGTAATTGCTATGCAGAGTAGAAGTGGTTTTCCCTCTATTGGTGGTACCAAGACAGGTGGATTCATTAGATATTTTTTTAATTGATTAAAGGAAGCTTCACATTTTTCATCCCATCTGAAAGAAACATTCTTGTGTAGAAAATGAGTAAAAGGAAGGATTTTATCCACCAGTTGTGCTATGAATCTTTTGATGGATTGAAATTTTCCTTGTAGAGATCTTAGTTGGCTAATGTTCTTAGGCAGTGGCATTTCCATGATTTCCTTGACTTTCGTTGGATCTATTTCAATGCCTTTAGCTGAGTATATGTATCTTAAGAGTTTTTCTTATGTTACTCCAAATACAGACTTCTTTGGATTTAAACGCACATTGAAATTTTCCAATCAAGTGAAGATTTAATCCAAGATTTATAGATGTCCTTCCCTGGTGTATGATTTTGCTAGCATGTCATCCACATAGTTCTCCATGAATGTGTGCATCATGTCATGAAATATTTTTGTCATTGCACACTAATAAGTGGCTCCAACATTCTTTAATCCAAATGGCATGACATTCCAAAAAAATTTACCCCATGGGCATGTGAAAGTTATTTTTTCTTGGTCTTATGGTGCAATTATGATCTGATTATAACCTAAAAAACTGTCCATGAGTGATAGCATAGCATGTCATGTTGTTAAATCCACAATGATGTCTATATTCGGCAAAGGAAAATCATCCTTTGGAAAAGCCTTGTTGAGATCTCTAAAATTTGTGCATATTCTGATGTTGTTGTCTAGTTTGGAGACTGATACAATGTTTGAAATCCATTTTGGATAATCAATTGGCTAAATGAATCCTGCATCTAATAGTTTCTTCAATTCTGCTTTCACCAGTAAGGTGATGTTTGGATGTATTTTTCTCAATTTCTACTTTACTGGCTTCACTCCAGGTGGTAGGGATAAATGGTGCATTATAAGATCTGGATCTATTCCTGGCATGTTAGCATAGGACCAAGCAAAATTGATTTGTCTTTCTTCAAAGAATTTGGTGAAACTTGGCTTTTCTTCCTTTATCATTGATGTTGCTAGGTGTAGAGTCTTTATTTTTTCTACTATGCCAATATTTATAGATTGTGTAGGCTCAATGAATATTGAATATCTCTCATGATAATTCTTAGGAAGAGTGTCAAATCTCTCATCCTTCTATGCCTCGGAGAGGTTTTCACTATTGGATACACTCTTTGTTTTTACTTTTTCATGATCTAATATTGCCATTGCATGGTTTTCACCATTAGATCATTTTTTTGTATTCTTTATTTTGCAGCTAAGATATTTGACACTCCCCTTGTTTGAAGCTTCATTATGAAGTTCATTGTTGGAACTTGTTTCAGGGTTTTTAGAACAAAGGAAGTTGACAATGGCATTTCCATCTGCAAAGATAGGGATATCAAGCAGGTTGGTTTGTTCCCATCCAATGAGTTTGGGATGTATCAATGGTAAGGAATCATCAGATTGGTCAAGATCAAAGGTGGTAAGTTTCATAACATTTTCAAGGTGTTCAATAGAAATTCCAAGGTCTATAATGTTACTCTCCTCCGAATGATCTATCTCGCTCGATGTTTGATCATCCTCACTAGAGTCATCAATGTGTAGTGATCCAAATTCAAGTGGTCTAGACCCTAAAATTTGTCCCTCCATACACATGGGTGCATACCTCTTTATCACATCAATTTCTTTGTCTCAAAATATACTTCAGATAGTGAGTTCCATTCATATTCATTTGAGTCTGTTTTAGAACTAGCTTGCAATTGGAGGATTCAATCACAACTCTACTACTTGGCTTCTTCTTTGGTCTCTTCTTTGTATCCTAGTCCTATCTTTTCTTTTGCATTGATTGTGATAGGTTGAATTGGTTCCATAATATCTTCTTTTCTTTTTCCAATAAGACCGTTTCCTTCATATCCCATCTTTTCTAAGATTGTGAATCCTTTACCACATTGTTTTCTTGGTATCCTGGAAGTTGCTACTTGGGATTCTCCTTCATCTTTGTAAAGCCAATTTAGAATGTCTTTTTCTTTAGATTCATCAACTAGAGTGCCTACTTTTACAAATGTACCATCAAAGAGCATGGTGGGTTGTGAAGATTGTTGTCTAGATGTTCGTGGCTGCCCATATGAATTTGGAGAAGGTAGTAGTTGTGAGAGACATAAGCATATCTCAATTGAATACTCACCCATGCCTTTATCTTTCAACTGAATATTTTTCTCAAACTATTTTGACAAGGAATTAAGTTTGATTTCATTATTTGAAGAAATGGGATTACTGATGCCTTTATCATTCGACTGCACCTTTTTCTCAAGCTGATTTGACAAAGAATTTAGTTGGCTTTTAGTGCTTGATGAACTAGAAGTGATAGCCTTGTTGGCCTCCAATGAATTAATAACTAAGCCCTTACAACCATGATTTAGAGATTGGACATCTAACTTGAATAGCTAATTCAATCATCATGAATGTGCATTAAACCTATCAACCCAGGAACGTGAACTTGAAATGGGCCAGCATAGAATGTGCACTAGTAACTCAAAGTAGTCATTTTCATTCTATAGCTAAGGAACAGATAATACTAAAATTAAATTACTTAGAAGGGAATACCATAAATTTCAATCATCAATCTAAAATGCATAACAAAAATGAAAATATGAGCAACAAATAGGGCACTACTCTATCTGCTTTCATTGTAGGAACAGTTACAGAATGGAATTCTAGTGGCTGCAGGAACAGTCAATACCAGATTTCTAACTAATTACTAAAAAAAAAGTAATACTAAACTAGTAATAAAATAAAGGATGGATTACTCACCAAGTGGGCTCCCTTGGATAAGTATCCTCTAAAACTAATGAGAACTTAGATGCTTGAACTTAGAACTTTATTGTATTCACTGCAAATCATAAGTACAAAAGAGTAATGTATCTATATTACTAAAAACTTGAGAGTGCAAGTACAATATCAAATCGTGCAACCCTCTAAGGAAGGAGCATCAAATATTTATTTATATTATAAACTAAACAAGGTAGTCAACTCCACTACTAGGAGGACTCCATTTAGGGAAAACAAAGAAAGTGGAGCAGTGGTAGTTATGCATGCATGGAATCCGATCAGATATGCAGGTCTAGAGATAGATTTAGCACATAAGTAATGCTCATGTTTGCTCAATCATTAAAGTATACTACAAGGCAGTTACATTTGGTTGCATGAGGAATCTTCAACAGTTGACCTCCTTTGACCTTTGAGCAATTCCTTTGCTGGACGTTATGGTGCATGCCTAGCTAGTGGTGTCTTCCTCAACTTAGTATCCTCAAATTAAATTTGCATGGCAATGTCAGTACACACAATAACTACACATATATAACCACCTTAATGATCATTCATTAACCACATGAAAAATCAATATAGATAATCCACATAATACGCCAATGCCATTAAAACTTGCAGAAATAGGATTAAGCCCAATGTCTATGGTTTGGGGGAAACATTATGAAAATATCAACATTTAGCATCAAATTCCATGACAACTACCAACAAATAAACTATAAATTCTACCCAAAATTGGACCAAAAACTAGGCTTATCAGTCCCCACAACCTAACATTTTTTTGGTCCTCTAGCAGGGGAAGGGTTGTTCTTCTATTTGGTTAAAGCTCTTAAATTTGTAACTAATAGTTGTCCCACATCAGAGTGTGTTGTGCATGAATTAGGATCCCAATATAATCCTCCCAATCTATCCAATCTGCTCCATCTTTGTCTCTTTGCAACAATATCATATTGGTAGAACCTGAAGTTTGGCATAGGCCACATGAGAATGGGTGGCTGAAAAGTCAGGGGAAGTCAAAATCACCCTTTTGTCCTTCTACTGTGAATATATCTATCATTTATTTTAAGAGTTGTTGCATAGTTCTTGATGGAATGAGGCTCATCTTGTTTGAGATCATCTATTAGGTTGTTCCGTCTTTGTGAGAGCTATCTTTTCATTATTTCCTCCTTTGCTTCATACTCACTATAATCTGCTTCTATCCAAGGCATAATTCTATTACCATAGCTAGGTCTGAAAAAGTATTATGTGCCATTCCCTGAAAATGTCCCTTGGATTCCTTGATTCAGCCCTAATGGGCAGAGGGATGTTAGACTCCAATTGCTTATAAGCCCCATATTGTTGTCCCAACTAATCTCATTTTGCACCCAAGACATAAATTCCCTTAATTGGGAATCCCCAATATACAACAGTGGATTCCAATCATGGTCTTGAGTTACAGCATAATTATGCAAATAAAACTCACACAACAAATTCTTCATCTTAGGGGAAGCAATTCAATAAGCATTGAAAAATTCAACAAGGGTGTCAATAGAAGGATTCAAACTTGAGAAAATTATTGCTAGTGTAAAAGAGAGATATTTCTCCTTCAAATGCAAAGCATAGACCCTTGGAGGGGTCCTACATTCCAAAATATATGGTACCAAGGTTTCCATATCATCCACCCTCTCCTTCAGGGTGGCAATTTTTGCATCCTTATCTTCAATCTCCACATCTCTCTTTTGTATTTCTTTGTTCAATTTTAGTTTTTCCTTTTTTCCATTCTTCCTCCCTCCTTTTTATTTCTTTCCATAAATTCAAAATTGCCGTATGTACTGTTAAATTAGAAGGATTATGAATTCCTACTAGTATCTTCTCTGGCACTAATGCTAACTACAAGGATTCAGGCTGTCCCATCAATTCTGGCTGTAGGGGTACTATTTCTTGTTCTTGTTGTGGTTGTAAGAATTCCTACTATGGTTCTGGCTATTGTTGTAGGACCTCTTGCTATAAGACTTCTTGCTCATGTTGCAAGAAATCCTGATTGTCCTCAAACTCTTCTGTAATGTTAGCAAGATCACCTAGTGTTATGTTTGTTGCTATCTTAAATATGTCCTCTTCTTCGACATTCTCCTATCCCATTGGAGCTTATATGTCTCCTTGTGGTATTTCTTTCAACTTAGGGCTTTCCTGTGGAGACATAACAAAGGTTGGCTTAGCTGGTCTTGATTTCCTAGGAGGACTCTCACATTTTTCTTTGGTTGTAGGATGAACAGTGTTAGTCTTCCTTCCATTGTTTGCAATCAACTATCACTCTAGAAAATTTCCTTCTTGTAATTTGTATTTGAAAGCCAAACACCTTCCTATAATACTTGCTAAATTTCTAGTGCCACTATCGACTGAATTTTCCTTTTCTTTTCTTTTTTATCTTTTTGCTCGCAAATTCAAGATTACGAGAGAGTTAATAATGGCAAGAAAAGGAGTGATAAAGGAGATTTATGATGGGAAGAAATGGTGGTGGTAGTTAATGTCACTTCACACATGCAATTCGTCCTCTCACTCATATTTCAAATTGACTCATTTTAAATTTTTTGATGTAGCCTAGCATAAATTGACACATGGGAAATATATTTCCATCTTTTTCTTTCCCCTGAACCTAAATTTGGGCATCTATCTACACATGCAAGATGGGAGTGGTGATTTGATAGGGAATAATGCCATGCTATGCGAATGTCTATACTAATTTACAATGATTAAATGAATGCACTTAAAAGATGATTAAAAGATAGCAATTAATGCGCACATAACTGAATGTGTGGAGGATTTGTTGCAAAGATCATGGAGAAAGTACCATTCACATTTTAGGGAATAGATTGAGCAATTAATGAAGATGAAGTGGAATGAGGTGAGGTGGAATGAAGTGATGGAAGAGAGAGAAAGGTGGTGATGGATGGGTGAATGGGTGGATGGGTGAAGAAATGGACTCTCATAAGAGCGGAAGTCTTTATTATGAAAAGTACATACCTTAATTGGCCAGAAGGAGGGACACTAAGAACACTTCCTTCAGCTGCAGGAAACTCTGGTGGTGAACGTTGGATGAATTGCTACAAGAACTCCTCTTTGGAAGCTGGCTCATGATATAATCTGAGGTGATGACCATTGACAAGTAACTTGAATCTGAAAAGGTCAATGGTAGTAAGATGAAAAGCTCCATTAGGAAAGACCTCAATGACTTCATATGGTCCTAGCCACCTTGTCTACAATTTTTGTACATTGTCCTGATATTTGGAGTCATAGAGTGTTGGACTTGCCATTGCACAAAAATATCAACTTGTCAATGCCTGATACAAGCTTCAGTTAAGAACCACAAGAGGTGGTTAGACCATGTTACATACCCAAGCGCTAATGCTGCAAGGAAGACCAAGGGTCACACCTTGCAACAATCCCCCCAAGACAAGTGTGGGGTTTGAACCTGTTACCAGCTCTGATACCAATTGTTGGACTTGTCATTTCACCAAAAGATCAACCTGTCAATGCCCGATACAAGCTTTAGTTAAGAACCACAGGAGGTACTTAGACCATGTCACAAACCCAAGCACTAGTGTTGAAAGGAAGACCAAGGGTCACACCTTGCAACATAGAGCAGGGCCCAATATCCTATTTGGAATTTCTTATCCTTGATAAATTTGTCATGCCACTTGATTCTCTGATTCTGCACTACCTCTATATGATGTAGGGTTGCTCTTCTTATCTCATCCAAAGCATTTAGTATCATGATTCTTTCTCTCTATGCCTCAGAAATATCCATCCCCAAATCTATTGCAGTCCTAAGAGTCTTATGTTCAAATTCAATGGGCATCATGGTTGTCTTTCCATACAACTCAAATGGAGTGAAACCTGTAGTATTTTTCCAGGTTGTCCTATAGTCCCAAACAATTTCTGGTAATCTGTTTTCCCAATCCTTTCTATGAATAGATACCATTTTGGTCAGAATGGATTCAATTTCTCTATTGGTCACCTCAACTTGGCCATTAGCCTAAGGGTGATAAGGAGTAGACTTCATGTGCCTTATGTTGTACTCATTGACTAGTGTTGCAACAAGGGTTGATGTGAATTGAGCCCCTTGATTAGTCACTATTTCTCTTGGAACTCCATATCTTGTGAAAATCTCCTCATATAGAAATTATGCAACCTTTTTATCTCTTGCATGCTTCATGGCCTTAACTTCTACCCATTTAGTTACATAATCAATGCATACCAAGATATAAGACTTAACATTTGATGGAGGGTCAATGGGTCCCACAAAATCCAATTCCCACTTGTCAAAGGGAGTGATTACTACCTGAGGGAAAAGTGGAATCTCATTAGATCTAGTTGGTCTGCCCATTCTTTGGCATCTGTCACATTTCCTTGTATATCTTCCTGTATCCTTGTGTAGCATTGGGTAGTAATATCTTGTGTTCAAAATATTTATTGTTGTCCTTTTGGCTGCAAAATTTCCTCTACATGGTTCATTATGGCATGCATGCAAAATGTCATATGTCTCATCTTCTCTCACACATCTCCCCATGACATGGTCTGGTCCAGTATAAAAGAAACATCCAACAATCCATGAGAAAGGAAAACATTTTTCAATGAGTTCCCTTCTCTCTTTTGGAGAGAAGTGAGAAGGAACTCTACCTATGACTAGATAATTGGCTATGTCAGCATACTAGGGAATTTGTATACTGAGGGAAAATAGATGCTCATCAAGGAAAGAGTCAAATATGGACTAATTGTCTTATGATGTAGTCAGCCTTGCAATAAAATCTGCAACAACATTGACCTTCCCTGGCTTATCCACAATAGTTATATCAAACTCTTGCATTAAGAATAACCATCTTTCTAGTCTACCTATGATCAAAGGTTTATTCATGAGATATCTAATGGTTGCATGATTAGTATGCATAAATATTTGGTAACCTATTATGTAATGTCTGAATTTGTTCACTACATAGATTACTACCAGCATTTCTTTCTCTGTCACTGTATAATTGAATTCAGCTCCTTGTAATTTTTTGCTGACAAAGTAAATAACATTTTCAACATATCCTTGTTTCTATCCTAAGAATGCTCCTATGGCATAATCTGATGCATTAGTATGGATGTGGAAAGGAAGTTCCCAATTAGGTCCTTTTAGTACAGGAGCATGAATCAAAGCTATATTCAAGTCAAAAAATACATTATCACAAGCTTCAGTCCACTGGAATTCAAGATCTTTAGTGAGAAAAGTATACAATGGTGTTTCTACCTTGATGAAATTCTTGATGAAACACCTATAATATCTTGCGTGACCGAAGAAACTCCTAGCATCCTTTTGTTTTGCAGGTGTGGGCAGATTTGTGATTACCTTAATCTTTTTAGGATCTACTTGAATTCTCTTGTGGGAGATGTAGTGGCCAATAAATACACCTTCTTGCATCATCATGAAGCACTTTTCACTATTTAAGGACAATTTTTGGTCTTCACATCTCTATAGGACTCTCCTGAGATTTTCCAACGCTTGATTAAAATCAAAACCATAAGTGGTAAAGTCATCCATATAGATTTTCATGCAGTCATGAGAAATTTTTGAAAATATACTAATGATTTCCCTCTAAAAGGTTGTAGGTGCATTGAACAAGCCAAAGGCGAGTACTGAGTAGGAATAGGTCCCCCATGGATAGGTAAATTTGGTCTTCTCTTGGTCCTCTGGTGCAATTTGGATCTAGTTGTAGCTGTCAAATCCATCTAGAAAAGAAAAGTATTGATTTCTTGCAAGTGTGTCCAAAACTTGATCAGTGAAGGGTAAGGGATAGTGGTCCTTCTTGGTGGTAGAATTAAGTTCCCTATAATCAACAAAAAATCACTATTTTCCTCCTTTTTAAGGCACAATCACCAATGGAGACACCCACTGACTATCTAAAATGGGGTAGATAAATCCTACATCTAGTAATTTTTGCAATTCCCCTTTTACAATTTATCTTAGTGCAGGGTTAATTCTTCTTTGTGGTTGTCTTATTGGGGTGCAATCATCTGTGATGTAAATTTTGTGTGTACAAAGTTTAGGGTCCAATCCCTTCATATCATGATAATCCCACACAAACGTTTGTTGATGGGTCCTTAATAAGTTTGTCAATGACAATTGTTGTTCTTCACTTAATTTACTGTTAATATTCAAATATTTTCCTTCTGACACCTGTACTTGTGTAGTTAACTCTATCATGGATGCTTCATTAACACATGGTACCTTGAGTTCATATGGAAGCAATGCATGGGACATACCTGTTATTGCAGGAAGTCTGTCTACAAGAAGAGTGGCTGCAAGAACAATTGCTACAGGAAGAACAGAAAAAAGTGTCTTGACTGGAGTAGCAGAATGAGAAGATGATGCTTCCTCCACTTCACAATGGTTTTGAATAATGTTAACCAATACTTCAGCTTCATCTTGAAGCTGCATGAAAGAGCTTTTTCCTAGCATCATAAGCTTTGCGACAAAATTAACTTCCTCGGCCTCTTCACCAACATGTGGCCATACAAGATTATCTTCATCATGAGATGGCTTAGCAGGAGGATAAAGAACAAAAATCTTGGTGCTCCTTCCATCAGAAATGGTCATGTCTCGAGAACAACATCTAATGTATGCATCTAAAATTACCAACCATGGCCTTCCAAGAATAATGGGATACCTGCCTAGTGTAGCTTTAGGAGAAAGAATCATAAAGTCTATTGGGTACTCTTAGGAGTCTAAAACTACCACAAGATCCTCCACTACACCATCAAGCTTAATATTAGAGCTATTGGAAAGTTGCAGGATAGTAGGAGTAGATCTCATGCTTGCAATGTTTAGTTACTATCGGATGTCTTTGATCATCACATTTATTGCTGCCCCTAAATCAATCAGAGCATTCTTAATTTGGATTTTGTTTATAACAACTACTACCACAAGACTACCTGGGTCATTATACTTGGGGATAGTTACTTTTCCAAGCATTATTTCAGCTAGTTGTCCCACCACATGGACTCTAGCTAGGTCTCTCTTTTTCCTACTTGGCTTCTTGAGGCATGCTTCCTTGATTTCCTTTCAATAGATTGGGATGTTCTTTGTGCCCTAAAATAGAGGGATTTGGACACATATATTCCTCAGCTGATCCAAGATGTCAAAAGTTGTATCCTCCTTTTCTTCCTTCTTCTTGACAACTTCCAATCTCTGAGGAAATGGTGGTTCTTGTTCAGTTTTCTTGGCTGGAGCTGGTTCAGGATTTTTAGGTGCACTTGGCTGAATGGGATCATTTAGAGGTTCCTCCTCCTCTTCCATAGGAAGCTCAGTGATAATGGGCTTGGAAGGGGTTGGTAGAGTAGTTCCTAAATGCAAATGGATGTCACTTACACTCATAACATATGCAGGGAATTGATTTGAATCAGCAAAGTATACAGGTTGTTGTGGTTTGTTATTTGGATTGGGTGTGGGCTGAGCTGGTAGATGAGTAGGTTTTGGTGCATTTGAGCTTGGATTAGTGGGTGGAGGCATTATAGAAGGCTGCTAGGGCTGAGAAGGTGGTTGCGTACAACTGGTTGTCTAGGCAGGTCATTGCTATCCTCCCCTCCATTGATTTGTTTGCTGCCAATTCCCCTGAGGTTGTTACCACTGGGGTGGAGAGTTTTGATGATTGGACCAAGAATTTGAATGGTTACTCCAAGGTTGTGGTGTATATCCTCCATAGCTGGATGGATATGGGGGTTTCCATTGGTTACCAGATGAATAGGAATTAAAATATGGCCCAACATAAGATAATGGATCCAATGCCATACTTTGTATTGGATCCCAATACTTCCTTTGTGCAACACAGTAGACTTGGTCTTTTCCAATCTAGATTGGTTTGAACTTGGGTGCAATTTGCTTGCTTTCAAGGTTATCTACCATCTTGCATCTGCAGTCCCTCTTCTTTTGTTTGCAGTGGGGGCAATACTTTGTCAACATTGCCTCTACCAGCAAATGAGTAATCTTCATTCTTGAAACTCCACTGATAGATGACTTACCCATGGAAGATTGGTAAGCTCTCCCTTTCTTTGATGCTTCCCTAGAGTAGTTTTGGCATATTTTCATGATATCCTCCCAAGGAACTTGGGTGATATCTCCTCCTCCCATGAGGTCCAAGGCATAATTGCAACTATCATTGATTCCTCTAAGGAAAAAAAACTTTTGTGAGTCTTAATTGAGTGTATGGTGTGATTTTTAGGCAAAACATAAACCTTGCAATATAATCTTCCAGGCTCTCATCTTCCTTTTGCTACATCCTGAAAATGTCACCTCCTCTCATGTCACTGCCCCTGCAATATTCCTTGTATTTCTAAAGGAATTTTGTCTTCATGTCTTCCCAAGTTTCCATAGTATCTCTACCTAGGTTCATGAACCATCTTAATGCAGCTTCTTTTAGAGTAGTAGGAAATAACTTAAGCCTATGGGCATCAGTGGTATAATCATAACTCCTGTAGAGTATGTGAAACTCAAATAGAAAGGTATCATGATCTTTTGTGACAAGTCAATAAAACTTGGGGAGTGTTGAAGCAAGGATATTTTTTCATGTTGTCAACTTCATTTTGATTGGAAATGGGGAAAGGAAAAGTTGGTTGGTTAGGTATATTTCCATTTGCATCACCCATGCCTACTTGATGTAGTTCCAAAGCAAAGGGGTTCTCAAGCTGATTTTGGTCCTCAGAGGAGACTTCAAAGCTAGTCAAATTAGGAAATGCATCAACAAAGGGGTGTAGATCTTCTTCTTCTTCTTCTCTTGGCAGGTTCTAATATTCAACTAGCTAGAATGGATTAGGATTGTTAGGAAGGAATATCCCATAAGCATCCCTTCTCCCACCTCTATGCATGTGATATCACTCACTATCAACCAACTCACACAAATAATTGGTAAAGAATAAGGAGGTCATTACTTCCTAAATGAGGGTATACTAAGAACACTTCCAGAAACACTACAACAAGAAAAAATACCAATGACTCCAAAGAACTTCCTAGTTTGACACCATCCCCAACAATGGCATCAAAAATGTTGGCCTCCTACAATGATTTAATAACTAAGCCCTTACAACCATGATTCAGAGATTGGACATCTAACCCAAATAGCTATTTAAATCATCATGAAGGTGCATTTAACTTGTCAACCCAGGGACATGAATTTGAAATGGGCCAACACAATATGTGCAATAGGAACTCAAAGTAGCCATTTTCATTTTATAGGTAAGGAACACACAATACTGAAAGTAAATTGCTTAGAAGGGAATACCATAAATTCCAAACATCAATCAACAACTACATCAAACTAAAATGCATAACAGAAATTAAAATATGAGCAACAAACATGGCACTACTCTATCTACTTTGGCTGCAGGAACAGTCACAAAATGGAATTCTAGTGGCTGTAGGAACAATCAATTCCATATTTCTAACTAATTACTAAATAGAAAGTAATACTAAACTAGTACTAAACTAAAAAATAGATTACTCACCAAGTGGGCTTCCTTGGATAAGTATCCTCTAAAACTAATGAGAACTTAGATGCTCGAACTCAAAACTTTATTTTATTCACTATAAATCATGAGTACAAAAGAGTAATGCATCTTTATTATTGAAAACTTGAGAGTGCAAGTACAATATCAAGTCGTACAACCCTCTAAGGAAGGAGCATTAGATCTTTATTTATACTATCAACTAAACAAGGCAGTCAACTCCATGACTAGGAGGATGCCATTTAGGGAAAACAAAGAAAGTGGAGTGGCGGCAGTTATGCATGCATGAAATCTGGTCAAACATGCAGGTCCAAATGTAGATTTAGCATAGCAGTAACACCTGCATCTTTAAATTCCACTACAATGCGGTTACATTCGGTTGCATGAGGAATCTACTGCCATCAACTTCCTTTGACCTTTGAGTGATTCCTTTGCTAGATGTTATGGTGCATGCCCAGCTGGTGGTGTCTTCGTCAACTTGGTATCCTCAAATTAAATCTTCATGGAAATGTTAGTACACACAATAACTACACATTTATAACCACCTTAAGGATCATTCATTAAACACATGTAAAATCAATATAGTTAATCCACATATTATTCCAATGTCATTTAAACTTGTAGAAATAGGATCAAGCCCAATGTCTATGGTTTGGGGGAAACATTATGAAAATATCAACATTTAGCATCAAATTCCATGACAACTACTAGCAAATAAACTATAGATTCTACCCAAAGTTGGACCAAAAACAAGGCTCATCAAGCCTCTTTGTTATGTGGTACAAAACTATCTTGGACTGTCTTGAGAGTGTTGCAATATTGAGGATTGTTGGAATTAGCTGAAATGGTGATTTCTTGTCCATTGCAAGGGAATTTCTATCATTGATGGTATGTTGATGGCATTGCTTGCATTTCATGGATCCAAGGTCATACCAAGAGTATGTTATAAGTCAATTCTTTCTCTAAAATTTGGCAAAGTATATCTTTTACAACTATTCACACTTGAATTGGAAATACTATCAGTCCTTGAGAGGATCATTCTTCATCATCATAAGCTTTTATGGTGATTTTTCTTCTAGAATCTATGGCATTTTCTGAATATCCCATTGCACGAATAAGCTTTAAGGTGCATATATTTAGACCAGCTCCTGCATCTATTAAAACACATTTGACCCAATTTTTATGGATTAAAACCTCAATCTGGAGTGGTGTGTGGATGAGTGAGGGATGCATCATAATTTTCTAAGAATGATAGGAAATGGGGTGTAGTCAAATTTCCCACCATGGCTTGGAATTGACAAACTTCCAAATCAGTTGTTATTGTGGTGTCCACCAAATCTTTTTCCAAAATTTCCTTATGGGCTGGTGAAATTTTAAGAAGTTCCAGTATGGATATCTCCACTGGAATCTATTTCAATTGGTCTATGATATTGTATTGATTTGAAAGGGAAACATGCATTTTAGACATGATTCCTTTCAATACATACTTGGATTGTGCTCTCGTGGTCACGTTTACTAGTAAGTTGTCTTGTTTGTTGTTGATTTGATGACATTGATTTGATTATCAGTTGCAAAAATATTTTGTTTATCTTTGATTTTGATGGCAGTAATGTCTTGTTTCTCTTCGATTTTGATGGAAGCAATGTCTGGTTTATCCTTGGTTTTGATGTCATTGATTTGGTGATCAACTACAACAATGGTTTGTTTATTCTTGATTTCAATGTCACTGGTTTGATTATCAACTACAAAGATGTGAAGGATTGTAGTATCATAAATATAGTTCACATTTTTCCCTTTGGTGTTTGTTGAAGAGGATTCCCCTTTTTCATAGTTGGGTAAAGGATTTTTAAATGCTCCATGATCAACATTTGTTTGAGGTCCCTCTATTGATATTTCATGTCTATCTATCAAGTCTTTCACCAAATGTTTTAACTAAATACAATCATTTGTTTTGTGACTTTTGTTTCTATGAAAATCATAGTAATGTGCATCATTCCACCATGATGGTTTAACTCTTGGTTCCCAATCTTGTGCCTCTGGTAATGTTATGAGTTTGGCTGCAAGAAGCTCTTTTAATGTTGATTCAAGTGACTATCCCAAAGGTGTAAATTTTCTATGATTTGATGGTGTTTGATATGATGTTGAAGTTGGTTTAGGTTTGTTGTTGTTTTGATTGTAATTTTGATTATTTTTGGGTGTGATTCTTGATAGATTGAAGACTTTTTTTTCATTATGTGTTTCAACTGCACCATCATTACCATCATTCTTGTTTCTTGTCCAAAATTTAGATTTCTCATTTTTTTTATAATGATTAGAAGAGTTTGCGTTGTTTCTTCCTTCATTGTAGATTTTTAATACTCCTCTTTTAACCAAGGTTTCCTATATTTTGAGTCCATTTTCAATCATCTTTTCAAAGGTGGGTGGACATTGCAATTGCAGCCTATAGCTCATCTCACTATTGATAGTTTTAATGAATATTTCTATCTTTTCTTTTTCAGGTATAGGACGAGCTTATCTAGCAAACAATCTTCTCCATCTTTGTAAGAATATGAGAAATGATTCACCATTTTTCTATTTTTTGTTGCAAATATCTTTCATGGTTATCTCATATTGAATGTTGTAGGAATATTGATTGATAAACTTATTGACCAGCTCTTCGAAGGATCTAATACCTGGTGGGAGTTTTGAAAATCATTCCATGCATTGACCCCCCAAACTTCGTGTAAACAATCTCATCATGTGAAAATTCCAAGCTCCTGGTGTGAAATTCTCTTGCATGATCTATAGGATCAAATTTTCCATTGTATTTGTCATATTTTGGAAGATCACAATTTGGTGGAAATGGTATCATGTTCAAACTTTTTTCAAAAGGATAAGAGCAGATGTCTTGCAACAAATATATTTTGGTTGTTCCTCTTTGCATGTCTTGAATTTCTTGTTGGAGGTTTTGCATTTGTTGAGTTAAAGCATTCATGGGGTCTATTATTTGTGAATCTAATGTTATTTTCTTGGGAGCTCCTTTTAATTTATTAACATCAAAATAAGTTGGTAATTTCACACCTTGGTTGGCCAACATCAGAAAATATTTTTCTCCATCTTTTTCTAGAATCTTCTCCATGAATTTGTGAAATTTTGGGTCTTGTTGAGCTTGTTGAATGTTGTCATCATTTATTTAATCACTTTTAGGTTGGTGAAATCTATGAAAGGGATTTTCTTCTCATTCAATCATGGTGGTTTGGGTTTTGATTTCTTTCTCTTTGAGTTTTTGTTTTTGAGATCTTGTTAAAACAGGCATGCAAGTGTTAAAGGTTTGCTATATTTTTTAATCTTTGTTTAGGAGTGTCAATGAGATGCGTAAGTCAAATAGAATGATGGATTCTATTGATGAGGGTAAGGTGAAATCTGATTTACAACTTGTTGTTTCGTGATGAAGGATGATAGATCCCAATGATGAAACTTAACTAAACAATCAGAGATAGGATTGATGATTTGGCACTTTAAATTGGTTTGATCCAAGTTTAGTTAAGGGAATTTCACTTGCAAAGGCCAATTTCTTCAAGTTTAACCTGATGTTGAAATGAGGAATGATCTTTCTTCTGGAAGGGGTCCCCAAATCTGGTTTTAATTGTTTGATAGACATTCAAATTAGCTCTCTATTTGTTAATTGGATGGATGTGCTAAAAGATGGCACATATGCGCTAAAACAAAGCTTAGATGTGCTATACTATCACCCAAATGCACCAAAACAAGGAATTTATGCATTGAAAGATGAGGGAAATGCACTAGAATAGACCCTAGATGTGCTAGAAGATGAGCCAGATGCACTAAAGAAATCCAAAGATGCGCTAGACTTCCCATCTATATGTGCTAGAAAATGAGAAAAATGCGCTAGAACATGGGCTAAATGTACCGAAAGATGAAGCCAATGCACTAGAAAAGACCCTAGATGCACTGGAAGATGAGCTAAATGTGCTAGAAAAAGCCAGAGATGTGCTAGATTTCCTCTAAATATGGTTCAAGTTATCTAACAGATGTGCAACTTAGCTCTCTGCTGTATTAGGTAAATGTGCTAAACAGTTTGCAAATGCACTGGAAGATGGGACAAATGCACGAGAATATGGCTTGAATGCACTGAAAGATGGGATGAATGCTCTAAAACATATTGCAGATGCATTGAAAGATTGAGTAAATGTGCCAGAATATGAACTATATGCATCGAAAGATGGGATCAATGCACCAAAATATGGACTAGATGCGCTAAAAAGTGTGATGAATGCATCAGAACATAACCTATATGTGCCAGACTATGAACCTAATGCATTGGAATATGAAGTTTATGTGCTAGACTAGAAAATGGTCACCGTTTTCTGAAAAGTCTATCTGGTTTTCTTGTTTTTGTTTTCAACTTAGTGAATTGGGTGTTTTTAGGAGATGATCTTCTGAACAATGGTTTGCCTAGGTTTCTTGTTTTTGAATCATGTGAATTAAGTGTTATTTAATGGATGATCTCTTGAAAAATGATTTCCAACACAACAACAAGTAGTAAAATAGTTGTTTCACCCTATGATCTAAACATTAAGTGTATGTTCAAGGATCTAGTCCAATCCCTTTGATTTCCACTGGTATTACATAATAGAAAAAAAATTCATCAGTTTTCTAATGTCAATGGTCATTAATAACATCATAGCCCACATCTTAGAATTATGTCAACTCACATAGCCCTGCCACCCTTAGAGGGCACCCGTGTTTTTACCTTTTCTGAGTTTTAGCCAAAGTCGATTCCTCCACTTTTGTTCAATAATCCCTAGTAGTTATATGGTGAGTATCTTGGGGGAAGATTCTTCCCTCCCCTTGCACTGTGAATATTATAATGTTCAAGAGCTGAATCGGCTGGCTTCTACACTTAAAGTTCTTAGTAAGGATTTTTGTTCAATGTGAAAAATGATAAACTCCCTTAAGAGACCTCCCAACATTTAGAAAAAAGGCTTTGGGGATGGTTATCAATGCACACTACTATTGAAAATGAGTTTCCTCAAATTCACGTTTGATTATAGTAGGTTGGAATGCTTGGATTTAGTCGATCCCACTTAGGTAATTCTTGTAGGGTGAGTAATTTTTCCCACTATGTCATGCCTTCTATAGGTGTTGTAATAAAATGAAAGAGTGAATCTAGCATTCTGGTTACCCAATGAAGGGGAGAGCATAGGCCTATCACTTTACAAGTGCAACATACATGGTGTTCATTAACCTTGTAATTAAACTAGATGCCTAATTTATCCAAAGGAAGGTCCAAACATAACTCCAGCCCCTGAAAACACCATTAGTAGTCTCAGATAATTATCTTTGACAACATTTAGATCATGTACAAAAAAAAGGCATCAATCAATTTCCATAATTTTAAATTTCTACAAATAAAGGTAAATGCACTGAAACAAAAACCATATACGCTGAAAGATTCACTATATGTACTATTAAACACCCTAAATGCGCTAATCTAGAAAGGAGAAAATAAAAACCCAAATCCTATATATGTGCTAGAAGAGAGTGTGGATGCGCTAAAAGAACAGGTATGTGTGGTAGAATAGGGCCTGGATGCGCCAAAATAACAGGAGGATGCACCAAAATAATAGGAAGATGCACTGAAATAGAGTTAGGATGCACCAAAATTCACCACCTATGCGCTGAAAGAGGCTTCGGGTGTGCTACATTAAAATTTATGATCAAACCTATGAATGAAAACTTTCTAGAAAATGTTAAAAATGAGGCTAGGCCCCACGGTGGGCACCAAATTTATGTGCACATTAAAATAGTGTGAGTACATAAGCAAGTAATACAATACATCAATGAAACATTATATTAGAGAATTCAAATGATAATCAAATCAAATCAAAAAAAAAATCTCTCTAATGTTGTCTCATTGTCCTCTATCTCCAAGGATTTTTCAAGTCATTTTGGCTCTTAGATTGTGTATGCACATGACTTTCCAAATGACAACTTGAAGAATGAGATGCTGGAAATGTAAGAAATACTTCCTACATGATTTATTTCTAAAATGTTGTAAATGGTAAGCTAAGATTAAGATGCTACTATGATATTGATAATGGAAATGATGCAATTAAACTATTGTGATTTAAGATGCAACTAAGGGTAATGCCATGATTAATCTAAATTATGTTAAGATGCAAACACTAAAATGCTAATGTTGTAATGCTAAAACTAGGATGCCAATGCTCTCTAAAATTTTGCAGAGTATACTTATGCTCAATTCTCTATATGAAATGTTGTAAATGAGGTTGTATTTATAGATTTCTCCAAGGAACAAGCTTATCTGACAAGAGTCAATGGTTCAGATTTGATCTAGAGAGATGGACGATCGAAAGTGAAGAGGTTAGAGAGAATCAAGGAGTATGTTCCGTTTAGTAGAAAAAATTGCCAAGTGTGAAGGAGAATAAAATGGAGGTGAAAGCCAAGTGTCTCAAAATTGGTTAGAATTGTTGAGAATAAATGCCAATTAAATATTAATAATATTTAATTTCATGAGACACATGATGAGGTGGAAGGTTAGAAGCTATTAGAAATGTGACTAAATTCAAATATAAAATATGAATTTAATAAGAGGGAGTTAATTAAATAACATCACAACCCACATCTTAGAACTACGTCAGCTCACACATCCCTATCACCCCCTATAGGGTGCTCGTGTTTTTGTAGAGTATACTTATGCTAGTTTTACCTTCTCATGCTCTAAGTGTAGGATATCAGTAAATGAGTTGCCAATTTTTTTGATGTGCTACATTGATTGAGTAATTTTATGAGAATTATCTGTTATTGACTATGTATTTGAGTTGTAATCATATAAATTCTAGAGTATACATTGTGGGATCACCCTCCTGGGTTTAACAGAGCCCAAAGTGTAGGAGTAGAAGTCTCACAGCTTTTACTCGTTCGTTGGATAATCCCTTTGGAGTACTAAGTATTGGATATGGAAAAGTCCATAGGTATTTTTTGAAGTCAGTTTGGTTCTTAAAAAGATAACCAACATTATCATCGAATCTAGTAGCATTCATAGCTTCATTGATTGAAGGCTATCATTGTGTGCCCCTACTCTAGCTTCAAAGTAATGGTTGTTGATAATGGATGTCTCTTTATAAAGGAAAATTATACAATGTTTGAAATTTTATGTAGAAGTATAATAATAATTTATATATTCTTGCATTACCCTTCAGTGGTTGTGATGTAGCTCTTTGGGCTCAATGGGTACACACCTTCAACAAGTTCTATTTTGTGGGATTTGTTTGAATTACGAATATAGTTGTTTGATAATAGGTAGAGGTAAACCTTGAGGGTCTTAGACCTATTTCTACCAATATTATCATGAAGTCACATAAAATAGAGAATATTATTAACTAAAATTAGCATGAGATCAATGCTAAAATCTGCTCCATCCAGTTTCTCCCTCCTTGGACTTCTAGCTATTCTATAAGATTGCACAATATTTTGGATAAGGATGCCTTAGCATTTAATTGTACTACTAGGTTATGAGATCATCATCTAGAGGACCATTTCATTTAGCTCCTTCCAATAACTAAACTTCATGAAATTTATCTTTACTAGTATCAATTCCTCTAAAGACATAAATTGAAAATGTTGGTAAAAGAACTCCTGAAGGTAGCTATCATTCATCCTAGCACAAGACCATAATTTTCACCTATATTTATTGTATATAAAAATTATAGTCTTGGTGACTCTAAATTAAATTCCAATATTTTAAAAATCTCATCATCAAGGATAATTGTTGGAAGTTTGAGGAGATTATCATTGGTATGGTTGTTGGCAACATGAGCATGATATTATATAGTGTTGTCATTGATGCCAAAATTATGGTTTGAATGGAAGTCTACAATGAGGTATAATTGGTTAGTGAAGCATGAGTGAGCATGGAGATGGTATTCCAACATAGAGTTGTAGAGGTTTTGTTTTGATGCAAAATAGATATGTTGAATATTTGACTATGTCTATAACATAGTTTTCAGTGTACAAAGCATTAGCTTTTTGGTCTGCATTGGTTTGCCTTCAATTTTTTTTCTTGCAGTTCTAAGAAAATTTTGATACCCATTTGAGGACCTTAAATCAAAAGTGTCCTATCTTTATGTCTTTTGGTGCAAAATTTATGTTTGACAAAATATTAGGTTTTCCAATAATAATATATTAAACAAAGTACATGTTTGGATTAGTCCGCATTCCACCATGGAAGCATAGTTGGTTATGTAGATTTATGGGAGTTTCTAAAGGTGTCAGAAGGATGTGTGGTCCAAGTGGCATGTTTTTTGGAGATCTATGTGTCAGTTTGTGGATAATCAGTTGGTGTATTTTGGTGTTGTCTTACCAGCGGTGTCGACCTAACAAGTTTGGGGTCATGTAGAGTTGAAAGAAGTGTTGATCAGTTATGTGGGAGATATTATAGGTCCATTATGATCTATTTGGATATGTTAACATGGTTTTGTGTTGTCCAAAAAGTGTGTTTGGTTTGAATCTTGAGTGGAAAAGTTATTGTTTTTGCATGGTACATCTAATTAGGCTGACCTAATTGATGTTGTAGGTATTCGTGGATGTAATGCATATAAATGTGAGTTGATTTTAGTGTTGTAGAGATGTGATACATACTATGAAAATAGTGTGATATGAATTCCTAAGTAGAGCATGTGAATGTAAAGTAGAGAAGAGTGTGGAAGCATTGCAATATGAAGTGTGTTGATTTAGTATTTTGATCTCTAGTGGAACTATATTTCCTACATATTGTAGATGCATTATTATCAGTTCAAATCTTAGCAGTGAACCACCCATCTTTTCTATTTTCTCTTATTCTCTAGATAGTGAGTCTAAAAGGCAGTGAGCTATTTTGTAATATGTTATGACCAGTTATAATATATTGCGAGCTAATCCTCACTATGGATTTTCCATTTTTGGGTTTTCAACATAAAAATTTGGTGTTCATGAATTATGTTCTTTGATGATTACTTTCATGGTTTCCTTCCTTATTGAAAATTGAATATGATGCTTCAAATATATGTTTAAATGTTTATGTAGATTACGAGAATATTGATTCACCCCCCTCTTAGTATTTTGCTTGTTCAACAATAATTTCCCTATTCCAATGATTAATAGGTTACTTGGTGAGATTCATGGTGTCAATTTTGTCTCCAAGTTATATCTCTTTTATGTCTATCATTATATCCATCTTTATAAAGTATATGTTTCAAAGACTACCTTCCATAGTCATGAGGATCACTATTGTGTCATAGATATTCTAAGGATTAATGAATAAAAACTTTCAAGACTCTTTCTACATGGTGTTCTTTGAAGACATTATAATTTATTAAAAAGAATGAGAAGAATATTTGTAGTAGCTTGATGTGGAATTGTAGCTTCTTGTAGATAATCAAATATGTGCCAAGTTCTCCAAGTTCTCCTTTGTTCAATAATAAATTGGTATCCTTAGAAGGTATGTTGAATGAACCTAACAAAATCCAAGACATGCAAACTTGGTCCACTCAAAATCCTTCATGATTTTTTTGGGTTTCATTAGCTATTACAAAAAAGATTCAAATATTATGGTAAAATTATTGTACCATTGAAAAACGTGCTAAAACACATGACTTCATTTGAAACCTTTTGAGAAACCAAGGTTTAATTTTCTCAAGAGGGTCAGTGCAAGATCATGGGGGTCCAAACTAGGCCTCTAAGTGGCGATGAAATCTTACAAAATCAGAGTTAGGAAACTTGATATTTTTTTTTAATAGGTTATTAACATAATTTGAAAAATATTTAAGAACAAAAGTTGTAGAAAATTGAATGTAATTTCTAGGCTACTAGTCATTTTTTGGAAAAAAAATGTAAATTTCTTTTGAGAAAATTTGAAATTTCAATGCAGTGGTACTAAATTTTCAGGAAAAAGATAAGAAGCAGGTGTATGTCTGACCACCCTAAGTACAAGAAAATAATAATAATTTTTTTTCTGAATTTTTCAATATAAGTAGAGGACACATGCCTGGATGTGCCAAATTTCTTTTGTAATTTTTTTCCATGTAAATAATTAGTTATGATTTTTTTATTAGAAATTTTTAGAATTATTAAAATGTCTATGTTTGACCACCATAACTTGGTAAAAAAATTATGAAATTAATTTTTTTTTATCCTATAGGATGTGAAGCATAGAATGTGGTGCATCTTGTAGATTCAAAAAAAGTTAAGTAGTTTGAAAGTTATAGAAGTTTTTCAATCAACTTATCAATAAGGACTTTAGACATAATGTAGGTAGAAAATCAATAGTAATTATTTATTAAATTCAAAATAAGGAAAAACTTATATTGGTGGAAAGATGGAAATTTTTTCTATAAACCCTTTTCGTTTGATGAAATTCAAAAAAAAAAAAAAGTCATTAGCCATAAGGGCGAACTTCAAAAAACTAAGCAAATTTTTAAAACATGTTTTTTGGGTTGACTTTCCAGGTCAGGCAATCCCAAACCAAATCCTGAGCCAATATCTATTTTGGTTTGGTAATACCCAACCAAAATGGATGTTTGTCCATTTTGAAACGGATAGCCATTTTGAAGACATAAAAAACCATCTTTAATAAAATGGGCATAAATTTTGTGTTTCTTATTGAAATTTTAACTTTTTATAGGTGTTGGAAAGGTGATTGAGATCTCTACACAATGGACTAGGTGGTGTTTCTATATTATACACAAAAAATAATTATAATCATTTGAACTTCATATTTCATTTTTGAAACATCAAATGCTCACTACTTTTGCATGCAAAGTCTCTTTTTCATGATTTTGTTGTAGCACTCATCTCAAAATACTTGAAACTTTAGAAAAATTAATGAATAATGAAATATTTATATTTTTGGTATTAAAGAGATGAAAAAATCTTCATAAATCATCATATCTCTTTGTCCCTTTCTCTACCTCTATATATATCACTATGTCTCCCCTTAAACCCTAGACCTATCCCTCCCTCCTTTCTTATATTTTTGTCCCTCTTTATACCCATCTTTCTAACTGTCTCTCTCCTTGAGCTCTAAACCTATCTTTCTGCCTCTATCTCCATCCTTCTTTCTCTCTCTCTCTCAAGTCCCTCCCACTCCCTCTCCCTCCTCTCTCTCCCTCTCCATCTCCATATCACTCTCCATATCCCCTCTCTCTCTCTCTCTCTCTCCCTCCCTTTGAAGTCTCTTTTCCTCTTAATTATTTGTCCCTCTTAGGTCTCTCTCTCAAGTCTCTCCCACTCCCTCTCTCTCTCTTTTCTCTCTTACTCCCTCTCTCTCTCTCAATGTCTCATTCAAAATCACATTCTCTCCCTCTCAAATCTCTCCCACTCTCCCTCCCTCTCTCCCTCCCTCTCTCCCTCCCTCTCTCCCTTTCAAGTCTCTCTCCCTCTCCCTCCATCTATCTCCCTCTCATGTCTCTCTCTCCCTCCCTCTATCTCTCTCTCCCTCTCTCCCTCTCAAGTATATATATATATATATATATCTCTTTCTCCATATCTCTCTCACTCTCCATCTCCCTCTTAGGTATATCTCTCTCCATCTCCCTCTTAGGTCTCTCTCTGGTCCCTACCACTCCCTCTCCCTCTCACTCTCCCTCTCCCTCTCTCCCTATCTCTCTCTCTCTTCATCCCTCTAAAGTCTATCTCCCTCTTAGGTCTCTCTCTCTCTCTCACACACACACACACACACACTCTCTCTCTCTCTCACACACACACACTCTCTATCTCTCTCTCTATCTCTCTCCATCTCTAGCTCAAGCCTCTCTCTCACTCTCTCTCTTCTCTCCCTCTCAAGTCCCTCTCTCTCTCCCACTCCCTCTCTCACTCTCATGTCCCTCCCACTCTCTCTCATTCTCTCTCTCTTAGTCACACTCTCCATCTCCCTCTAAGGTCTCTCTCTTCCTCACACACACACACTCTATATCTCTCTATCTCTTTATATCCCTCTTAGGTCTCTCTCTCTCTCTCCCCATCTCAAGTTACTTATGAGGGAGAGAGAGAGAGTGAGACGAGAGGGAGAGAGGAAGACAGATAGAGGAGGGAGGAAGGAGATGAGAGGTAGAGAGGGAGGGAGGGAGAGAGGGAGAGAGAGGGCAGAGAGATAAATTTAGCTAGTTAGGGTGGGAAGGAGACAGTTGGGAGAGATTTATCTAGTTAGGGTGGGAAGGAGACATCTAAGAGAGAGGGAGTCAGATAGAGATAGACATGAGAGGGAGACCTAAGAGGGAGAGAGAGGGAGAGGAGGATATTATTATAGTTCATCTACTTACTACAAAAAATATAAATATTTTATTATTCATTACTTTTTCTAATGTTTCAAGTATTTTGAGATGAGTGTTACAAATAAATCATGAAAAGAAGACTTTGCATGTGAAAGTATTGAGCATTTGATATTTGAAAAATGAAATATGAAGTTCAAATGATTATAATTATTATTTTTTGTGTAAAATAAAAAAACCACCTATTCCATTGTGTAGATCTCCCAATCACCTTTTCAATGCCTATAAGAAGTCAAAATTTTGATAAGAAACATAAAAGTTATGCCCATTTTACTAAAGAGGGTTTTTTAGGTCTTCAAAACGGATATCCATTTTGTTTTTCAAAAAAATGGGTTACCGCTTTCTAAAATGGATATCCATTTTGAAAAACAAAACAAATATCTATTATCCATTTCATTTTGGTATTACCAAACCAAAATGGATATTGTATCCAAGCCTACAAAAAGTAAAAGTGAAAATTTCCTATTTTTTGGCTTGTTAAAAATGCCTTTTTTTTCACATCGCCACTTTTTGGACCCCCATGATCTTGCAAAGACCCAAAAAAGCTATGTTTATAAGAAAAATTATTGTCATGCTTTATTTATTCAAGTCATTTTTTATTGAAAGTGATTCCTATGAAAATGGAATTGACTATTGTAGTGTTAAAAATTACACCCCATGTCAATTTCACACTTAGTCATGGAACCTGATGAATTTATGAAAAAATCCACAATTAAGATTTCACAATAGATCTCATGGATGACAATGATGAAGAGTTAACAACCCGTGGTTTGAATTTAAGAGGAAATTGGTTAGATGGTTAGGTGGTGCACAAACATGGACAGCTAAAATTTGAGATTCAAAAGGGAATATTTCATAGATTTCATTTCTGATTCATGTCCCAATGCCCAAATATGATAGTAACAACTATTCCCACCTACTCCAAGAATAAAAATTTAATTTTTTTCTCATTTTTCACAAGTTGGAAGAAATTTTGGACTTGGATCTCTCTATTTCTCTCTCTTAATGAAAATGTCAAAATACTCCAACATTAGAACAAAAAATAATCCTTTTTGTGTATGATATTGTCACATCTATCATTGCAAGAGAGGGGATACATCTATTGGTAATGATCTCTTTTCATTTAAAAAATATTTTCTATTTTCATATTTATTTGATCTCATCTTGTACCTTTTAATCATGATAGGGGTTCTCGTCCACAACAAGGTTTGTTTCTATCACACATTTATTTTACATTTTTATGCATTCTAGTCTTGTCTAGCTGTCCATGGTGGTGGAAACACCATAGCATGGGTTTGACTAAGGAAAACCACTATAAAACCCCAACATTTTTCTTTATCTTAGTGTGTGTAGGTGCTAAATAGTTTCAACCAAAAAAGCATTTCATTTTGACAGTTTTTGGGATTTATCTATACAGACGATAATGTGGGTGCATAGATGTCCTTAATGTTGGTTTCCAAAGTCAAGAATTCACCCGACTAGTATCACAATATGTATATTTAGTACTTTTCATTTCTATAAACAAAATATTTTTATCATTTTGTATCTGCAAGTTATTTGATATTTTCAGTTATATCCATTGTTAAACATAGCTTAGATTTTAGTTTTAAAACATCTCTATTTCTAGTTCATTTGAGTCAGGTCAATTTAGGTAGTTGAGAGCTATTTTATATTGGAGTTGGTTATGGATATTACCACCCAAGATCTAGAGGATAAATGAAAAGCACAAAGACACCAGTATACAATGCTCAAGATTGCAATGGAATTGAATATTCCAAAATTGATTTACAAATGACAATCCCTTGGTTATATAACCAAGGTGAGACATAGGATTAGATGAGATCATGAAAAGTTTCTTAATACTATAACACAAGACAACTACCTTGACATAAAATTCAAAAATATGAGATATAGACATGATAACTAACTCTTCTAAAAATATTCTTAGAATCTAAGTAAACTTAACATGTGAATAAGTTCCCTAGTAGGAATTATCTAGGCATAATACTTTTATTCATATCAAAACCCCCCTTAAGTATAACTTAGTGAGTAGATTATTATGAAATGATGTAAAGATACAAGGATAGGTCTCAACTACTAGGCCATGTTAGGTACTTGTGTACATATGCAAATGAAATCTCTCTCAAATAGAGAAAATGAGGAAAACCAATGGGACAAAAATCCTCCCTAAAAGAGATGAAATACAAAATTCTCTCAATTAACAATGAGAAGTAGAAAAACCCATACAAGGAAAAAGACCCCCCATAAGAGGGAAGAAGAAGAGAGACCATGTAGACCTCCCTTAGTGGTGAGTCTCCTATAATGGTATAATATTGACATTTAATGCTAAAGATGATCCAATCTTACTAAAAAATGTTCCCTCCTTAGGATGAAATAAAACCAAGATGATATGCAAGAATAATATGTGATGTCTTTGAACTATGATCAAGTGTCTCCATGTTGATGTCAAAAATTGAGACACTCCAAATAGGTGTTCTAGGCCACACAACTAAAGATATTAATCCATAATATCTTAGAGATGGATGAAGAACACACTCCAAAGAAAAATAAGCCTCCTCCAAAAGTATCCAAACTCATGTCAAGTTTCAAAGAGTGATCATGTAGAGAATTCACAAGAGGCTCAGATAATTCCCTCACAAAAACTGAAGAAGAATCATCTTCATCAAAGAGAATATTAATGCAATCAATGGTGTCTCCCAAATTTACAATATGATACTCCACAAATAATTTTGAAATACCTATTAAGAATTCATCCAAAGTAGCCATATCTAGAAGACAATGAAGATCATATTGCACTGAATCATAAGAGGACATATCTGTAGTAACAAAAGCATAATCAACTACAACAATTGATAGAATATATAGAATTCAAGGCTCAAGAATGAGATTCGATGTGAGAACCCCAAGTTCAAGAACCCAAAATTTTCCTTTGAATCATGGTTCACACTGGAAGTGTGATCAACAACTAAAGGAACAATTCCATCAACAAAAGCAAAAAATCTATAAAGGTGTACAACCAATATGAATCATCAACCATCCTAGTATCAATAATCTCTCTACTATTCAATTCTCTAGTGATAACTGAATTAGGAGTGAATTTTGTGGTCCTCCTATCTCTACCATGTGCAATTTGATATATGGAAAGAATATTGTTTGATAAATGAGATACATAGAAAAATCATTGAAAATGACCTCCCTAATATCAATAAATCCCTTCCCAATTACACTTATGTATGTATTGTTTGCCACAAAAATAGGAGACATAATACAAGGCTCAAAATAACATAATATAGAATATGAATATTGCATATGATGAGATGCTCCTAAATCTAGAAGCCATGTCGCTGATCCAAGAATTGTAGAAGCACAAAGAGATTTCCCTTTATTTCTTGATGTAGAAACCAAACTAGCATGACCTTTATTCTTATTAGATTGCTTTGAATAAGAAGAATTTTACTTAGACATTTTGGAAGGTAGATCAATATGATTATTCTTAAGAAGATGTTTCAATTCATCAATATCTTTCTTATAATAAGAATGTTCATCATGTCCAAGCTTCTTGCAATATGAACAAGTAGACTTCTCATTCTTAGATGATTTATCTGTGGAAGAGGATTTATTCTTTGGCTAATCTGAATGTGGATTATTATTTAGTTTATTATGTTTCTCATTAGTGTAGACACCTTAAAATGTCTCAATGGATCACATTGGCTAACTAACATCATCTCATCCTCAAATCCATCCTCTTTTCGCTTGTGTAATTAAATAAGCCTAATTATTTAACTAAATGCCTCATTTTCACATATTAATCTAATTGACCTAATTGGGTTAATTCACCCCTCTCACAATGACATTTCATCTGATTTAATTAAATAATGTAAATTATTTATTTTTAACCCTAAGTCCTCTTATTTAATTAAATAACCTAAATTATTAAATTAAATATCATATTTGCATTTCCTTTTCATTAAATAAATCAATAATTTAATTAATATCCTCACATTCCTCATCTTGCACATTCAAATTTATTTTTAATTAACTAAATTTCTAATTTCCCTCTCATCCACTTGCATAGGGAATATTCTCCTATTTTCCTCCAAAAAAGGGTAATGATTACTCCAAACAAACTTTGAAACAACTTTTAAAGTTGTTGCAAAGTGTGTTTGTTTGCATGATTGTGAGCCCTTGAAATTTTCTTGATCCATGTGATCTTTGATTCTCATCCATTGATGAAAATCCTTGATCCATGTTTCATCCTCCTTTCATTTGTGACCATTGATAGATCAAATCAATCTCACCCATTGCTTTTGCATTTGATTTCAATTAAATCAATTATTTAATGAATATCATATAATTCCCCTAATTTGCATAATTGATTTTTTTTTTTTATTATCAAATTACTAATTCTTCCACTTGCAAGGGAATATTCCTCCTTTCCACATTCCTCCAAAAGGGGAATATTCCCACGGAATATTCCTTCCCCTTTTGCACAATTAAACTTTGTTTTAATTTCCAAAATATCTATTTACTCGCCCATAAGAATATTCTCTCTCTTCCAATCATTTGAAAAAGGGATATTCTCACTTGGCTTCTTGAGCAAGCTAAACTTGTGACTTCTTGAGCAAGTTACCTTGTGACCTGTGTGTGTAGGTCAAAAGTGTGTTTGTTTGGAACAAATGAGAACCCTTGATTAAATGTCCTTTTTCATTCTCACTTGTTGATGAGAATCCATGATCCATATATCTTCTTCCTTTCATCCTTGACTGTTGATTGATATTTTTGATCTCAACCCTTCATTTCTCATTTGGTTTCCTATAAATGGAACACTATTTGAAGACAAATAGATCCACATTTCAATTGTAAACTTATGCTGTTGAATTCACTCAGACTCACACTCATACTTTACTCACATTTAGCATATTTTAGTTCATTTTTAGTTGCATATTAGCTTTAAGCTTCCATTAATGGCTTCCATGATAGCATAGATGCATACATTTAGCTTATTTGTTAATCAAGATTTTAATCCTTTTAAGCTTGAATACATTTAGAGTAGATTTGCATACAAACATATCAATCATCTTAGCATGAATCATGTTAAACTAGTTTGCATCATATTCATTTAGCTTTAAATCATGTTTTCATACACATTTATCAATGGTTTCATTAGTTTTCTTCAATAAAACTGATTGAAACAAGCTCATTATCCAAGGGATTGGGAAAGGGTCACCATTCCACATCAATGTGACACCACTCCCCCAATATAGTAAGTTTCAATGTCTTAGAATAGGGGTTTTTCAAGCTTTCATGATTTAGAATGTTAGTTTTAATGGATTCTTTGTCTTTGTTTATAGTGAATGATATTATTCGGATTAATGCTTAGTGGGTTAAGTATGCCTCAAATTCATATGGATCGGGTGTAGTTAACCTTCACTATGTCATTGGCCACATTTTGGTGCTAGAAGGAGGGAAAATTTTAATTTTTTGGAGAAATTTTTGGTTTAATCTCTTAAATGTATGATTTTCCTTAATTTTTAATGAATTCTACATGACTAATCTTGCAAAAAGGTTGTTGGGTTTTGAATATCTCATGTTTAGCTTTCCAAAAAAAATTATGATTTCAAAATTGATCAAGATTTGAGGAAGTTGTCATTATCTCAAGTTGTTTTCCATGATTAATTTTGTTGTTTTTTTAAAAGAAATTGGTTTAATCTCTAAAATGCATGATTTTCCTTAATTTTTAATGAATTCTACATGACTAATCTTGTAGAAAAGTTGTTAGGTTTTGAAGATCTCATGTTTATCTTTTCAAAACATTTTACAATTTCAAAATTGATCAAGATTTGAGGAAGTTGTCATTATCTCAAGTTGTTTTCCATGATTAATTTTGCTATTTTTTTAAAAAATTGGGTTTAATCTCTTAAATGCATCATTTTCCTTAATTTTTAATGAATTCTACATGACTAATCTTGTAGAAAGGTTGTTGGGTTTTGAAGATCTCATGTTTAGCTTTTCAAAACATTGTACGATTTCAAAATTGATCAAGATTTGAGAAATTTGTCATTATCTCAAGTTGTTATAATCTAATTTTCTAAAAATGTTTCTCAAACAATTGAAAGGATAAAATGAATTAGCTCTCAAAGTTGGATAAAATTGAACCAAACAACCTCACATTTACTTTAAATTTTGACAGGTGCTTTAAATTTTTGATTTCATCTGATTTCTATCATGTCTCTAACTTCTTGTTTTGGTTTTTTGGGTTTTGTAGGTTTGGACAATACAACTTGAAGAAAAGAAGCATACTATTATCATTTGAACTATAATTGTAACAAGTGTTTCAACATTTTTGGGGCAATTATAACCCATTTGTAATTCTTTTTTATTTCACACTTTAAGACAACACTATTTTTCAATTGGGTCTTAAAAAGAACGCTAAAAAAGGACTAAGATTGAACCCTCATTTCATCATTGTATTTTGGGTCTAAAATTGAACAAGGCAACTTAACATTTTAGTTGGTGCATAAAATGAATTTATCTTAGCTTTAGGGGTTAAAATTTATGATTGTTTCCTATGTTTTGATTTAAAAATGTGTTATTGAATGTGTATTCAATTCTCTCATGCCACTCAATGATCTTGAGAAATAGAAACATTCCTTAACACTTTGCAAAATCACCTACATCTTTCAATTTAGATTAAAAATGAACCCCTTTCTAGTGTAGGGAAAAGGTGTGGTGTGTGTTCTCTCCTTGTTTCATGCAAACTAGGATGATTAAACTACAAGCATACTTCCTTTCTATTGTTTATCTTTAGAGGGCCTGCCTCCCCACTTTGAAAGGAGGGAATGACCCAAGCGGTAACGAGCTAAAGCCAAGCTCTTCTGAACCACTATATAAATGTGTGGTTGCAATGAAAATTGTGATCAATAGGAAGTGATACATGATAGCTCTCCCCTAGTATCTTTATGATGCAAAAAGCCCTTGTTCTAAGGGTTGGGAGACCTCTCAAGGGAGTTTATCATAGTATTCCTTGAACCAAAAGCCCTTATTATGAACCATTGTTTAGAATCCAAAATCCTTAATACTTTTTGGTGCAAGAATAGTCGTTCTGAAGCTACCCCACATTTGTACTATTCTTTTTTGAAAAAAAAAATCCTTAGGATCTTAGGATCTTCAGGATTTTGAGATTTGGTGGTCTCAAGAAGTGTGTGCCATGGAGGGGAACCAGTGTCACCAAATCTCTAATTGTTCATAATGTATTAGTGTTTGGAGAAATTTGAGTGGGGACTCAACAAGTATGGCCATTTCAACCTAGGATTGTAAATGATTATGAGTTAGTTTAATACTTTGCTTGGTTCCAAAAAATTTCAAATAAACATTCACGATCTTCCTCAAAATTTCAAAACCTTTGGTCTAAGTATGGATACCTTTTGAAAAAACCTTGATATTACTTCTTGTCCTAAGAATTTATTCATAGAGACTTCTAAATATTTTGGCTTACATCTCAATCCATATTTTCCAAAGTTAACGTAAGCAATTATGGCTTGAATTTCATCATTTTCACAAAATGGACATTGTTGAATCTATGATGTTTTCGACATAGACATTTAATTTGGAAACATAATCAAGATAAGTGTTTGTGGTAAAATAAATTTAGTTAAGCAAGATAAATTGAAAATTGAACCCCACATGACCATTTGGTGTTTGATCAATCCACTTAAACAACCAAACCTTATGCCTACTATCATACAAGGAAAAAATTGCAAAACATTGAGTCCAAATTCTATTATCCAAAATCATTTGAGTCCTATTTTACCAAAATCATTTTCTTGGAATGTTATTACTTTAGAGGTATATCATGTTTCTCACTACCTTGTTCTTGGAAAACAAAGGTTCATTCTAGGTCAACATTGGGTCTAAAATTTCATCCTTCACTTCACCAAACTTTGCAAAAAATTTTGAATGCACCAACACTTTGGACTTAGAAATTTATCAAACCAACCCCTAACTTAGCTACTTTTTATGTGAAATGAATCCTTTCCCATTCATTTGGTTAAGTTATTTATCATATTTTGACTAGCTTACCTTGAAGGTCACGAGTCTACCCTAAATATTCACAGGTTCATAAGCATCCTTTATCCAAACATCAAACAATCAAACTTAAGTCAAAAGTGTTTTCCCAAAAATTTTACAAAGATCACTTCCCACATCATTCACTTTTTGATCTTCCATTATCACCATTGCTCCAAAAATACTTGGAGCATCCCTTTTAGCTAGATTTGAGTCAACTAGAGGGTTCAAAAATTACAAAGCTCAACATAACTCTCCCATAGGTGACTCAAAATTTATGATAACCACAAGATCACAACATAAGAGAATCATGGAGAAAACCAAAGTCACATTCACCTAAAGTGATCCCAATCCTCAAGAATTTGATCCAAGAATTCAAGCTACCCCATCACAACAACCCTCATCTCCATCAGGGCCATATGAAATAGAAGATGTTACAAACAAACCATTTGGACTTATTAAGGAAGAAATCATGGAATACAAACAATAACATCAAGCCTTAGAAAATGTAGCTCCAATTTCCCCATCTTTTGTTGCACAATCATTGACACAAGGCTTGACTCCATCTATGATTCAACCAACTTCATCCCTTGTGCCAAGTCAACCCTTAACATCTAGTCTTGCAACTTAGCTAGGAACCAACCTTGGTCTCACTACATATCTAGGAACAAACACAACTTTGGGAATTCACAAAATGACCATTCCATTAACCACCAATCTTCCCCAAGACACAAATTGGACACCAACATTTGGAAAACCACTTACATTCCATGATGCCACAACAACCTCAACATTTTGAGTGCAACCATCTTCATCCATCACCCCAAATACCCCAAGTGTGCCTAGTGTAACACAGGGTACTGTGAACCAAGTACCTCAAGTAGGAAAAAAAGGGCAAGTTCACACTCTCACACAAATTCAACCCTTGACATGTGGTTCCAACAACCCCATTGACACATCGAAACAAGTGTTTACCCAAGCTACTCAAGTCAATCCGCCATCGACATCAAACCCATCTATCATCAATCCAAATCAAAACAATACCTTGGTTATGAATCCAATCAACTAAGGTAATACCTTGATCACACCTCAAATAAAACAAGGGAACCCCCTACCCATCATTCAAGGGAACCCTTTCAATTAGTTACAAGGTTTGAATGTGCTATTACCATCCCAATATCTAATGGTATCATCAACTTTCCTCATGGTCCCTCTCACCATTTAAAATCAAATGGGTCCTCAAACTTACATTCCTCCACATCAATCCACTATCTTACAAGGAATGTTGAACCAAGGGAACCCCCAACCTCTCATCAACAACCTACAACCCACACAAAATATAAACACCCAAAACCCACTGCAAATATATCCACAATCAAATGATCCTACATTACAAGAACATGCCTTAGATTTATAGCAAGTAAAACAAGATTATTGGAAATATGTCCAACAACAACAAAACCAACAAGCAGCCTTAGTAGCATAACAACAACAACAATCTATGCAACAACAACATCATGTAGCCTTATTAGCACAACAACAACAACATCAAGCAGCCTTAGCAGCACAACAACAACAACAAGCCTTAGCAGTGCAACAACAACAACAAGCTCAACAAGACACCTTAGTATCCAACAACAACAACAACAACAAGTAGCCCTAGTGGCACAACAAGCCCAATAGTATGCCCAATAACAACAATTGATCACACAAAAACAAAGTTCCTACTATAACCCTCAATAGGACATCATCAATCTAAACATGTTAGGAACATATACACCCACACAATCATGATCACCTTATCCTACACCACCATATACACCATACCACACCTTATCATATTAGAAATCATTCATTATCCCAACATATGTTCCTCCACCAAACCCGCAAGATGATCTAGCATCACAACTTAAGGCGTTGTCACAAGAAATGTGGGACCTTCAGATGGGAAAGACAAAGAAGAACCATACACATAACGTATGTCCCTATCCATTTGATCAAAACATCACAATGGTATCATTCCCTCCCGTCTTTGAAATACCCAATTTTGATAAATACAAAGGGAGGGGAAATCCTATAGATCACATCAAATAATTCAATGTCATGTGTATGGAGGTTTCCTACAATGATTCCTACTTAATGTGCCTCTTTCCACAAAGTTTGACAAGCCCAACCAGGGATTGGTTTTCTCAATTACCTCTAGGTATTAAAAAATTTCCAAGAAATCATTGATAAATTGATCAATCACTTCTCCTTTAATATTTTCATGGACGTAAGCCTAGAAAATTTTTACACTCTTAGATAGAACAAAGGAGAATCTTTCACCAATTTCTTGCAACGATGGAGGAAAAGAGCTAGTAAGAGAAAGTGGCCAATTCTCGATGAACAATAAGTGGGAATTGTCATAGCAAATCTTGATCTAGATCTATCCTTCCACTTGAAAATTCAGTGCATCACACCTTTATGATGAGCTTTTCCCTAGAGCCCTTAACATCAAGAGAGCCCTAATCTCACAAGGAAACAACCAAGTGTATAGAGACAATCGCCTATCCACTAGTTTTAATGACAAGCCCTGCTATTGGGCCAAGAAAAAAAATGTTACCAATGATGGTGTTGTTGATGCAAAGGTGGTCTTAACTACTTCTAGACAAGAAAACACCCAACTCATGAACACACAACAACTATACGTGCAACCACCAAACAATCAACCAATGATCAATGCTACAAAGACTGTGGACAATAAAGAACAAACAATGCTCCTAAATGGAAATTCACTTCCTTAGGGGAACCAATGGAGGATGTGTTGAAGAGGTTGACACTGTCTAATCTCCTCACACTCCCAGATTTCTCAAACTATCAAGAGCCACAAGTCAATCCTCATAGCTATAGAGATGATCATTTTTGTGAATTTCACTTATACAAAGGTCATAACACAAAAAAAAAAATTAGACTAAAAAATGATAGGATATCTTATTGAACAAGGAGACATTCATGTCAATCAAAAATAGGGGAATGAAAATATAAAAATTTACAAAAACCTTATGCCTGATCATACAAAAGAAAAAGATTCAGGAAATGCATCAACCTCAAAAAATCTAAACAATACTCATGAAACGATAGTGGGACATATTTATTTATCACAACATGAGGAATCAAACACATATGAAGATACTATTTTAAAACAAAGACAAAACCCATCAATAGTGTTTAACACTATTTTATATTGTAATGACATCAAGTGGATATCAAATTGTGATATCTCTACCACATATGACTCAATGATTGGGCATGTTGAAGAAATTATAAATGAGCTAGAAATATCCCTTGTTACACCCATACCTACTAATTGTTGCAAAGAGTCTTTTATCAATGATATATCATCCACCCAAGGATCATGTCAAGAGGAGGCTCCAGAGGATAATGAAATAAACTTTGAATCGAGTCAAGATCAATAACCCCTATCCCTATAGTTTCACCAAGAGCTAAGGGACATCTTCCAAACCATTTTAAACTCCAAAGATGTCCCTAATATCACCCCTCAGATGTTTCTTTCTAATGGACATATAGACATTCTTCATCCGAAACAAGAGTCTCCCACTCTTGGTATTCCTACACAAGATCAAGCAATAGCTGAGATTTTTGATTCTTACAGTGATTGTGCATCATTGACATCTTTTCAATCAACATCAACATCTTTCGAAGCAGTATCAATAGAGAATGATGTCATAGAGCTAGAGCAAATAGTTCATATTCCTAAAAAGTAGGAACCCATAGCAATATCATGTGTTCATGAATAGTCATATTCAATGGCTACTGATTAGAGGGTACATTATCAGGGTAAAGGATTAGGTATTGATAATACCTTCACAACACTAGGGGAAATCTTGTCTACAACAAACATCAGTATATTGGGCATGAAGGATCCTTTTGATGAAAATGCAATCAATGCTACAACTAGTCGTATCATGAATCGTCATCCACCCATCATCTCATATGCATATTGGGACCAATGTAAAAAGAAGAAATCATATCTAAACAAGGAAAAGATCATAAAAAAAAATGAATTAGTAACACAAAAAGGACAAAGAAAGTACAAATGGATACCAAAGAAAAATAAAGAAAATCATCCCCCAAAAACTTCATTAGTCAAAGAAAATATGGGGAAAAATAAAAAAGCGAAATGTATCCACCAAAAGAGTCCTCAAATACAAAAGCAAGCTTCTCAAGCAAGGAAAAAAGTATACCAAGTGGTTGGTCCTAATTCAATGAAAATATCCATCCCCATCCATCATCGCACATCTTCCCAAGTTTGGATAGTCAAAGGTTTCAAACTATCGACCAATCCATTTCATATTCCCTCATACATGTCACCATACATTCTATTTACAATATCCAATTCTTGCATTGACCTTGTGTTGGAAGCTACTCTTCATCATAAGGATTCTGAAGGTAGCATATCATGATGTGCACACGTAGACAAGGTTAATTCCTGTATCCACAAGGAAAATCAAAGTTCTTCAAGGTTGCATTCAAGTTATCATATCTTAGCAAAGCACCTTGTTCAAGCAAGATATCACTAGCACGTTATGATAGTGGCCTCTACATCAGTACCACCAGGTGGTTCAACATGAGGGTAAAATTTCCAAAAAATCAAAAAAATCAAAAAAATCAAAAAAATCAAAAAATCAAGAAAATAGTAAAAATAAAAATCATCCTCTAGTGAAAACCACTACAGTGGCACTTTGGGCAAGTACTATGATGAAAACCTAGAAAATAGGTGTCATGAGTAGAATTGAGTGTCTATATGATCCTTCTCAGATAGAAGCATCTTATCCTTGTCATGATAAATCCAATGTTCCCTCCATCCATCCAATCCAAATTTATCTAGATATTCCCATTTATTTTGATCTTGACAAAGATTCAACGTATACTTCAACTCTATTCATGGAAAAATTTTGGCAGGATCTTTACCATTTTCTCTCATGAAGTCTCATAGCCCATATTTAGCATGATAAAACTTTGTCAAACTCTTCGCATATACATTACCTATCTTGGTTATCCATTGCATTATGAAGTATTGCTAGATACTGGGGGTAGGTTATTGCACTCTTGTTTTCAAATAACTCTTGATCCATGTCTTTTATCTCACAATGTTACATCAACATCCTGATGTAGGTATTGTTTACCTCAAATCTCATCGAAAATCCCAAAAAAATTCATCAAAAAATCCAAAAACATCAAAATATTGTATAACTAAAATCCAAAAACATTTGCAAAATCGTAAAGTCAAATTCCTAAACATCCAAAACACATCAAAATCCCTAATAAGGTCAAAACATAAAAAATCCAAAAAAATAGTACCCTTGTCAAACTACGTTGTCTCTGAGCTTAAATGTAGGCAAGGCCATCATTGATGTGCCCCCGAGACACCCTAGATAAGTCTTTTAGGAGTCCGCCATAATAATCTGACATTCCATCACATGTGCATTTCTCATCTTGTAAATAGGTTGATTCAGTTGAACTATTTCGTCTTTGTGTGTATAACGTAGGCAAGGCTTATCTTTGATCAGCCCCTAAGGCCCCTAGGATAGGTCTTTTATGTTAGGTTCTTGGTCGAAACTCAAAAAATCCCTAAACATCCAAATATCAGAAAACGTAAAAAACATTTGAAAATTGAAAATCCAAAAACATCATAAAAAATTCAAAAGACCTAAACAACATCAAATATCCTTGAAAAACCTAAAAACCCTCAAAAAATCGTAAACATATACATTTGCATACACTTTCAAAAAGACTCAAAAACAACCTCAAAATATTTCCAAATACCCAAAACATTGAAATATTCTAGAAAATCCAAAACCCATCCATCCCATCTCGCTTTCACCCAAAATAAACTTCCATCCATAATAATTCAATCGTTATCTTCAACCTTTGGAAAACAAGTAGGAAACAAGTGTCACAAGTCATAAAGTGAGAATCTAAGTGTCAAAATCTAAAGTCTAGATCATAGGTAAATGTGTCAGTGAAGTTTGTATCAGTGGCTCATCATAGCATCATCATCCTAAATCAAACCATCTAATAAACATGTCCTAGGATGTATCCTTCTTGCGATGGACATTAGTATCAAAAATCACCTTAGCTAAATTAAACTAGGCAAGAGATATAGATAACATTGGCTATTTGTATTTGATCTTTACTTTTTATTTATTTTAATGGCCCATCCCAAGGACCTCTCGATGATGTTTATCAAAATGATTTAGAGAGAAAGGAATGGGGAATCAATCATTATCTTTCATAATTTGTTGTGGTTGTGGGTATTCTTGTAAAATAATCTTAGTGCATACTTAGTTGTGTGTAGGGAAGTTGTTTGGAGTAGATTGTTGACTATTGCATATGCTTTGGTCTGATATATCCTAAGCCTCTAAACTACATTTTGATGAGGTTTCTATATGTCAAGGTGTGAACAAGAACTATCCAATCTATTTACAGAGCCAAAGTCCATTACACTAGATACAACTCCATCTTGTTTATGAATACCTTGATTCATCGTGTCTATTTTTTATATCAAAAATAAGGAATGACGTAAATCCCAATCCCAAGATATGAGCAAATCATCATCATCCATCTCTCACCATCATCATCTAATAAATTCTTGGTGCATTATGGACTTGTTGGACTTTTTGAATCAATCTCAAAATCATTGGTCAATCCATTTGTCTTATTCTTCTTATTCTTCTATCTTTACTAATAATTCTATCCAAGCATCAAATATATGTGATCAACATTGAAATATACATGAGGCCACCCATAGCCAATGATTGTCTATACATCATGAAATATGTCTACATCAATATTTATGCTATCACGACAACAATCCCTCTTTCGCTAGGGCACATTGGGGCATCTATATCATCTTCAGCTCAACAATCTAAAAAGTTGTAGCTCTTTGATTCAAAAGAAACTTGACAGCTCAAACATCTCAAGCATAAGTCTGATTTTCACCTATCATGATCCCAATCAGAACACTTTATTCCATAATTGATCTCTCAAGGGGGAAACCAAACTTCTTTCAATCATATCAATATCAAATCATGTAATGAATTTTGTTCCTAGCCTTGCTAGCAAATATTGATCAATCTATCAAATCAATCATGATTGGGATATATCATTCGCTATCAATCCTCGTGTTATTTAACACAATCCTTACATTGTTGCGAATCCTTAACTATGTTATCAATCAATCAATCAGATCAATCAACTTTAGCTTGGCTATCAACATCTCAAAGATATCATCGATATCCATGTTTGCATCATCATCAACTTCAAAATCAGCATTAGTCTTTGAACCAATGCAACGAGTACATTGCTTCAAAGAGGGGAAAAATGTAGACACCTAAAAATGTCTCAATGGATCACATTGTCTAACTAACATCATTTTGTCCTCAAATCCATCCTCTTTTCGCTTGTTCAATTAAATAAACATAATTATTTAATTAAATGCCTCATTTTCACCTATTAATCTAATTGACCTAATTGGGTTAATTCACCCCCTCTCACACTAACATTTCATCTGATTTAATTAAATAATGCAAATTATTTAATTTTAACCCTAAGTCCTCTTATTTAATTAAATAACCTAAACTATTTAATTAAATATCATATTTGTATCTCCTTTTCATTAAATAAATCAATAATTTAATGAATATCCTCACATTCCTCATCTTGCACATTCAAATTTAGTTTTAATTAACTAAAATTATAATTTCCCTCTCATCCACTTGCATAGGGAATATTCTCCTATTTTCCTAAAAAATAAGGTAATGATTACTCCAAAAAAACTTTGAAACAACTTTTTAAAGTTATTGCAAAGTGTGTTTGTTTACATGATTGTGAGCCCTTGATATTTTCTTAATCCATGTGATCTTTGATTCTCATCCATTCATGAGAATCCTTGATCCATGTTTCATCCTCCTTTCATTTGTGACCATTGATAGATCAAATCAATCACACCCATTGCTTTTTTCATTTGATCTCCATTAAATCAATTATTCAATGAATATCATCTAATTCCCCTAATTTGTATTATTCAAACTTTTTTTTAATTATCAAATTATTAATTTTTCCACTTGCAAGGGAATATTCCTCTGCACATTCCTCCAAAAGGGGAATATTCCCATGAAATATTCCTTCCCTTTTACACAATTAAAATTTGTTTTAATTTCCAAAATATCTATTTCCTCACGCATAAGAATATTCTCTCTCTTCCAATCATTTGAAAAAGGGATATTCTCACTTGGCTTCTTGAGCAAGCTAAACTTGTGACTTCTTGAGCAAGTTACCTTATGACCTGTGTGTGCAGGTCAAAAGTGTGTTTGTTTGGAACAAATGAGAACCCTTAATTAAATCTCATCTTGCATTCTCACCTGTTGATGAGAATCTATGATCCATGCCTCTTTTTCCTTTCATCCTTAATCATTGATTGATATTTTTGATCTCAACCCTTCATTTCTCATTTGCTTTCTTATAAATAGAACACTATTTGGAGACAAATGGATCCATATTTCAATTGCAAACTTATGCTATTGAATTCACTCAAATTCACACTCATAATTTACTAAAATTTAGCATAATTAAGTTCATTTTTAGTTTCATATTAGGTTTAATATTCCATTAATGGCTTCCATGATAACATAGATGCATACATTTAGTTTGTTTGTGGTGCAGGAGCACCTGCCAAAGTGCTTAAGTGCAAACTTATTTTGAAGGTTTTTGTTTTAAATCCTTTTTGTCGTTTTGGTAAGGTCTTAAATAAATTTTAGATTGTGTTTGAGGACCTTTTGGTTCTTAGGTAAAATTTGAATAAATTGGGAAATCTGTTTGTGGTCGCTTCCTAAGCTTTTGTCAAAAATTGGAAAACACACTGTGTTTTACAAAAGAAATCTTTTGGCTGTTCTTAGGCTAAAAATGAAAACCTAACCATTCCCAATGGATTGAAAAGATATCTCTTGACCTTTTTAAAGGGTTAGAAGCTTTGTACGTTTGCAATTTTTAGGAGAGTAATAAAAGAACAGTGATTTTTGTTGTGAAATTTCTAATTTTTTTGTTTCTTGCGTGTGACAGCTGCAAGAAATGTATTGAGGAAAGATTTGTTGAGTTAAAATGCACGTAGTGAAACCTTTTTAAACATTTCTTGTGGAATTTTAGTTAGTTACTCCATCATTTTCTTCTATTGTGTAAATACTTTGCTTTTATGTTTTGTTGTTTGACTGGTAAAATCCTGAATAATGGAGTTCTAACTTGTTTTCTGACCATACCAAGTAGTATGGGATCACTGGAAACAAGGCTAGACTCTCTCCTTGTACATTATGTAAATATAAAATCCTTTTTGAGGGTTGGTAGCATGCTAAAAATCTTTCCCTAGGCGAGTTGGCTAACACCCAGTTAGGGAAAGACAGTGACAAATTGGTATCTACGTTGCAGGGGTGCTATATCTTCATGAAACAAATGTGTGTAGTGTTTGCAGGGACCTTCACAATGGTGGTAAAGAAGGAAAAGCCTTTTTTTGGTCTTTTGGAGGTTGGAACAAGCTGAACAGTCCAAGAAAAGAAGCAAAGAAAAACCTAGTTCTTGCAACAATAGGGTACACCATATGTACGGACAGAAAACAGTCCAAGACCTCAAAAATCTGTTAGTGCTCCAAATTTGAGCAAGGGTGACAGAAGCAAGTTTGGACTAATTAGGTGAAGGAGAGGAGTGATAAGCAATTGTCTTGTGTGAGGAGGCCTAAAAGGGGCTCAACCCTAGTAGCCTTTCCAAACCCTAAACTAGGGTTTAATGAAAGCGATAGAAGGAAGATCTGTGCTTGTACAAGAATTTTCCCTTGACTGTTTTAAAGCTTTGAAAACCTATGCACACCCCTGAATGCAAGTTAGGAAACATTTGGAGGTTAACTAGTCTTTAAGCTTATTAAGGGCTAGATGGAGTATGTGTGAAAAAGCACCAAGAACTGATTGGTACCAGCAAATTAGTGATGATAGCAGGGTTGGAAATGAACCAGGGGTACCTAAACTAGCAGAGGACCTACAAGTTGAATGGTGGATGAAGTGACACCTTAGGAGTTCTCAAGGCAAGAACTTAGAGCATTGAGATTGTGATTGTCTCAATCCAATCTTGTCCCTATCAGATTAGTATCAGAGCAGTGAAAGATTTGGGAAAGTAGCTTATATGTCAGAAGTTGAGTCAAGTGAAACCCTCACCATGGTTACAAATGCATAGTTAGCCAAGATGGGTGAAGAACAAGAAGAGGACAACAAGTCCCTGAAAGAAAGAATAGAGCAATTGGAGAAGGCATTGAACAATGCAAGGTTGGAAGGTAAAGTGCCAAAAGAAGAAGAGGTTGCAGAGGAGGAAAAGGTCCCTGAACCTGACCTTGTTCTGGAGGAGGAGCCTTTCTTGAAGGCATTAAAAGCCCTGAGTGGAAAAGGACTTGAGGGCATATACCACTATTCCATGGAAAGATGGATCCTGATTTGGTCATGGACTGGATAGATGGCATGGAGAACCACTTTGAATGTGATGGAGTCACTGAAGCACATAAAGTGAAGGTTGCAAAATCAAGGTTGAGAGGATCAACTTTAACATGGTGGAAATTTGTTCGGACTAAAAGGGAGAAAGAAGGCAAGCAACCCATATCAACCTGGAAAGGAATGGTTGCTAAAGTGAAAGAAGCATATATGCCAGATGATTATGAGATCCAACTTCACAAGAAGAGGCAGAGTTTAAGACAAAAAGATCAAGATGTCAACACCTATACTGAAGAGTTTCAAAAGCTTTGCTTGAGATCAAATGTGGCAGAAGATGAGAGCCTAAAAGTGGCTAGGTACCTTAATGGCTTGAAGTGGAACATATAGGAAGAGATAGCTTTACTCAGCCCCAAGACAGTCCACCAATGTTATCAGCTGGCTATAAAGATTGAAGAGAGGAATAAAATAAAGCATGATCAGTCCTCTAAGGGTAGAGGCAGAGGCAGAGATCAAAGAGGACAGCGTGGAGGTTACCAAGGAAGAGGTAATGATCAAAGAACCTAAGGAGAATCCAAGCTTACTAAGCATGGAGGTGAAACAACTTCAAGAGGAGGATTTAATAGAGGAAGAGGACCTCAAGGAGGTTCAAACAGAGGAAGAGGAGCAGGCAGAAGTAACTCTTACTTTGCCACCATGAAATGTTATCACTGCAATCAACTAGGTCATCCAACTTATAGATGCCTAGAGAAAGCTTCTTCATCTAGCAATGAGAAAAGAGTGGCTTATGCACAAGAGGACACCATGAGTGTCAAATCACCTAAGATCAGTCATATATAATTAGAAGTAGGTGAAAATATGATGTTTAATAAAGTGCTGATCAGAAAACTGGTCAAGGAAGAACCCAAGCAAAGGAGAGATTTTTTTAGAGCAAGGTGCAAGATATTGGGAAAGGTATGCAAGGTCATTGTAGATTCTGGTTCTACAGATAATATCATCTCTAAGGAGGTAGTAACTAAGTTAAAATTGCAGAAGGTACCTCATACCAATCCCTACAAGGTCACATGGCTGAATAAAGGGCAGAGTGTTCTAGTGAATGAGCAGGTTACAGTGGAATTCTCAATTGGAGGCTACAAAGACAAGCTGATTTGTGATGTACTATCCATGGATGCATGTCATCTTCTGCTTGGAAGGCCATGGAAATATGACAGAGGTGCTATATATCATGGGAAGGAGAACACCATTGAATTCAAGAAGTATGGAAGAACCTTGAAGCTGCAATCATTGACTGAGGATGATGAAGGATGGTCCAAGGTTCCAAACATCATGTTGAGCAGTGGTAAAGAGTTTCTCAGCAATCTACATCAAGGAGGTGAAGGTTATGTGGTTGTTATGCAGTCCAAAGAGGAAGAAAAGGCTGAAAGGAAAGTCTTACCAGAAGCAGTCCAAAGGTTGCTTGACAAATACAAGAGCATAGTGAGTGATGGAACGCTTGCAACTCTACCACCAAAGAGAGCAATAAGTCATCAAATTGACTTCATACCTGGAGCCTCATTGCCTAACAAAGCAGCATACAAGCTTACACCTGAGCAGAACCAAGAGGTGGCTAGGCAAGTGGAAGAATTGTTGAATCAAGGTCTAATTCAAAAGAGCATCAGCCCTTGTGCAGTCCCAGTTGTTTTAGCAACAAAGAAAGGAGGTAAGTGGAGACTTTGTACTGATTCTAGAGCAATCAATAGAATCACCATTAGGTATAGATTCCCAATACCTAGAATTGAAGACCTGATGGATTGTCTTGGAGGAGCACAATATTACACCAAGCTGGATCTTTAGAGCGGGTATCATCAAATCAGAATCAAGGAGGGTGATGAATGGAAGATAGCTTTTAAGACAAATGATGGTCTGTATGAGTGGAAAGTGATTCCATTTGGCCTCTCAAATTCCCCTAGCACGTTCATGAGACTAATGAATGAGGTGCTTAAGGATTTCATAGGGATTTTTGTGGTAGTCTACTTGGATGACATACTGATTTTTAGTAAGACAGCAGAAGAACATTTGAAGCATGTGGAGATGGTTCTAAAAAGGCTGCAAGAAGAACAATTGGCAATCAACCTTGAGAAGTGTGAGTTCTTCAAAAAAGAACTTGTGTATCTAGCCTTTGTTGTATCCCAAGGAACGTTGAAGATGGATCCAAGCAAGGTGGAAGCCATCCTAAACTTGCCTACACCAACCACAACAAGAGAGGTAAGAAGTTTTCATGGTTTAGCTCAGTTTTATAGGAAATTCATTAGGAATTTTAGTGGTATATGTGCACCAGTGCTAGATACTATTAAAGGTGGTTTAAAAAAAAAGTTTAAATGGACTCAAGAGGCTGATAGAGGGTTTGAAAAATTGAAACAAGAAGTGGCAACTCAACCAATTTTGCTATTGCCTAGTTTTGATAAGTTGTTTACAGTTGAGTGTGATGCAAGTGGAGTAGCAGTAGGAGGAGTACTCAGTCAAGAAGGTAGGCTTGTAGCCTTCTTTAGTGAAAAGCTCAATGAAGCCAAACAAAAATACTCCACCTATGATCTGGAACTTTATGCTTTAGTGCTGTCCCTTAGAAAATGGAGACATTATTTATTGCCCAAGGAGTTTGTGGTTTTCACAGATAACCAAGCACTCAGTTACATCAACACCCAAGAGAAGTTAAGCAATAGACACTTGAAATGGATGGAATACATCCAAGCTTTCACTTTTACCATCAAGCATAAGAAGAGACAAATGAATAAGGTGGCAGATGCATTAAGCAGGAGAATGTTGACAATCCAAGAGATACAGTTGAAAAGCATTGGATTAGAGAGTTTCAAAGATCTCTATGGTGAGGATGAAGATTTTTCAGAAGCCTACAAGGTATGTTCAGATTTTGAAAATCACTTTCATAGTCAATATGTTGAGTATACACTACAAAATGGATTGTTATTTAAGGGAAATTTGTTATGTGTCCCAAGAGGATCAATGAGGGAAAATCTGATCCAAGAGAAACACAATGGCAGTCTTAGTGGGCATTTTGGAATAAATAAAACTTTAGAGCTGGTACACAGGTTCTATTACTGGCCTAAGTTGGCAAGAGATGTTAGGGAATATGTGGAGTAGTGTGTTGTTTAAATGAAAGCCAAAGGGGGAGCCAGCAATGCAGGTTTGTATCAACCTTTGCCCATTCCCAATAGACCATGGGAGTGTGTTAGTATGGATTTTGTGGTAGGACTCCCCAAGACTAAGACAGGGTTTGACAATATTTATGTAGTTGTGGACAGATTTAGCAAGATGAGTCACTTCATTCCTTGCAAAACCACCCATGATGCAAGTTACATAGCTCATCTTTTTTTTAGGGAAATTGTAAGAATCCATGGATTGCCATTGAGCATTGTATCTGACAGGGATGTGAAATTCATGAGCCATTTTTGGAAAACACTATGGAGCAGATTGGGAACCAATCTGTCATTTGGATCAGCATACCATCCTCAGACCGATGGTCAAACAAAGGTGGTTAACATAGTGCTAGGTAATCTTTTAAGGTGCTTGACAAAGGAATATGGACAGACCTGGGATGTGGTGATTTCTCAAGCCGAGTATGCTTATAATGATAGTGTAAATAGAACTACAGGGAAAAGTCCATTTGAAGTGGTGTATGGGATGCACCCAAGAGGCATTTGTGAACTTAGAGACCTTGGATATTAGGAGAATAGGAGTGGACATGCAGAAAAATTCACTCAGACCATGAAGGAGATTCATGAGCAGGTTAAGAAGACAATCACAACAACACAAAAATTGAAAGATAAAGTTGATGTGTCAAGGAGAGATGTGCAGTTTGTAGTAGGTGATTATGTTATGGTTCATCTTAACAAATCAAGGTTGTAGAAGGGAATGTCAACCAAAATGTAGATGAAAAGAGTAGGACCATGCAAGGTGTTAGCTAAGTATGGGAAGAATGCATACAAGGTAGAGCTTCCATCAGAATTGGGTATATCTCCTGTATTCAATGTTGTTGATTTGATCAGATACAAGGGAACAATCAGTGATGAAGTTCAGAATAGTCAAGAAATCTTTAAGGATATCAGTAATATACCCCTTCCAAATCAAGAGAAACCTCAGGCATAGAAGGTCTTGGAGTCCAGGGTGAAGAAAGCTACAAGACACAAGGCATACATGGAGCACCTTGTCAAGTGGAGGAACAAACATGAATCAGAGGCTACCTGGGTTGAGGAAGCTGATTTTAAGAAGCTAGGAATTGATCTATCACTGATATCATCTCAAGTTCCTTGATCTTTGTGCTGAGAGGGGGAGAATGGTGCAGGAGCACCTGCCAAAGTGCTTAAGTGCAAACTTATTTTGAAGGTTTTTTTAAAAAATCCTTTTTGTTGTTTTGGTAAGGTCTTAAATACCTTTTAGATTGTGTTTGAGGACCTTTTGGTTCTTAGGTAAAAGTTGAATAAATTGGGAAATCTGTTTGTGGTCGCTTCCTAAGCTTTTGTCAAAAATTGGAAAACACACTGTGTTTTAAAAAAGCAATCTTTTGGCCGTTCTTAGGCTAAAAATGAAAACCTAACCATTCCCAATGGATTGAAAAAGATATCTCTCGACCTTTTGAAAGGGTTAGAAGCTTTGTACGTTGGCAGTTTTCAGGAGAGTAATAAAAGAACAGTGATTTTTGTTGTGAAATTTCTGATTTTTCTGTTTCTTGCGTGTGACAGCTGCAAGAAATGTATTGAGGAAAGCTTTGTTGAGTTAAAATGCACATATTGAAACCTTTCTAAACATTTATTATGGAATTTTAGTTAGTTACTCCATCATTTTCTTCTATTGTGTAAATACTATGTTTTTATGTTTTGTTCTTTGACTGGTAAAATCCTGAATAATGGAGTTCTAGCTTATTTTTTGACCATACCAAGTAGTATGGGATCACTGGAAACAAGGCTAGACTCTCTCCTTGTACATTATGTAAATATAAAATCCTTTTTGAGGGTTGGTAGCATGCTAAAAATCTTTCCCTAGGCAAGTTGGCTAACACCCGGTTAGGGAAAGACAGTGACAAATTGGTATCTACATTGCAGGGGTGTTGTATCTTCATGAAACAAATGTGTGCAGTGTTTGCAAGGACCTTCACAATGGTGGTCAAGAAGGTAGAGCCTTTTTTTGTTCTTTTGGAGGTTGGAACAAGCTGAACAGTCCAAGAAAAGAAGCAAATAAAACCCTAGTTCTTGCAAGAACAGGGTACACCATATGTATGGACAAAAAACAGTCCAAGACCTCAAAAATCTGTTAGTGCTCCAAATTTGAGCAAGGGTGACAAAAGCAAGTTTGTCCTAATTAGGTGAAGGAGAGGAGTGATAAGCGATTGTCTTGTGTGAGGAGGCCTAAAAGGGGCTCAACCCTAGTAGCCTTTCCAAACCCTAAACTAGGGTTGAATGAAAGCGATAGAAGAAGGAAGATCTGTGCTTGTACAAGAATTTTCCCTTGACTGTTTTAAAGATTTGAAAACCTATGCACACCCCTGAATGCAAGTTAGGAAACATTTAGAGGTTAACTAGTCTTTAAGCTTATTAAGGGCTAGATGGAGTATGTGTGAAAAAGCACCAAGAACTGATTGGTAGCAACAAATTAGTGATGATAGCAGGGTTGGCAATGAACTAGGGGTACCTAAACTAGCAGAGGACCTACAGGTTGAATGGTGGATGAAGTGACACCTTAGGATTTCTCAAGGCAAGAACTCAGAGCATTGAGATTGTGATTGTCTCAATCCAATCCTGTCCCTATCAGTTTGTTAATTAGAATTTTAATCATTTTAAGCTTGCATACATTTAGAGTAGATTTGCATACACCCATATCAATCATCTTAGCATAAATCATGTTAAAATAGCTTGCATCATATTCATTTACCTTTAAATCATTTTTTCATACACATATATCAATGGTTTCATCAGTTTTCTTCAATAAAACTGATTGAAACAAACTCATTATCCAAGGGATTGGGAAAGGGTTGCCATTCGACATCACTGCGACACCACTCCCCCAATAGGATAAGTTTCAATGACTTAGATTAGAGGTTTTTCAAGATTTCATGATTTAGAATGTTAGTTTTAATGGCTTCTTTTTCTTTGTTTACATTGAATGATCTCATTGGGATTAATTCTTAGTGGGTTAAATATGCCTCGAATTCATATGGATCAGGTGTAGTTAACCTTGACTCTATCATTGGTCACAATTAGTATGTTGATTCTTTCACTTGACTAGCCAACAATGCATGAAATTTTGATGACTTGATGAGACCCATGAATATAAGATTTTGTTGCTCATGTACTGAATTTAAGAGAGGGGGACCAACCACATCAAGGCTCTAGGTCACAAAGAGTCGAGAGCAAAGGGCTTCCCTAAATTACCTCACTCTAAAGGGGTGTTTCAGATATAGGTTGAGAATGATGAGGACTATAAAGTACTTAAATCACTCTTCAGACTTGAAATCCAAGTTTAGGCTTGGCGAACTGGTTTTTAGAGTCAATAATATACCTCAAAAAACTTTTTGTTTGAGGATGAAGGCACAGTTCTAGGATGACAACACAATGTGCTAGCATCTCTTAGGTGTGTTGGAGTTTGTATAGAACAATAAAATGAACTAATGGCCTAGCTAACTATTCTTGAATGAGAAAAACAAAACAATAAAGTATGAAAAGTAAAAATGAGGATGATATAGTAGATAGATGAAGGATAAAGTGATGAAAATGATCTCACTAGGGTGCTCATTCACCAGCTAGCTCCAAATGCATGTCCTCCTACACACAAAAAAGATGGGAAAATTGTTGGGGTTGTATAGGGATTTGCCTTAGTCAGGCCCCCGTTTTGGTCTTTCCACCTCCATAGACAGCCAAAGAGAAATGAGAGAGAAATATGCGATAAAGAAGTAAAGAAAGAAGGAACTGTAATAAAAAATACAGAACAGTAAAGTACTACTCAACCAAATCACAGAGAGGAGAAAAATGTTACCACCTCCACCCAAAATCTCACTAGCCAATGGAGGAGAAAGTGTACTTGGAAAAGTCACCACAACCTCGACTATGATGGAAGGAGGTATCGCAAGACTCCAAGCCCATGGTGCTATTGCTTGCTTCACACTTGATTTGTAGAATTGATGGAGTGTTGAAGCACTTCTTGAGAGTGAGAAGAATGTTGAAAATGCTAAGAGATAGCTTGAGAAATTGCAAGAGCTTGTGAAGAGATTGCTTAGAGATTGAAATGAGATAAAGATGGATGAATTTGAAGGAGAAGTGGGAAGAATTTGCCATTTTTTGGGTCAGTTGGTCAAAGAGGTACGTTATAGATCAACCCCAATTGAAAGTGTAATGCCTCTGCCAACTTCAGATGCAGGAATCTATCAAGGACATAAGCGTGCCATGTAGAAATCTATGTGTCGTGTGCACATCCCAAAACATATTATCTCATTGACACAAGAGACAAATGCCAAGTGGAAGGAAGGAAGTTGGGTGATGTGGAATTTCACCTTTGGATTTGATTTCTAAGGTGAGGGTATGTGAAAGGGGAATTTGCGTAAGGGGTGGAAATTCACTCCTATACATTTTTCCCCCACTTTAGCGAGCAAGAGTACTGATGAGTGCTTCAGTAAAGTAGATATAGAGTTAGTAGGGCTTAGAGATGTATACCTGAATCGTCAAGGATGCAAATCATGATCTGGTGAGCTCAAAAGCATAGGATAGAACAAAAGACTCCATAGCCCCTTATAACTATGAAGTTGCACAAGGTACACTGAAGGCCCTCGTACCAATGTTGGAAAAATCCCACGAGATGAAAGCATCTCACAGGCCTACAGACCTGTAAGGAGGAAACCCCCAAGATCTCTCACATGAGGGGAGCCCCATAAAGTAAGTTCCTTACAAGCCCATAGATCTACAAGAAAGTATCACCCAAGATCTCTCACATGAAGGAAACCTAGATGAAAGTTCCTTATAGGCCCACATACCTGCAAGGAGGCATCCCCCAAGATCTCTCACATTGAGGATGCCCCATAAAGTAAGTTCCTTATAGGTCCACAGACCTACAAGAAGGTATCCCCCAAGATATATCACATGAAGGAAACTTAGATGAAAGCGCCTTATAGGCCCACAAACCTACAAGAAGGTATCTCCCAAGATCTCTCACATGAAAGAAACTCAGATGAGAGAACCTTACAGGATTGCAGACCTAGAAGAAGGTATCCCCCAAGATTTCTCACATGAAGGAAACAAAGATGAAAGCACCTTACAGGCCCATAGACCTACAATGAGGCATCCCCCAAGTTATCTTTCATGGAGGAAACTCAAAGGAGGAGACTCCATAGAGTCAAATTGGAAAGTGGCTTCACAAGCACACCTATAAAGTGACATGTTTACCTACAGATAAAACATGTCCAAAAAAAAGTGGCCACACAGGTGATAAAGTGGAAAGTCATGTAGATCGCCAAAAAATTGGAAGGCTTTCAAGGGGTCCCTTAAGAACCTGACATAAGAAGAGGGTCCACCCAAGTGATGCATTGTTTGAAAGTATAAAAAGAAACATATTTTCTCAAATCAATTCATCATCAAGGAATCCTTTCAAAAGATGTTCACTTCATTAAGGAATTCAAAAGGAAGAAAATGCTCCCTTGCAAGGGGAAGGCCAAAGTTGCTTCCACCTTAGAGGAAAATTTTCAAGTTTTTTCTTTCCGAGCCCATGATGAAGGAAGCACGTTTCGTTAGGGGTCCTAGTTGTGAATGTGGTTTTGAAAAAGAAATGTTCACAAGGATTTTCGAGAAAAGATTCATTGGAAATAAATGTGTTTTCTAAAAATTATAGTATTATAGAAATGGTGTTGTTACACATGAGAGGGACAACTCAAGCAAAGAAGAAAAAGGAAAGGAAAAGAGTGAAAAAGAAATAAACATAAAAAAAGGGCACAGGGGTGATCTGATATTTCAATGTCAGAATTGCTAATAAATATATATAAGTATAATAATACTATATAAATGAATTTTCATCAACCCCCTACTATATTAGACCATGTGAAGAATGCACGAGGAGATAAATAAAAAATAAAAAATTGGGTCAACATGGAAGGGAAGCCTAAATGCCCCCAACACTTTGAATCGTCCCCAATTTTCTAAAAATCAAAACACATAACAAAGGAAGAATGATGTTACAAATAGAAGAAGGTTTACGACACAAAAATCATGCCTATATCCAAGCACCAACAAGGGTTACAAGGGTCATCTAGGAACACATAGCACGTTTAAAGGGGAACGCATCACAACACAGACACATCCGATCTAAAGATAAAGAAGAGGTCTCCCCCTAACACTCATCGACAAAGAGGTCATGCACTTCCCACTCTAGATCATCATAAGGGGTAGAAGGACAAGTTGGTAGTGGTGGAATATTAAGGGGAGGAGATTTTGACCCTCTTGCAACAAGGGCTAAGGAAGAAGGCCCCAAAAGGTCTCCTTCACTCAGCTCTTGTGGAGCTATGGTTAGCGATTTTGCGAAGATCACTGAAAAGGAAAAAACTTCATCCAGAGAGTTAAACATGCACTTCAATGGAGTGCCATGTCATACCTCAAAAAATGGAGAGGGATGTACCTGAGATCCATTGTTGGACTCATCGAGTGACTCGGGAGCAGTGATGAACTCAGGGGAATCCAAGGTTGGTTCTGTCACTAGGAAAAAAAAAGCCAATGCAAGACCACCTTTAGAGAGTGTGAGCTCCTCTTACACCCTCCATTACTAGAAGGTCCATCCTCCATCTTGTACTTCATCATGGGATGAGAAATCCCCATAGACAAGGAAAATGGCATGGAGGAAGAGGAGGAGGAGAAAACCTCAATAGAAAACATGAAAGTACTTGGCATATCTACAAGTTTTGGGAAAGGACGGATGTCTAGAAGGGACATCAACAAGGGCAACTCAACCAAAGGAGTGATGAACACCTGCACCTTTTTTGGGTTAGGTGCACTCACAATAGGAGCTAGAAGCAATACAAAGCTTGGTTGAATGAAAGAAAATGGGAGGAGAGAGGAGGAGACGGTAAGAGGACCTAAAGTAAAGGCGGTCATCTCCCCTTCCTTCCTCTACAAGGTGGCTTGCTCAACCGCGAGAGCCTTTCACTGACACTTGCGTTCATGTGCAAGGAAGTTTTTGTGACTCTTCAAGATAGAGACTGGAGGTTGCAAAGGAGTAGAAGACTCCTGCTCAACCATGGGAGTGTCCACCACAACTATTTCCAGTAGAGGGACAAGCTCCTGAATGAGAGTAGAAGGAGCAGGTTGAGAAATAATAGGGGGAGGCAGCTCTAGTGCCTTGACAACAGGCCTCTTTCCATTTACTACTTTTGGAGCAAGAACGGTGGGAGGTCACAGAGGCCTGGACATATAGGATTCCCCACAGGGACCTTTTCTCCTACCATACAAGTAATACCAAGGTCCAGGTTGTTTGGTGGGGAGATCTAATATCTTAATCTTGGGTTTATGCCAAGAAAGCATGATCAGACTCAAAGGGTAAAAGCCAAACCTACTCATCTAAAACTATTCTATGGAAAGAGGAGTGGGAGAGTCATCTCAAGGACAAGGAAACTTCTCTTTTCCCTTTTGAGAAGAGGAGGCAGTTGGCTGCTAGACTATCAAAAGGGTCAATTTTGGCTATCCCTTGCCCTTAGTCTTATACTTCACATAATTCTTATAAAGTAGGTTTTTTCTTGGAGGAAGTAGACTAACCGGGGCGGGCCAAAAGTAATCCAATGAATTTCCCCCATGGGATACCAAAGGATGGTACCCAGTGTCATGCACTACATGCACAACACCTTCATGGGAGAACTTTAAACATTTGTGAATGACGAAGGTGATTCCATTCATGGAAGCTAAACAAGGTATGCCTAGCTTTAGCCTAAAGAAATCTGACTCTAAAATGACAATGAAGACTGTGTCAACAACCCTAGGTCCAACTAGGATGGATAGAGTTATTGAGACATATGACTTGAGAGATAGAATATCATGTGTATGGATGGTAGATTTTGTTTCTTCATACTCCCCCCTATGCAATGAATTAAGCCACAATGTTTCTTTTGTAATAAAATTCACTCAACTCGTGGGATCGACTAAGACTCCTATAACAATGTTCCCATTGAGGCAAGTGGAAATGTAAAGGGGAGAGGGCTTATTTTTCAAAGGCATATCGTATGGAGAAAATGTCACATCTGATGAGCTAGTTGTAGGCTACGTATAAGGGGTAACTAGAACCATGTTAACATATGCTTCTAGATGAGTGGTAGAATTAGAGGGATCAATAATCATGTTGGAAAATGTGATAGAAATGGGTCTGTGTATATCTACAACTCACTAATAACTTTCACCACCAATTTGTTTTCATTTTTTTTATTCCCATCGAAATGCATAGTACCATCCTTGATATGATCTTGTATCTCATGCAATAGGCACATACAAAAATTAGTATCATGTCCATTGAATCGATGGTACTGACAGAAAGAATTTGCATCATACCAACTAGGGTAAGGTTCCTCGATAGGTTTAGGTTTCTCCAAGTTTATGATCTTATCCTTTAGCAACTTCTATAGGATGGAAGAATAAGATTATGCTAACTTTGTGAACTTCCTATTGCATCTAAGGTTGTTATCATTCATAGCGGCTACTACATTCCTAACAACCTTACCTTTCCTAGAGATTCATACAATGGACTTCCCTTCTGAATGAGAGTGTGAGGATCCCTCAAACTAAACTACCATTTGTTGATATTCTCCTAATGTTTCACACAAATGTGCAAAAGAAGGGTATTTCATAAGGGAAAACATTTCCTACCAAGGCCATTGCAAGTTCCCTATGAACACCTTTTGTGCGTCAGAATTAGGCAGTGGGTAAGAGATCTATGAGAAGAGCGCTTGATATTATGCTATGAAGTTAGTAATATTTTAATTATCCCCTTGCTTACACTAGATGAGATCCGAAAAGGTCATCTTCGGTCTGATGTTGGCTTGGAACTGTTAGAAAAATTGATTCACAAGTTGGTCAAATGAGAAAATAGAGTTATTTGGTAAGGAACAATACCATTCAAGTGTTGTATCCTTAAGAGATTGAGGGAATAATTTTTACATCAAAGCATTGTGATGGAATAAATCTTTACATAGGGCATTGAAGGTGGACACATAAGTTTGTGGGTCCCCTTTTCCACCATATTCTTTGAATTTGGGAATCTCCATTCCTTGTAGGAAGGGAGTACTTGAGAATGCTACCAACAATGAACTATGTCGGAAGAAGGGATAAAATATAGGATGGGAAGAGGCTTGGGAGAGACTTGCAAGCTGGCTTTGTATCTTGCCCATATTTTGAAGAAGAGTCTTCATAATAGGGTTGTGGGATGACAAAGGTCTAGTGGAACCTCCTCCAAAACCACCAATAGAGCCACTTATAGAACCACCAATGTGGTTGTCGTCGGAACCACTACCAAAGCCACCTCCTCTTGTGGGCCTCCACTAGAGCCACATCCACTTCTAAATCCACCACCATGGCCTCCACCCAAACCACCAACACCAGAACCACCCCTACCACCAAGGCCATCATCATTACTAGATCATCCACCACTCAACCCATCGAAACCTCCACTACTAGAGGTGACAAGAGGGGTGAAACTAAAACCCAAGGGTATTTTTTTTTCTTTGATAGTTTTGGATCTCTTGGAGGTAGAGGGGATGTTGATCGATGGGACTATGTTGGCCATGTACATAGACATGGGAGGAATCAACACTCCTAACTATCTCTCATGTTATTCAAGAGCGGACCCTTGTATAATGTTAGCATTATTTGGAAGGGAACACACTTCAATTAGACTAGAGAGGCTAGCTAGGAGCTCTATGCCTGTTCGACCATTTCCCACCATATACTTTATCTTTCTAATAGCAGCTCTAGCTAACTTTGGGTCTTTCTTCAGGTGATTCTCCAAGTTGCCCAACTCTTTACTAAGGGAAGAGATGTACTCTAAAGGGATGTGGACAACTTCTTTCTTGTTTATCAATGATGGTTTAGGAGATGCAAGAGGTGTGGGGATGTGGTCGGTCTCATTGAAGAATCCAACCTCACCCCTCGACAATTGCTCCTAGGCAGAAAGACCAACGACAGATCAAACAAAAAGGCCTATAGAGAAACCCAGACTGACCTTCATCTTATCCATTAGAAGGTGTCATACACTTCTTCTGACAATGTACTCAGAAGTCATGGACTGGGTTGTAATTCTGATAAACCTTCAGAACACTCAGGAGTACAATGATAACAAGGTACTAGAGAAATGATTCAACACCAACAAATAGGTAGACATTGGTTCATGTTAGGTTCACCAAAAATGTAAGAGAGGGGGACCAACTACATCAAGGCTTGAGGTCACAAAGAGCCAAGAGAAGAGGGCTTCCCTAACTTACCTCACTCTAAAGGGGTACTTTAGATATAGGTCGAGAATGATGAGGACTATAAAGTACTTTGATCACTCTTCAAACCTGAAATCCAATTTTAGGCTAGGTGAGCTAATTTTCAGAGTCAATACTATACCTCAAACAACTCCTTGTTTGAGGACAAAAGTGCAATTTTGGACAACAAAATGGTGCACTAGTGTCTCTCAGGTGCAGTAGAGTCTGTATGGCCAAAGAAAAGAATGTACAATAGAAACTACTAGAAATCAAACTAACAGCCTAGCTAACTATTCTTGAATGAGCAAAATAGAACAATAAAGTATGAAAAGTATAAACAAAGATGATAAAGTAGATAGATGAAGGCTAAAGTGAAGAAAATGATCTCACCAAGGTGCTAGTTTTCTAGCTAGCTCCAAATGCACATCCACCTACACACAAGAAAGAGGGAAAAATTGTTGGGGCTGTATAGGTGTTTTTCTCAGTCAAACCCCCATTTTGGTGTTTCCACCTCCATAGATATCCAAATAGCAATGAGAGAGATATATGCGATAAAGAAGTAAAGAAAGAACTACAATAAACACTACAAAATAATAAAGTGCTAGTCAACCAAATCACAAAGGAGAGGGGTGAAATGTTACCACCTCCACCCAAAAGCTCACTAGCCAAAGGAGGAGAAAGTGGACTTGGTAAAGTAACCACAAACTCAAATATGATGGAAGGAGGTCTCACAAGACTCCAAGCCCACTCTGCTATGGCTTGCTTAACACTTGCTTTGTGGAGTTGATGGAGTGTTGGTACTATAATGGATTGTTGAATTGCTACTTAAGAGTGAGAAGAATGTTGAAAATGCTAAGAGATGTGTTGAGAAATTCCAAGAGCTTGTGAAGAGATTGCTTAGAGATTGAAATGAGATGAATATGGATGAATTTGAAGGAGAAGTGGGAAGAATCTTCCATTTTTAGGGTCGGTTGGTCAAAGAGGGATGTTACAAATCGACCCCAATCAAAAGTGTAACACCTACCAACTGCAGACACAAGAATCTATTGATGGGTGTTTTTGCACCTTCTCAACACAGGAAACACACAAGTGCACAACCTCTCTTGAAAGGTAGAAATCTGCAAACAAGTTACAAATCACTACCCCAAGGTTTCGGGTGTCAGGTCATGAAAATGCTTGGAATATCTCAGTTGATTCATGTGATTTCCTGGTGTAGAACCCTAATCCAAATACTTGCAAAACACAATAAATGAATACATTAGAAGATCAAATGCAAGCAAGAATAAGGATTCCCCATGGAATCCATTTACAAAGTTTTAAAATAGGAAATGAGACAAGAATGAAATGAAAGAGCATTAAAGCAAGCTAAATCCTATTGAAACCAATGCAAACTCTTGATCCCATGGGGGAATTGGTGCCAATTTGATGTGAAAATTGGCCCTTTCCCAACTCCAATGATGCAAGCTTGATGAATGTTGATGAATGATCCACTTTGATGAAGGATGGTGAGTGCTTCAAGACCAAAATCTGCATAACCTAGCTATAGAACTCAATGAGATGGATGAAGATTGCTCTAAATTTGAGTATAGTAAGTTTACTCAAATAGTGGATGATGAGATGAGGAGATTAACCTCTTATTTATAGATTGATAAGTTGAAAGCATGCCCAAAATAGAGCAATGTGGGACTAAGAATGAGCCAATGACAAAATGCCACTTGTCAACATGTGAATGGATGGAGGATGTGCAAGTTTTGAAGAATGTGCAAAGAGGGGGGAGATTCAAATTCAAAATATGGCTTGAAGGATGAGGTGAAAGGTAAAGTTAATGTCACATGGCTCAAGAAAAGGACTTGTAAGAGATGTTAAATGCCATGTTGGAAGGGACAAGTCCTTTTGGGGGGAGATTTCAAATTTGAGGAATATTCCCACTTGGATGCCTTTTTTGAATGAAAATAGGTGATTTATAAAACAATTAAATTGATTTTCATGTGCAAGTTGCAAAATCTAGAGGATTTGAGTGATTAGGATTAAATTAATTAGGATTTGATTAATTTAAGGGGAGATTTAGCTTATTTGACTATTTGATTTAGATTTTAGGATTGAAATAAATCAAAAAGAGAAAAGAATGATTCAGACTTAGTTAAATAAATATTTTTGATTTATTTAACCAAAGGGGGTGATGTTAGATTAAATTAGATAAATGTTCGATTTATTTAATTTAATTAGATGAACTTTAGAGATTTAATCAAATAATATGGATTATTTAATTAAATCAAAGATAGGAAGATGAAGTGATCTGGCTAATTACATAGAGACAATGATTTAATTAAATTGAGGGATTTATTTAATTAAAAGGAGAATTATGATGACTTTAATCAAATAAGGCTATTTGATTAAATGGTTAGATAGAGGGATAATTTAGGATGAAGCCATGTTAGTAGATCATGATCGAGTGTGCGATATCAATCTATATATTTTTTATGTCTACATGTTGCCCCTCTTTGAAGCGATGCACTTGTTGCGTTGGTTCAAAGAATAACCTTGCCATGATCAAAAGTCAAAATTTCTCTGATTTTTTCGGATGCCCCACTATTGCCCCGGTGAATGAAGAATTACACTGGTATACTGCCCCCTCGAGAGATCGAGCGAAGAGGTTTGATTTGAGGGTTGATCTCTCTTAAAAGAGGTTCAAGATCAGTTCAACTCAAATATTTGATGTAGATAGATTTGATGATGTAGACACTCATTAGCCATGGCTAGCTTCATGCCTATTTTGATATATTATTGATGATGAGATGACTATGATGTTTATATGTAATGGATGATATGATGATGCATGGATGATATGGATGTACATGATTTGATATGATGATGCTTGGATGATTATGAAAATAGATGATAAATGTATGGTTTATGAGATGTTTAGAATAACCAATCTATATTATGCAATGATGGGGATGAATGAATGTGGTATGATTAATGCTTTCTATATGATATGATATTCATTATGCAGTATGGTTTATGGATGCAGGATGGATGCATTAATGATGATTTATGATTAACTGTCATGGCACCATGTTAGCACGAAAGGAAAGAGATAGAAGAAAATAAGAGATTCCAACAAGACATGAGATGATGATGATGATGATGATGATGATGATTTCTTGCCAAGGAGTTGGGATTTTCAAAGGGCCAATTACCTTATGTTTGATAACACACGTGGTACGATGCATCAGGGTATAAAGAACCAAGATGGTGTTGCACCTAGTGTGATGGAATTTGACTCAACAACAAATAGGAGTATTCTTGTTCACACCTGATATACAAAAACCTTGCTAGGACATACCTAACAAAGCAAGTATTCGCCAAGGTTATATTACAAGAAAATCCAACAAGCACAACAGATAAAAAGATAATGATCGTTGCCCCATTCCTATCTCTCTAAATCCATTCATTGGGGACATCATTGAGAGGTCCTTGGAATGAACACAATAAGATAAACCAAAAGAAAAGATCAAGTACACAAACAAGCCAATGTTCTTCATACCTTCAGCCAAAGGGATGTGTTTTGATAGGATAAGAATCCAAGGTGATATCCAAAATGATGCCCATTGTCGGAATGATATATCCTAGGACACGCATTGTAAAGGATGATGATGGTTTGATAAGTTGATTGATAGGCTGTTGATATAAGTTTGATTGTCATGTTTGTGACTGACCAAGAGTTTGATTTTGTTTTAAATTTTTGTTGTTTGCTTTTGATTTTACGATTGAAGCTTGCTTTTTCCGATTGTTGTGATTGTTTCTATTTGTTTTTCCAAAGGATGAAGGTGATGATCAATTTATTATGGATGATTGATTATTGCGGGTGAAAGTGAGATGAGACGGATGGATTTTTTCAAATATTTGGATGTTTTTGATGTTTATAGAATGTTTTGAGGCTATTTCTGGTATTTCTCAAGATTTTACAAATGTTTTGATTTTTGATTTTTCAAATGTTTTTCAATTTTTTTTGGATTTTGATGTCTCAGGGGCTAATCAAAGATGAGCCTTGCCTACATTTAAGCTCAGAGATGACGTAGTTCAAATTCCAATATTTTTGATGTTTTTTGTTTTTTTGAGTATTATTGGATTTTGATATGTTTTTGAATGTTTTTGGATTTTATGATTTTATGATGTTTTTGGATTTTTGCATGATTTTGACGATTTGGATATGGAAAGGTATGACGATATCAGTGCTCTGTTTGGGATTTTTCTAAAAACCAAGCTAAGGTTGACTGATCGAATCAATGGATTGATGATGATGATAACATTGTTGAGGATACAAAACAATGCAAGGATTTGATTGATCAGGATTGATGATGATAACATTGTTGAGGATGCACAACAATGCAAGGATTTATTGATCAGGATTGATGATGATAACATTGTTGAGGAGGCACAACAATGCAATGATAGTGTTAAGCAACACAAGGATATCCTGATGATTTCTTGATTGGATTTGATTGATCATGATTGATGAAGCTTGGTTTAAAACAAAAGATGTTTGAATGATTGATGTGACATTTGAAGGGTACGTTAAATGCGACTGATATTGATTGTTTGGATTGATGTTTGATGAAAGATGAAGACTGATAAGGAATGTCTTCTCGTCAAAATATGTCATGGGCTAGTGATTCAGACTCTAGATTACAAATGCTTGACCAATTTGATTTCATGTTTACCAATGTTCGGATCACCACATAAGTTTGAGGATATAGATCAAGATTTATTCCCGAAGCAAGATGTAAATATCTGCCCCCAGTGTCTAGCAATGTATGGAAGGTCATGGATGGATTGATATGGTAAGCACGCAAAGGATGCCAAGGATTATCTTGCAATAAGATAAGGCTTTTGGATAAAGAATGCTCATTTGGATAATGCTTCATGTCTTAGATAATGTTGGATAGCATAGGATCAATGAAAAGGACCCATGTCAAAATGTTTACCATAAGCAAGCGTAAAGTGTGCCCTAAAATTTCATCAAGATCAAGATAACTTGGATGATGGACGTAGTGGATAAAAATGGATTGGATCAATGGTTTATGGATGAACGGATTTATTATGGATAAGATGGATGGAATGCTTGATTTATTACCGATGGGATGAGATGCTTTCATCTAGACTAGCACACGTAGATGCTCGATTCCACACATCATGCCTATTTACTAGGTTTTCATCATGGTCTTGCCCAAAGCGCCGCCCATGCGGTTTTCACTAGAGGACAATTTTTTTATCTTTACTATTTTCTAATTTTTTGGGATATATATTTTTTTTGAGTTTTTTGGGTTTTTTCAAAAAGATTTTAAGCTCATGTTGTATCACAAGGTGTTGTTGATGTAGACGCTTCTGTCATAATGTGCCATCGATATCCTACCTGAAGAAGTTGCTTTGCTAAGATACATGCACTTGAATACAACTTTTGAGATTCCTGATCTGCTTTGTTGATACCAGAGTTGTCTTTGTCTTTGTGTGCACATCGTGATAGAGTGCCTTCTAAATCCTTATGATGAAGGGTCGTTGCCAATACATGGTCAATGTGAGAACTAGATATCATGCGTGGAGGTGTGGATGGAGTGTGTTTAGGGATAAGAGATGGATTGGTTGATAGCTTGGAATCTTTGACTCTCCAAACTTGGGTAGATGAGCAATGATGGGTGGATATGAAAGTGTGCATGGAATTAGGACCAACCACTTGATACACTTTGTACGTTGCTTGAAAAGCCTGCTTTTTCTTTTGTGGACATCCTTGATGGATACTTTTCCCTTTTTTATTTTGTCCCATAGTTTCTTTGATTGATGGAATTTGATAAGGATGATCTTTCTTTGTATTCTTTGGTATCCATGTGTATTTGATTTGTCCATTATGCTTCTTAGCTTCTTTTTACTTGATAATGTTCTTTGTACTTTGATTCAAATATTTCTTTTGAAGTTGGTCTGAATTCATGGATGGGGCGATGGGTGGATAAAGATTCATGATGTGGTTGGTTGTAGTATTGGCAATGGTTTCACCATAAAGATTCTTCATGCCCCCTATGTTGACATCTGCTTGAGATGAAGTTGCCCCCAGTATGGTGGTAATATTTCCTTCATGCTTCGATTCTGCCTATTCTGAGAGCTCTTGTTTAGAATGCATTCTCTAATAAATGACCACTGTAGATGATCTTATTTTGATTGGATGCTCTGTTGACTTTGAATGTTCTATCTGACTTGTTTCCTTGAGCGGATAATGTTGGATATATTCATTCATGATGTACTTAATTTGAGTTTGGGACATATTTGATCCTGATGTTGATAACTCAGTTTGACTGTAGGAATTGATAATCTGCTCTTTTTGTGTAACAAAATCCTATTTAATATGAAGATCATCTACGTGTCCATCCAAAGAAAGTATCTCATGGGTAGATGGAGGATTATGTGCTACATGCATATGATCATCTTGCATATATAGGAGAGTTTCCATTAGATTATTGTAGTATCTTGACGATACAAATTCTTGATCTTGAATGATTTCAAAGTTTCTTTCGACATGCTTTGGATCAAGTTCTTGACATGAGTTAGTTTCAAAGGATGGATTGCTTACAAAGGGTTCTTGGATGTCATCGTTAGACATGGTAAGTGGTTCAATATCCTCAAGTGTTGAGTTTAGGGTTCCTTTAGTATCTGTAACCATGAGGTCAAAGGGGATCAACATGTCTTGGAAGGGACCATTGCTAGACCTTGGTGAGAGACATTGATCATGCTTTTGAATAAATTCTTGAGATATGTCCTCTAACTCATAAGGCAATGTAGAGACATTTTTAATATGATCATTGGTTGATGAATCATGCATTATGTCGATAGGATCAAATAATCCTAACACTCCTTGAAAGAGATCACTAAAAAGTGGCTCTTGATGTATGGTGAGTTGATCATTGGATGGGGTAGAAACATCCTCAATGTGCTCATCAATGGAGATATCTTGATCATTGTTTTCAACACTTGTGGTGGAGGGATTTCCAATGTCTTCAACCATAGGGTAAAATGATGTTGATATTTCTTGATTTGGATCATTGTTGGTTGGGGGATTTTGATCATGATGGAAAAGTGACTTTTGACATATGTTGATTTGATCATTGGATGAAGTATACATAGCTTCAAGGTGCTCGGTGATGGATTGATCTTGATCCTTTTTCTCAACAGTTGTATTTTTTTTGTGTTTGTGCTTGTGTTTGTTGGGTAGCTTGAGAAGCTTGGGCAGCTTGAGAGGCTTGTTGCATGGCTGGATATTGTTGGATGGTCGTTTGGTAGGCTTGGTGAGCTTTTAGCGCAATGTTATATTGTCTTTCTGTGTTTGGTTTTGGTGGTAGTGGTGGTGGATTTGGAATCATGTTGGATGTAGCGAAAAGTCATTGAGATACGTTTGGAGCGATCATGGTAGTGAGGGATTGAGATATGATGGGTGTGATAGGGGTGGATGGAGTGATCGAGGTGATAGGAATGGTCAGAATGACCAAGGTGATAGGTCCTTGGGAGACCACATTTTTATTTTTTAGGATTGATGTTGTCATTTGATTAGATACCATCTATTGGTGTGATGTCGATGGCATATTCAAAGGATTCGATGTGATGGTTTGATTGGTGTTAGGTGGATTGATTTGGATGGGGTGATTTGTGCTAGGTAAAGGGGGAGGCCCTAAACCAAGGATGATGTTGATATGGGTAATGGTGGTGGAGATGTCTCTTGGCACAATGAATCAACTATTTTGGTAAGTGCAGCAATTTGATCTCGCCAAATTTGATCTTGATTTCGATCTTGACTCCCTTGATATGGTTGATTTGGCTTTTGTTTAAGCAGATTTGGAGTGTGTACTTGTGTTTGATTTTGGACAATGTTCTGATTTGGGATGACACTCAAATTTGGCATGATTGGTTGAAATTGACCATTGTTCATGTTTGGAATATTCGTATGATTTGAAAATGTATCCATCCCAAAGTTTTCCAGATTCGTGTTTCAAAAACTTGTGCTTGGTACATTCTCATTTGGCTTGTTGGGATTTGGTGGGATGACGTTGTTCGTTTGAAGGCTCATGCTTTGATTGTTCAATTGATAGACTTGTAGGTTTGGATTTAGATTTACCATCGGGAAATTTGTTCCAATCTTTGATTTGGGAATACTCACACTTGTTGTACCATTGATGTTTGTCAAAGGCAATGATCCCATGTACGGATTGTATAAGTGTGAGTTTTGATAATCAATAGGCATTGTAAGGCTTTGAAAGTTCAATTGATTTGGATTACTCATGATTTATGGATCAAGTTTATATTCCATGTTCCTCTTGTGTTTTGACCTTGTTGAAAAAAGTGACCTCTAAGGCTCTTAGGACCAATGACGAGATGAAGGATGAAAAGGGGAAATGATATGAGTGATGAATGTTTAGGAACTTTGGATCAATGCTAGACTTAGGGTTTGATTTTGATTGGTTTGATTTGGGTAATGAACTTGTAAATCCTAAGATTTTAGATGTTATCTTAGGATGAACTTATTCAAAGGATTTAATTAGAGGTATGAGAAAGGATGCATTCCCATATACCTAACTAAACAAGGTGATTTTTGGTTTGATGATTTACCCAAGTCTAGAATGATGTTTCCAAAGTTCTAAAGTTGTTTGGGGGATGAAGATGATAAATGTTTGGGATGGGTGAAATGTTTGATGTGATCCTAAATGAACCTAGGAAGGACTTGTTTACTAGGCCAAGATAGTGAAGAACATGCCTTTCTCTAAGAGTAATTTCAAAATCAAAACAACAATGTTTTGCATGAAAACCATGAGATCAAAAGATATCAAGCACATGTGTGGGGTCCAATTGAATAAATCTTTGCTTAATAGATTCTTTTTATCACAAACACACTTCTTGATTAGGTTTTCAATTGAATGTCCAATGTCCTAATTTTCTTTCATCCCACAAAATGCATTATGCGGAAATCAAGGAAATCAAGGCAAAGGTTTCCTAATGTTGACCTTAGTAGGAGCAAATTGAGATGAAATCCAAATGCTTAGAAGCCTCTAAGGATATGAATCGCAAGGGAAAGAAATAACATGTGAATTTGTTGAAGGATATTTTCCTCTCCTAAAGGGTTTGCAATTTTGATGATTCGTTGAATGTTGGTTTCCCAATGTTTTCGATTAAAGCACTATGTTTTCAAACCACAAGCAATATGACATCCTAGCTCAATTGGTACATTTTTCTTGGTGGGCTTGCCTCATGCCCTTCATAGAAGAGATGATTTTACATGCAACCAAGGAAAAAGTATAAAGGTATGTTAAGAATGAAGTCTTAACCTCTATACTTTAACCAAGATCGGACATGGCAAGTAACGTCTTGGAATCTAAGTTCCAATGCACCACTTTGATAAACTCGCTCTATGGATCAATTGGTCACTACAAAACAAGGGTTCTATTTCAGAATTTCCATTCATAGGAGTTGACCCAACATGGCAAGAGTCCCCTTTCGGATCCATCTTGTTAGAGTGAACTGCGTGATATTGGCGTTTCTTCCAATATCCACATTTATATCCCAGCTGGAAATACTCTCGGGTTCAGAGTGTTACTGGTTGAGTCATTCCCTTGGGTGATTACTTTTTCCCCAAGGCAGGCCCTCTAGGATAAACAAAAGCGAATGAAGAACAATATTCATAACTCGATCAATCCTTGTTGGCCACAAGGAGAGAGAATATATGCAACAAAGCCCCCACTCACACTTGCATAAGATTTTGTTCAATTTTAAGCCCAAATCGAAGTGTGGAAGTGATTTCTTTGTCTTAATCCAAAGTCATGGAAAAGGCCTTTTGATTCTCAAGATTGCTATAAAGCGCGAGAGAAGCGCATACGTCCTTTTCCAATGCCTTTAGTCTAAGTAAGCCCTCACAAAGAAACAAAGCTACACTTATTCTTTTTAGGTCCACAAAGCAATATGTGAGTTTGTTTTAGAGCACCAAATCACAAGTGAAAGATATTTGTTCAATTGTTTAACCCAAGAAACAAAATCTAGTAAGTTGTTGATCCTATTGTTCATTTTAACCTTTGCAAGAAGAAATTGAAAGGTTCTTTTTAAGGCCAAATGAATTTATTATATCCTAAGCATGGAAAGGATGACAACTTTTCCTTAAGAAGAATAATGAATCCTCAAAAGGTGTTAAACAAACACTATAGTGTTTAAAAACACTTGTTACAATGATGTAATAATGATTTTTCTTTGACTTCCATGCTCCATGATCCTTCAAAACCTACAATACAAGATCAAAATGTTAGATGACATCAAGGAACAAAAAGATATGAAGGTTAGATAAATGATTAAGCATAAAAACCCTAAAATTTAGACCATGTTTCATTGTGATTTGACATTAAGTGAAATTTTGAAAATTTAAACTCTACTAAAGTTAATAATAACCTACTCCATTGGATAGATTATGAAATTCTACCCCATTGCAAAAAAAAAGCTTTGAAAAACACCAAAAAATGACCAAGATATGGCCATTTTAAATTTGCATGAAAAAGCAAGAAATCCAAGTAGTGCAGTTTGTGATGGCGGCGCTGTTTGGGTTTCAAACAATGACGCTAGAGCTCAAATAGCGATGTTGGAGCCAAAAGCGGTGCTTTTTAGGTTCAAACAACGATGCTAGAGCTCAAACAATGACGCTGGAGCCAAAAGCGGTGCTGTTTAGAGTTTTAAGTGGTGCTATATGGCACCGCTGGGCTGTCAGCGGCTCTGTTTCCTGTAAACGCATAAAAAACCAGAAAAACATAGAATTTTGGTGAAAAAAACATGATTTAAACTTTGGTTTCCCCTCCTTCTAGCGCCAAATGTAGAACCCTAATCCAAATACCTACAAAACACAACAAATGAATACATTAAAAGATCAAATGCAAGCAAGAATAAGGATTCCCCATGGAATCCATTTACAAAGTTTTAAAATAGGAAATGAGACAATAATGAAATGAAAGAGCAATAAAGCAAGCTAAATCCTATTGAAACCAATGCAAAATCTTGATCCCATGGGGGAATTGGTGCCAATTTGATGTGAAAATTGGCCCTTTCCCAACTCCAATGATGCAAGCTTGATGAATGTTGATGAATGATCCACTTTGATGAAGGATGGTGAGTGCTTCAAGACCAAAATCTGCATAACCTAGCTATAAAACTCAATGAGATGGATGAAGATTGCTCTAAATTTGAGTATAGTAAGTTTACTCAAATAGTGGATGATGAGATGAGGAGATTAACCTCTTATTTATAGATTGATAAGTTGAAAGCATGCCCAAAATAGAGCAATGTGGGACTAAGAATGAGCCAATGACAAAATGCCACTTGTCAACTTGTGAATGGATGGAGGATGTGCAATTTTTGAAGAATGTGCAAAGAGGGGGGAGATTCAAATTCAAAATATGGCTTGAAGGATGAGGTGAAAGGTAAAGTTAATGTCACATGGCTCAAGAAAAGGACTTGTAAGAGATGTTAAATGCCATGTTGGAAGGGACAAGTCCTTTTGGGGGGAGATTTCAAATTTGAGGAATATTCCCACTTGGATGCCTTTTGAATGAAAATAGTGATTTATAAACAATTAAATTGATTTTCGTGCAAGTTGCAAAATCTAGAGGATTTGAGTGATTAGGATTAAATTAACTAGGATTTGATTAATTTAAGGAGATTTAGCTGATTTGACTATTTTCTGATTTAGATTTTAGGATTGAAATAAATCAAAAAGAGAAAAGAATGATTTTACTTAGTTAAATAAATATTTTCGATTTATTTAACCAAAGGTGATGCTTAGATTAAATGATAAAATGTTTGATTTATTTAATTTAATTAGATGAACTTTAGAGATTTAATCAAATAATATGGATTATTTAATTAAATCAAAGATAGGAAGATGAAGTGATCAAGCTAATTACACAGAGACAATGATTTAATTAAATTAAGGGATTTATTTAATTAAAAGGAGAATTATGATGACTTTAATCAAATAAGGCTATTTGATTAAATGGTTAGATAGAGGGATAATTTAAGATGAAGCCATATTAGTAGACCATGATCGAGTGTGCGATATCAATCTGTATATTTTTTATGTCTACACCTGGTAACACAGGGTCAGCCTTTATGGTTCACAAAACATGGGAAGATGGGTCTGTAAATGGATTTTTAAAGTGTTGTACGTGAATGAATAGTGGTTTCCCACTCAAAATAACAAGCTAAAATCCACCAAGCTCATCTGATTTAGCATCATGGTGATGCTTGAGATCCTACTCTAACAAAGGACTAAAAGAAATAACAAAAGGGAAAGGGTTGAGAAAGCTGTTCTAAATCTAATCTACAAATGGACAATAACAATGGAGGGTGTACAATAGACAAACTCCCACAAACTATATTTTGCTTGACCAAGAAATACCTACAACTACACAAAATTAGTGCTATCTTCTAAGGTCTGCAGATTTTTCAGATTGTACATGCACATCATGAACATACAATTGAACTAAGTTACAATAAATAAGTTAGCTCAAACTAGCTTTATAGAGTGATTCATCATCAACAAGCCACAAAAAGCATGAGCTGGAAGTGCATCAAATACTATAATAACCAACACCATTAAAGTCATTCAAGAAAATACAAGCTAAAACTAACATGGAAGTAGAAACATGCTTGCAAGATGAGCAAGATCAAAGAGAACATCCATAAAATCATGCAATGTTGTCTTTTATTGCTGCAAATTCCTTTTGCACCAATTCTCCAACCATTTACAAATGAGGGGAAAGCCCTTATTTATAGTTTTCCAAAGCCCAAATGAATGGCTAGAGGATTAATTTACATTGTGTGTCCCAAATTTACAACAAGTTAGGGTTTCACCTACCCCCCATTATATAGAATTTTAAAATACAACTTTTGTCTTTTCCCTATTTTGTCCTGTAGTGACCTTATACTGTAGAGATTTTTTCTTCTAACTGATTGCCCTTTTATTGTAGCTAAAACTTTTTTAAAGGCTACCTTTTGCCTAATGTGTTCCCAATATTCCCTTTAGTTAATCAAATGAGCCTCATTTGCAGATTTACACCATGGTTAAATGGATTAGCAGTCCTTGATCTAATGAGACAATTCTTGACAGATCATGATCATTCAATGAAAAGCAGGACAACTCTCTCTTCCCCCAAACTTTCAGTAAATAACCATTTGATTTCCTTTGGAACCAATTTGCTCCATCATGTAGCCATTTTTTTGTTAGCTTGTTTCATGTAAACATCCTTCTGTTGGCAAGCCTCATTAGCCCTAGTACATTCTCATAGATAACCATATGAAAGAAAAATCATGGGAGAATTCCTCCTGCAACAAGCTCCTTTGATGATCTCTATTTCATGAAAAATTCCATGCAAAAATAATAAATTAAGTTAGTCCCATAAAATATAATGTATCAGCCATTTGATTTCCTTAGTTATTCACTTCGCCAAGCTCCAAAACCAAGGGGGAAAGTAAAATTCACACAACATAATCTGCAACTCCTTAGCAATTGTTCTATCATGGTGTAAATACTCCTAGATCTTGGCCATGTACTTCAGCTTGAAATATTAAATACCCTCCCCCTATTGTAACTTGGGATACATATATATTGGCTACGCTTCAACATAGAGATCATTAATTTACCCATACTTACCCATGTAGGAATATACAATTAATTCCCACATCATAAGAGCTTGAGCATTCAATTATCATGAGAACCACCAATGAATAGAATATACTAACATATCCTCCCCACAACAATGCAATGGGAACCACTAATTTCTTTGAATCGTTAGTCATCTAGCCCCTCAAAAGCTATCCTCATCCATTGAATTCCAACATTCAGTTCTCCACCCCACACCCTATGCTTGTGTATTAAGTTTACAACACAACTACTTCCATTGACTAAAACCTCCTAATCATTAATAACCTTCTCTCCTCACACCACCAATAATTGATCTTCCTTCTTAGCACATCTTCCTTTAAAGTTTTATCTCCTAGTGTCAATTTAAGCATCCTTCCAAATCCCCTAGTTTTCTCACCTAAGTTCACTAGATTCATTATACCCTAGGTGGATAATGACCATGTGTAGATGCATAATGAAGAATAGCCATTGTGGGCAGTAGTGGAGAGGAAACCTATGGAGGAACAAGGTGAGGTAAGTCATGCGGGTGAAAGAGGGTGGGAAGCCACCATGGGGAATCCATTGTTACTACGACTGAAGCAGATGACTCATGAAAATGTGGGACTCGCATGCATGACTTCAATTGGGCCGAAGGATGTGGGACACCACAATTAGAATGTAGTTAGTGAATCGGCCAAAGGCCAACAGACATCCACCTCATTGGCCCCATAGGATGCCAACACCCCTCCTTTATTTTGCATCAGCATAATGGATCTTCAACAAAGCTCCTTCTGTCCTTTTAGCATCTCATGATTAACAACAATGCCCTTCTCGACAACTCTTTTGAATATCCTATAGAATTCAAAATTAACAAATGAGATGGCATATTTTGAATGACCCAATTCAGCCCTGCACAAGAACAAACTCATCCTTACGCGTTATCATGATACTAAGTATAATGCAAATGCTTTCTCATTGCTACATATTTTCTTTAAAATCGCATATAGATAGGGGGAATATCAAGATTCTCTAGTTCTTATAATTTTAATTGTTCATACTAGGTTCCAGTGGGTTCAATGGTAGTCTTGTTTACCTTTTCCAAAGATCCCATCCTCACCAACAAAGCCCACCCTTCGACCTGCAGAACTTACCATGGTATCATCATTCAACAGTTACATTTAGTGCACCCAAAGCACTCATCTTTGACCAGGTGAGCTGTCCATCATAAATCTCTTGCCCGGTCACAAGAATTTTCCATGGCACTAAAGCTTCTATTACTGCCCTCCTCCATATGCATTCACAGAACAATGGTGCTAGATGTCATTATGTGAATGAGGTACGAGAAGTTAAGGCAAGGAAGTTTTTCATACACCACTCATAAGATCCACTTCAATAGCATGGTCCAACACTCCCGCACCCCTCATTGTTCTCCCACTATAGGCCAACATGCTTCACATCCCTACATCACATTACTTATAGTTGATGATTTTACTGACAATGGAATTTTCTTCTAGTCTTGGTTACGCCTAGGATCAAAAAGACATGGGAGTGGAATTCAAACACACAATCGAAAGTCAGGATGGTGCTCCAAAAGAGATGACCTCAAGGGAAGCAAACTCTACATGTGTGCATGCTAGCAGGGATGTAAGTACGAATGGCTACCACTAGGTCATTTTTTAGAAAATAGTGAAGTGATTATGATGCCCCACCTATTGACACCCACATGATGAAGCCTGAAAGAATGGTGGAGACTAAAGCGGGACCTGTAAGAGAAGAATTTTGGTCATCCTTATTAAGTGCAGGCGTCCCTCGCCAGATCAAATAGAAAAGATGGCTTGGTGGTGTCATTCACACTCTAAATTTTTCCCATGCCTTCTAATAGCTTCGTCGTAGGTGGAGCCTGCATTGGATTCCTTTGTCAGTGAAATGGCGAGAAGGATGATGCAAGAAGATGCAGGGAAAAGTCTGTTAAAGAAAAACATTGGGGAACATGACGCATGCATGGGAGGGGTCTTCAAAGAGACAAGTCAGCCCCTATGTTTCTTCTTCGATCAAATTCCCTTCTCATGGTGGTGGTATTACTATCTTGAATCAAAGGTGCTCATGTTAAATCAAATATCTTCTAGACGTATTTGAATTCTTGTATCATCAATTTTTTAATATGCATTGCCCATTCCCTGATCGTCATTCCCATGAGAAAATCATAATGATGAGACTTGTATCAAATTTAAATGGTGAAGGGAGAGCCATGGGAGTGACAACGTAGGCCACTGTAAAGGAGAGTTTTGTAAATGACAGTGCTAGGCTCAATGGCTTTTGCACCCATGATGCCCACATCAGAGAAGGCCGACAGACGTCCATTGTAGTCTCGTCTTGTATGAAAGCCATCGATAATGGTGCGTACACTATGGGGGCCTACAAACGAAATGGTTTTAGTGTCACCCCAAGAACCACCATCTTCACGAGAAGATCTTCACAAAATAAAGGTCGTTGTCCCTTTCCTTGTTCAAAGCCTTTAGATCTCTTCACAGCCCGAATGCAGGATTTCTCGCGATACAACCATACTCTATCATTTAGGAATTGTTGTGGGTATGCATATCATGTCTTTCAAGGATGTGATGATGGAATCTTACACCCATTCAATGCACGCCAATGCGATTGCTGGGAGTGGGAAAGTCAATTGTGGAGAATGTGTGGGGGTAAAGGTGTAGGCCAATGTTTGAGGAATTCTCCTAAGAAAACGATGACAAACAAGGAGAGACCCGCAAGGCAGGTTCCACATGGATGATGGCTCCCAATGCCAATTTTGAATATCTCTATTTGAAACATGAAAATCTCTAGTGCGTAGCATTGAGAAAACTTGTGCCATTAAGATTACCATCTAGGGGTTCAACACTATTGTTCATGAAAATGATTATGGAACTTGGAATAATGTGGATGGAGGGGGCAGGTAAGTCATGCATGAGCATCATTTGCAATGGCAGAATGAGGGGCAACAACTACCAAGGGAATCCCGCAAGATGGTGACAGTGCTGGTGGGTTGTGGGCCCGTGAAGCGAGGAGGTAGTGAAGGTTTTCCATTACAAAACGACGTCATGGTGACGGCCTCCTATAGGTCGTGACCCGTAGGGGCAGACCCTCTAGCGAGTGTTAACTAAATATTCCACCCACAAACTTTGAGGTTTCACTCCAAGGAAATGGTGCATGTGGGTCCCTCCCAGGGGAATGACATGAAATCTCAATCGTTTGGCAATGATGGTTGGGGGAGGGCAGGCCGTGCACAAAGACCCACAATTGTTTTGGACTCAGGAAATTTTCAAGTGATGGGATCAATTGGTTTGTGGAAATGATGAAGGGATGGAAACACTAATAGTGGAACCCGCCATGTGGGTGGAAGTCAAAGGGTAGTTGCGTTAGAATATTGAAACGACAATGGAGTTCTACACTAAGTGACCCACAATTGTGGGACTGCGGAACATGAAGGACATAGTGGCAAAAATGGGTGCGGGGTCTGCACGCTGGGCGGACATTGGGGCTTCACCACGATCGAATGACAACATGTAAGTGTGAACTGCAAGAGGATACCCATGAATGTGGGCCAATGAGGTCCAATAGATGATGGGATAGAAAGCTAAAGGAAACCCGTAGAACTCAACCCGCAAGGACAAATGACCTGGTGAAACTTAGGTTGGTGAACTTGGGAAAGGGAAATTTGATCATTTAATTGCTCATGGATGACTTGGGCTTGGAAACAAGGGTGTGCAAAGTGAGACAAGGGAAAAACAACCCATTGGGAGCAAAAAGATGGGGCACCTACCTTCAGCAGGGTGCATGTGCAAAATATGCACAAGAAATGGCGACTTGCTAGGGAAATGCTCCAGAGCATTTCAATGAAAAACTAGAATCATGAACCTAGAATCTTTGGTTTTGATCCTCACGCTAGGGAAAATAAACCAGATGCTCAACTAAAGGATCAAAATCAGTAGTCAACCCAACCTTCAGTATGCTGAAAATCTAAGTGTGTGCATATGCATTAATTCCCATCCTGCAATTATTGCAAGAACCTAAGCTTTATCAAGTTAAGCTACATAGTTCATTCCAACTGCAAAATCATCTAGCACATTTCCTCACTTCTAGTCAGGCATCCATAGCTCCAATGAGGTTGTCGTTGTGATTATCTCGAACATTGCTCTACTACTGGTCGGGCATCCATAGCCCCTTTAGAGTTGCTCAGATCCCCCTAAAAGGTTGAATTCTTTTCTTTTGATTTTCAATGTTTTTCTTTTTTCTTTTCTTTGTTTCTTTTGATTTTTTCTTTTCATTTCTTTTCATTTTAGCCAATGAGCAATGAAGCTTCCACTTAGGGCTAAGAATCATAGTGGTGCTAAAGTAGAATTTTAGATTTTAACTTAAATGGACTTCACAAAGGACCTACAACAACCGCTAGATTCTTTAAGATATGTGAGAAATATAAGATTTCAAAATACATCAAAATTAGACCAGCCAAAGATTTATCCTCTTTTAACCAAACATCTAGATTGCTTGACACTAGCAGAAGACCCTCGCCGTCCACTCTGAAAACTTGATTAAAGTTTGTTGAAGAAATATGTAGAACAACACCAAGCAATAAGATGATGGTTGTTGTGCGCATGAACATTCCAACTAAAGAAGAGGGACCCCGAGTAAACTAGCAACAAAGCAGAAGTGAACAGAAAGCAAGAGGAATGCAAACACCCATGAGAAAACACCTAAACTAACCAAAGCGGGAAAGTGAAAGAAAATAAAAAGGAAACTACTCTAAACAAGCTAACCTACAACAAACCAACTACTCTAACAAAATCAAGATAGTGGGACTATACATGAACCTGAGGTATGTTAACAAGACCTACACTACTCAAAATAGACTATGTACAAAGATAATTACAAAGCACTATGTTTAGGCAAGGAAAATTGACATTTACGCCTGCTGGACTTTGTGATGCATGCACAAGCAGAAGGGAAACTGTCATAGTTCTAAGCCATGCAAACTCATCCTTATACTCAGAAAAAAGAATTTTATTATTGTAGCATTCAAATTCAATAACATATTCAAGAAGGATCAACAATTGAGGTAATTCATTAAACCCATGGTTGATCCATAAACACGTTTGTCTCCCCTCATTCCCATAATTGAAATGATAAACATAGTTATGAGCATTCACAGGAAAAAGGAAAGACAGAATTTGGATGTCACCATGCAGAGGTGGTGACATTTGATAGTCGAGAGCGAGCACTACATCGTTGATCATTACATCCGCAATCTCTAGTGGAAGCACTAGGTGGTGCAACATTTCTATTCTCGAGCTTGCATAAGGTTGGGAAAACAAGGCAACAAGCATCTCTTCCAAGCCACCAGTTGGACTTGTAGCCTTTGTAGGATATTCTTCAAGGAAGTACACTTCATCTCTTTGATCCACCACCATTTCGACGTCTTCTTGACTTCTGTCTTCAAAGGGTGGCATGTTGTCCCATCTTCTTTCCCTAGTGTTGATCTTAATTTTATAATGTTCAATATCATAGGAAGATGACATACATGAATCTGTCCTATTGCTACTCTTGGGATGTGTGGGGGGATCAATAATGGCCAAGGCGGAAGGACTCCTAGTTGCCTCTTGTAGGTGGTCAGGTGTGTTATACTTGTTGGCAACCATAAAAAAACCCCCACCTTTTTCCTTTTCTCTTTGGAGTTCCTTTATCTTTGTTGATGGGTGTTTTTTCACCTTCTCAACATAGACAACACACAATTACACTACCTCTCTTGAAAGGTATAAATCTACAAACAAGTTACAAATCACTACCCCAAGGTTTTGGGTGTCAAGTCATGACAATGCTTAGAATATCTCAGTTGGTTCATGTGATTTTCTGGTAACATAGGGTCGACCTTTATGGTTCAAAAAGCATGGGAAGTTGGGCCTACAAATGGAGTTTCAAAGTGTTTTAAGTGAATGAATAGTGGCTGCCCACTCAAAACAACAAGCTAAAATTCACGAAGTTCATATGATTTAGCTTCATGGTGATGCTTGAGATTCTACTCTAACAAAGGACTAAAATAAATAGCAAAAGGGAAAGGGTTGAGAAAGTTGTTCTAAATCTAAGCTATGAATGAACAATAACAATGGAGGGTGCTACAGTAGACAGACTCCGACAAATTGGTTTTGATTGACCAACAAAGGCCTACAACTACACAAAATCAATGCAATCTTCTAAGGTCTACAAATTTTCAGATTATACATTCACCTCATGAACGTACAATTGAACTTGGTTGCAACAAATAAGTTAGTGTAGACTATTTTTACAAAGTGATTCATCATCAACAAACCACAAAAAACATGAGCTGGAAGTGCATCAAATATTGTAATAGCCAACACCATTAAATTCATCTAAGAAACTACAAGCTAAAAACTAACATGGAAGTAGAACCATGCATGCAAGATGAGTAAACTCAAAGAGAACATTCATAAAATCATGTAATGTTGTCTTTTATTATTGCAAATGCATTTTTCACCAATTCTCCAACCATTTACAAATGAGGGGAAAGCCTCTATTTATAGTTTTCTAAAGCCCAAATGAATGGCTAGGATTAATTTACATTATGTGGCCCAGATTTAATACAAGTTAGGGTGACCTACCCCCAATATTTCTCAATTTTAAAATAGACTATTTTGTCCTCTTCCCTATTTTGTCTTTTAGTGACTACCTTCTTTACTGCAATTGAAAATAGTTAACATCTTCCTTTTGTTGATGTGTTGGTAACATCCTTTTAGTCAATCATGTGGGTCTTGTTTGCAGATTTGTATTTCCAAAGAGAAAACATGGTGCTCTTGATTTGGGTGGCCAGCTCCTGAAAAATCATAATCATTTGATGAAAGATAAAATAACCCCCCCTTCTAAAGCTAGCTCTGTTGATGGGTGCTAGGAGGAGAGGTGAGGATAAAATGAATGGTGAAAGGAGCAATGTTATTTTTTCTTATTCAACTTTCTCAATGGGCCACCCCAATGGACCCATAGTAGGTTCCATAAATCTTGCATACACGAAGTGTAGTAAGTGCTTTCATATGCAAATCAAGACAAATGTTAGTCAAATCCTACAAGCTCATTGTTATATGCATCCATGCATAATTACAAGATCATAATATTAATATTTGGAGCTAATTTGGACCACAAACATAAATGTGGGTTCAGGGGTGTGAGTGCCATAGGGAAAAAGGACGGTGGATGATAGACGGTGACCAATGGATGGATGGAGGATGCCAGTCCATGAATGGATGGTGGGAGGATGATGGACAATGGAAAAAATTCCACAAGGGCATATGTACAAGTGACGAATGAAAGATGATGGATGGAAGATGGTGGGAAACCTTCCATAGGGGCAAACCCACAGGTGGACGAATGATAGACAACCTTTCGTAGCGGGAGATCCACATGCGATGGACTATGGAAAGATGGCAGATGAACAATGGACAATGGACAGACATTGGTCTGCAAAATAATGGCAAGCAGATGATAGATAACAGACAACCTTCCGCAGGGGCAGACCTGCAAGTGATGAATGACGGATGATGGAGAGTGGATGATGGGCGATAGATGGACGGTGGATGATAGATGGATGGCTGATGATGGTTCGTAGATGGTGGATGGATGGCAGAAAATAGAAAAACATTGGATGGTGGATAGACAACGGAAATATGGTGGGCGATGGATAGTGGGGGGATAGTGGATGATAGATAGCCTTCCATAGGGGTAGACCCACAAGCGAAAAATGTTAGATAGATGGCATTTGGACAATGAACAACATACGGTAGATGGATGATAATCTGTGAATAGTGGAAAAAGGAAAAAATTTCGCAGGGGTAGAGCCACAAGTGGTAGACAATTTACGAACGATGAATGGATGATGGACACCAAGGCGATAGGCCAAGGGAAACCCGCAAAGGCAAATGACCTAGTTGAATTGAGGTAGGTGAACTCGGTCAATGAGGAATTGATTGTTTTAAGGCTAACGAACAACTTGTGCTTGGAAATAGGGGTGTACAAAGTAAGATGGGAGTGAAACAACCCATAAGGAGCAAAAATGACCCATTGGGAGCAAAAAAGAGGGGTCCTTATCTTCGGCAGGGTGTGTGTGCAAAACATGCACAAAAAATGGCGAATTGCTGGGTAAATTCTTTAGAGCATTTCGATGAAAAATTGGAATCATGAACCAAGAATCTCTAGTTCTAATCCTCACACTAGGGAAAACAAACCATATGCTTGACCAAAGGATCAAAAATAACTAGTCAACCCAACCTTCAGTATTCTAAAAATCCGAGTGTGTGCATATGCGTTAATTCCCATCCTTCAGTTACTCCAAGAACCTAATCTCCATCAAGTTAAGCTATGTAGTTCATCTGAACTCCAAAAGCATCTAGGACATTGCCTCACTGCCAGTCAGGCATCTATAGCCCCGACGAGGTTGTCATTGTGATTCTCCCGAATATTGCTCTACTACTGGCTAAGTGTCCATAGCCCCAGTAGAGTTGCTCAGATCCCCCTGAAAGGTTGAATTCTTTTCTTTTTATTTTCAATTTTTTTCTTTTTTCTTTTCCTTGTTTCTTTTTATTTTTTCTTTAGATTTCTTTTCATTTCAACTTGCGAGCAATGAAGCTCACACTCAGGGTTGAGAGTCACAGTGGCGTTGAAGCATAATTTTAGATTTTCACTTAACTAGACTTCACAAAGGACCTACAATGACTGCCATATTTTTTAAGATATGTGAGAGATATAAGATTTCAGAATACATTAGAATCAGACCAACCAATGATTTATTCTCCTTGATCCAAACATCTAGATTCCTTGACACTTACATAAGATCCTCGTCATCCACTCTGAAAGCATAATTAAATTTTGTTGAAGAAATACATAGAACAAACCCAGGCAATAAGTATGGTTGTTGTGAGCATAGATGTGCCCAGCTAAAAGCAAAGATACCCTGAGAAAAGTAGCAAAAAAGTGGAAGAAAATGGAAAGAAAACACCTAAACTAGCCAAAGTAGGAAAGCGAAAGCAAACAAAAAGGAAACCACCCTAAAGAAAAGCAACTACTCTAATGAAAGAAGGAAAGTGAGACTATATACACAAACCCTAGGTATGTACACGATACCTACACTACTCAAAGCAGACTATGTACAAAGATATTTACAAAGCACCATGTTCAGGAAAGGAAAAATAAAATTTATGCCCGTTGGACTTTGCAATGCATGCACAAGAAGGAAAATTGTCATGCTTCTAAGCCACATAGATTCATCTTTATATTGAGAAAAATAAATTTCAACATTGCAACATTCAAATTTAATCACACATTTAGGAAAAATCAGCAGTTGAGGTGATTCATTAAACCCATGGTTAATCTATAAACACGTATGTTTCCCCTCGTTCCCATAATCAAAGTAATAAGTGCAATTATAAGTATTCATAGGAGCAAGGAATGATAGAACCTAGATGTTGTCACACAAAGGTGGAAGCGTTTGACAGTTAAGGGCGAGCACCTCATCATTGATTGTGGTGTCGACAACCTCAGGTGGAGGCCTTGGATGGGGCAACATTTCTCATCTCTAGCTCGCATAAGGATGGGAAAATGAGGCAACAAGCATCTCTTTGAAGCCACTAGTGGGACCCGCAACCTCCATTGGTTGCTCTTTGAGGAAGTACACTTCACATATTTGATCTGCCACCATTTCAACATCTTCTTGACTACTTTCTTCAAAGGGCAACATGTTGTCACATCTTCTTCCCCTAGTTTTGACCTTAATTTTTTAATGTTCAATGTCATAAGAAGATGACATGCAAGAATCTGTCCTATTGCTGCTCTCAGGATGTGTTGGAGGATCAGTAATGGCTAGGGCGGTAGGACTCCTAGTTTCCTCTTGTAGGTGGCTACGTATGTCATACTTGTTGGCATCCATCAAAACACCCCCACCTTTGTCTTCTTCTTGCAGTTCATGTATCTACTCATGATGTTCACTTGTCTCCTCTTGTTCACTATCATTGTAGATAGAGAAGGAATTCCTCTCCCAATCTAGAAACTCTAATGCTTCGATATCTGGGGGCTCAGGTAGTATGTCTTCATCAGTGCCAACTTTTGAAATGTACTCTTCCTCGGTGTTGCTATGCCTTTGTGACACAATTACAAGTACGAAGAAATCAGCAAGTGAGACAGGCCTATCAAGGGGATTGATGTATGACAATCGATCTGCCTCTGAAATTCCTCCATAAAGCTTGTTGTCCATCACATATAAATGTTCTTCTATAGGGAAAGACTCTTGATGTCCGATGGACAACACTCCTATTTGTTCTGCTTCATTATTTGGAGGTTCAAAATGTTGTTCTTTTGTTGTTGTCCCAACATCCTCATGAGGACTACCTTTGGCTAAGTTATCATTTGGTTCAGGCTCTTTGTCTTCCTCTTCGATCTGGGTAGCAATTAGGGAAGACTAGGGACTTGGCTATTCCACTTGTTCTTTAACTTGCCCAATTGCTTCTTGGCATAGTTGACATGTGAACTCTGAATGTGGCAAATGTGGCAAGTCATGGAGCCTACACCATCCTGGTAAAAGAATCACTTCCAATTCCACTTGGTATCTTAGCTTTGACTAGTCCCTTGTGAGTCTTGAAACAAGTTCGTTATATCTCTCCACTATTGGGTCTTCATCATAAGTTGAGAAAGAAGTTTGATGTTGGAAAGCTGTGACTTGTGGTTGTTTCCACTCCCCAAAATCTTATGTTTCAGATGCCTGATCACTTTCATTTATGAAGGAGAGGTCTTCTAATCTGATTTCACTTATACTCTCGTCATCATTTTCTGTTGCATCAAGGCTTTTAGCCTCTTCCTCCTTATATTCTTTAGCATTTTCATTGGTTGTCATAGCATGTGTTGTTGTAAGTTCTATTAATTCATCTTTGACTTCCAGCCATTCCTCTTCTTGAGTGGGAGATTTACCTTTTCCGATGAAGGAGAGGCTTTTTAATTCCCTTCTAAGTGAAATTCCACCAAAGCTTCTTGCTGTCCCAAGGAAATCAACTTTTTCCTCTTGATTTTTAGCCTTAGTGTTTGTTGTCCCAGCACTTGCTTATGCCAAAATTCTTGGTTCAACTTGAATGTGTTGTCTTTAAGATGTTGACAACTCTCCTCCCTCACGGGATAGCTACCCTTCATTGAGAGTTGGTTATTTTGGCTTGTTTAAACTACCCTTGACATGAGTGATGATGCTTGCACATGATGAACAAGTAAATTCAAAGTGGGGTGCATTATGGAATCTACACAAACTAGACATTAGTACCTCTTCCAATTCTAGTCCATCCTTGCTACCCAAGTGTTCTTGGATCAAATCTTTGAATGCTTTGGCCACCATGTTAGAAAATTCCTCTTCTAGATCCGGTGGAGCCAAGGGTTGATAGATTTCCCAAAAGGGAATTTCTCCTTGCAAAAATCTTTCAATTTTACCCAAGAATGTTGGACATCCCAATTCATTGTGTCTGCGAGTGCAATGGATTCCACACTCGTCTACCAATGCAAAGTGTTGCAATGGCTTATTTAATCTCCTATTTAAATTTGCATGCCATTGAGTGATGTTTATTTGCAAATGCTATTCCATCTCAACTCCAATGTTGCCTTGTCTTCAACTTTTTTGATTTTAAATTTCCAGCATATAATGAGATCTTCTTATCTCATATTTCACTTGAATTTGTTTTTAAACTTCCAATTTTTAGCTTTGTAGCCTCAAGATCAGTTATGCCCTCCTTCTAGTACTAGTTCTATTGATGGGTGTTTTTGCACCTTCTCAACACAGGTAGTGCACAAGTGCACTACATCTCTTGAAAGGTAGAAATATGCAAACAAGTTACAAATCACTACCCCAAGGTTTTGGGTGCCAGGTCATGACAATGCTTGGAATATCTCTATTGGTTCATGTGATTTGATGGTAACACAAGGTTAGCCTTTATGGTTGACAAAGCATGGGAAGTTGGGTCTGAAAATGGAGTTTCAAAGTGTTATAAGTGAATGGACAGTGGTTATCCACTCAAAACAACAAGCTAAAATCCACCAAGTTCATTTGATTTAGCTTCATGGTGATGTTTGAGATCCTAATCTTTAAAAAGACTAAAAGAAATATCAAAAGGGAAAGGGTTGAGAAAGTTGTTCTAAATCTAAACTATGAATGAAGAATAACAATGGAGGGTGCTATAGTAGGAAGACTCCCAAAAACTATATTTTTCCTGACCAAGAAAGACCTACAACTACACCAAAACAGTGCAATCTTCTAAGTTCTATAGATTTTCAGATTATAGATTCACCTCATGAACATACAATTGAACTAGGTTGCAGCAAATAAGTTATCTAAGACTAGCTTTACAAAGTGATTCATCATCAACAAAAAACAAAAAGCATGAGATGGAAGTGTATCAAATACTGTAATAGCCAACACCATTAAAGTCATCCAAGAAACTACAAGCTAAAAACTAACATGGAAGTAGAACCATGTATGCAAGATGAGCAAACTCAAAGAGAACATCCATAAAATCATGCAATGCTTTCTTTTATTACTGCAAATGTCTTTTGCACTGGAATTCTCCAACCATTTACAAATGAGGGGCAAGCCCTTATTTATAGTTTTCCAAAGCCCAAATGAATGGTTAGGATTAATTTACATTGTGTTTCCTAGATTTAATACAAGTTAGGGTTTCACCTACCCACAATATTTCTCAATTTTAAAATAGACTATTTTTTCCTCTTCCCTATTATGTCTCATAGCCTATTTTGTCTTTTAGTGACCCTAGCACTATAGAAATTTTGTATTTTAGTGACTTCCTTCTTTGCTGCACCTGAAAATAGTTAACATCTACCTTCTTTTGATGTGTTGGCATCATCCTTTCTATCAATCAAGCGTATCTTGTTTGCAGATTTGTATTGCCGAAGAGAAAACATGGTGCTCCTAATTTGGGTGGGAAAATCTTGACAAATCATGATTGTTTGATGAAAGATAAAACAACTCCCCTTTCTAATTCCAGCTCTATTGATAGGTACTAGGAGGAGAGGTGAGCATAAAATGAATGGTGACAAGAGCAATGTCCTTTTTTATTGTTCAACTTTCTCAATGGGCCTCCCTGATAGATCCACTGTAGGTTCCATAAATCCTACATACATGAAGTGTAGTAAGTGCTTTCATACAAAAATCAAGGAAAATGTTAGTCAAATCCTACAAACTCATTGTTAGATCCATCCATGCATCATTTAAAGATCCTAATATTCATATTTGGAGCTAATTTGGACCACAAACATAAATGTGGGTACAGGGGTGCAGATGCCATAGGGAAAAAGGATGGAAGACAATGGATGGCAAGCAGTGGATAGATGGTGGAAGGATGGTGGATGGAGGTTCAGGAATGGATGATAGGCGATAGACGGTGGGCAGACGATGGAAGGTGGAGAACCTTCCATAGTGGTAGACCCACAAGTGACAGACATTGGATGATAGATGGTAGGAAGATGGTGGGCTACATAAAACCTTCTATAGGGGTAGACCCATAGGCAGATGGCAGACGATGGAAAACAAGGGGATGGTGGATGATAGACAACCTTCCGTAGTTGTAGACTTGCAAGCGACAAACGATGGACAGATGGCACATAGATGATAGACATACAATGAATGATAGACGATGGATGTACATCAGTCTGCGGATGGATGGTGGATGACATACAATAGGCGAATGTCAAAAAATGAACAACCTTTTACAGGGGTTGACCCACAAGCAACTGAGAATGGATGATGACTGGTGGATGATGGATGGTGGGCAGTAGATGTATGATGAATGGTGGTCCACAAATGATGGATGGTAGACAGATGGTGGATGATGGATGAACAGTGGACAGTGGGTGGATGGTGGATGGCAGACAAAGGGAAGATGGATGGTAGACGATGAACGAAGAGGGGATGGTGGATGGTGGAAAACCTTCCACAGGGGAAGAATTGCAAGTGATAGATGACAGATAGATGACAGATAGATAATGGATGGAAAATAGATGGTGGATGGTGTAAAGATGACAATCCAAAAATGACGGACAACCTTCTACAGGGGTAGACTTGCAAGTAGCGGATGACAAACGAACAACAAATGGACAACAGATGCCAAGGCGATAGGCCAAGGGAAACCCATTATGCCCAACCTGCAAAGGCAAGTGACCCAATGGAATTGAGGTAGGTGAACTTGGTCAATGAGGAATTGATTGTTTTAGGGCTCGTGACCGACTTGGGCTTGGAAATAGGGGTGTGCAAAGTGAGACAAGAGTGAAACAACTCATCAATAGCGAAAATGACCCATTGGGAGCAAAAAGGAGGGGGTCCTTGGCTTTGGCGGGGCGTGCACGCAAAACATGTACATCAGAATCCATTAGGGATGTAAGCGCGCCGCTCGCACATCCCCAAAAAATATTCTCTCACCGACACAAGAGACAGACACCAAGTTGAAGGAAGGTAGTTGGGTGATGTAGAATTTTTCCTTTGAATTTGATTTTCTAAGGTGATGGTATGTGAAAGGGGAATTTGCATAAGGGATGCAAATTCGCTCCTATATAGTGGCATCTCATAAAATGATACAAATGAAGGTGTAGTATATGTGAACCCCATAGTCAATCTATGAGTATGAAAGCTAGAATCAAAACAAGCATTATCAGGATCATGTTTGTTCAATGTATTTTAGACCAACTGAATGTCCTTATCAATTCCACATGATTTATATCACTTTCTTAGATTATTAGCCTTAGTGATATAGTCTTATATATTTTCATATTTCTTAGGATCAAGGCTCATTAGTTCATTATTAATTTGATAGCCTTTTACTTCATCTATAGTATAATATAATATTTTCAATTTGCACCAAGCTTCATGATAATCCTTACATGATTCAATTTATAAAAACAAATCTTAAGAAACTAGGCTACAAAGACATCCAAGATCTTTAGTATGTTCAATCATCTATTTTATCTTTCTATCTACATATGTAGGTTCACGTACCTTATTTTCAACATATAAAGAGTGACCTTGAGTCATTAGAGAACTACATGCATGTTGATTCTAATTTCAATAATTATATGATATTAGAAAACAAACCTTAGAATGATCCATGGAAAATA
>VDFB02358134.1:78642203-78692789 GCA_007258455.2 Sequoia sempervirens
TCCCACACACAAACATACACACACACACACTACCTCTCTGCCTTACACATAAGGGTAAAAGTAAATTTATGTGTCAGAATTTTATAAAGGAAATGACCAAAAATGATCTAAATTTTAATCATGAATCACTAGAAAGTGGAATATATATTGAATTTTGAAATGATGTAAACTAATGAAATGTGTATTTTTTTTACAAAATTAAAAAAATTATTTGAATATAACTTTTTATAAATTAAGAATATAATTTAGTTGCTGATAAAATGCTAAAAATTGACATTAAATGAGACGTAAAACTTTATATAGTAAATTTTATTTTCTTCCATTCAATTTTTTTTTGTATATTTATAACTTGAAACTTTAGGGCATGAATATACTATTTTACAATTTTAATAATTATATATTTTTAAATAAATATTTAAATGTGTGTGTATTAAAACATAGTTGTTTCTACTCGACGTCAAATTTTATATTAAATATTTATCTAAAATTTAAAATAAATTATACTATTCTAACCTAGATTCTTTTATCAAGGGAATCATTTTTTTCCTTTTTTTAATAAGTTTTAGCATTTTTCTTGACATATTAATCAACCTAATATTTTTGTGTTGATAAACTACTTTTAGTAAAAATAAAAATAAAATATAATATAATTGAGATATTAAACAAAGAAGGGGGAGAAAAAATGGCAAAGTGAATATGGAGAGAGAAAAAATGGTTGTTCAATGGAAACTTTTTAGAAAATGACAAGGTTCCTCCTCCTTGTGGCTTCCAAAGCTACAACAGATAGGTTCCCCAACATTGTGAACCCACTGGCAGTTCAATGTGGCAATATGCAAGGTGTGGGTCTAATGTTGTTAGACACAAATCCTCAAAACCTAACTGGATCCCTTTTCACTCTCACAAGTGTTTGCTTAGAGATAAACAAGAAATTCTTGATATTTTTGAAGATGATAGGTCTCATGATTCACAAGGGGAAGGGCTACAACAAAGAAACTATGGAAATAATTCAAGTTTTTTGAATCACCTCTACAAAGATAGCGAAGTTGATCTCTAATCAAGAAAAAATGAAAAATGGCTAGTGTTACCCAATTTAGCTACCATCTCAATCAAGTAGAGTTGTGGTTTTTTTACAAAGTAAAGTAAAAGGTGCATTCTACTCTGCTATGTTATATCCATATGCATAAAAGAGATTATCAAATATACTAGATTGTATTATGCAAATGCATACAACAAAGAAGAGAGAGAACAAATGTTGCATAAAAGTTGTCTTTATTGATAATCATAAATATATGGTGTCCCACAAAAGTCGTGGGACTAACTATTTCAATGCAAGAAAATAAATTAACGATAAATTTATAAATTCATAAAAGGAAAATGCATATGGAAATAAAGGGGATCTATCATTTCCTGAATGGTGAATCTCGGCTAAGTTGAATTGTTGCATCTACTTCATCCCTCCTGCTTGTCTAATCTCCAAAAGTTTTTTTCTAGTTTCTCCAAGGTTTCTTGCATGAGTGAGAGAGAGTTTGTTAGAGCTCAGGAACACCAATCATTACATATGCAAACATATACAAACATATAGCCTATTTTCATAAAGCAATGAAATAGACTACATATCACAAATGTCCAAGAAAATAGAAAGGTTATCATACACATCCATCATATGCTTTGTTTTTTCTAACATGTTTGTTCATTATGTAGGTATAGGTTGAATATTGTTGCAAGATCTATTTGTCAAAAATTAAAGCATGTGGAGTGAAATAGGCTCCCACAAGGGTTAAGCTCAACATGCTACCCTCTTGGTTTATTAAGAAGGGCAGGAGTGTGAAATCATCTCATTTATCAGCCTTGAACAAGTACGCATCACCCATGAAAGTGAGTTGTTGACATCACTATCATAAATGACAAGTATTTTCTCATTGGAATAGTGGAGAGATCATAAGGATGGCATGATCATTCAAAAGGTACAGTGACAATCTTGTGAAATCCAAAGCCTAGTGAAGTTATATCAAAAGCATAACATTGCAATCATTTCTGACTCCTCTGATAGGTGGAGCATCCAATATATAATGGTTTGTTTCTATTTATTTCTTGGAATATTTTTGTCCTCATATTCTAGTCAAGAAGAAATTAGTAGTTGGTGAAGTGAGAGGAATAAAAATTTTATGAGGAAAAGAAAAGAAACCAATGAAAAATATGATAGTAAAGAGAAAATATAGTCACCATAGAGAAGGTACTACAATCCACTTGAATGATAGTCTTGAGCAGTAGGCCAGATAGTCACACAGATCATATGGCATTTCTAGGTAATGAAGAGTCTATATAAGATTGCATGAAAGTGTAATAGTGAGCATTGAGACCATGTCCCTTAATTTTTGTGTAGTCATATCAATGGAAGATAGCCCCATGTTTATAGGGGAGTAGCAGTGATAGTTAAGGGAATGGTAGTCACTTCATAAGAAGCAAGGAGGATGACAAATGACAATTAAATCCAATAGGACAGTCCTTATACCCAATATTTACACATGGAGGAACCATTGAGGTTCAACCAAGATTGTATGAGAAGTCTTGTGGGGAAGTATGTATAGGATCAAACAACATACACATAGATACAACAAAAGGAGTGTTGGAGAAAAATGGTGAAACAACCAAATTCTATGTCACAAGCAATTTCCTCTAAAGGATAGGGTTGCAATTCAAAGACAAATGGAAATAGTACAATGCAATAGTTGGACAACCACTTGGAATTTTTCATTTAAAGGAACAGTAAGTAGAGGACAACCCATACCTAGATGAGTAGGGTATGTGTTTTATTGTAATGATTTAAGAATCACAATGATACTTTAAGTTGTGCTTAGTAACAGATCCTAGTTGATAGTTAATATCAGTGTCATGGAAAAACAAAGCATCCATAATTTCATGTAGTGATAAGATAATCTAATTCTTTATTGTAATTTTTGTAATCAATAAGGAAAACATATCCATTAGTTTAAACATGAAAACATAAGAAAAGAATGATCAAATTTGTAAATAATAAATGCAAAATCATTCAATGATTTTTTATCTCAATGTATATTGTTACTGTCTAAGTGAACAAGAATAAAAGAATTTTGAGTGATCAAGATATGAGATAGTTGTAGCAAAGATTATTGTGAAGCGTAATGGTCTATGTTGCCAAGTGTGTTTCAAAATTCAGAAGACAGAGCTAAGGGTTTAAAGAATATAGAATAAATTTATAGAGCAAAACCCTCAGCCAAGAAAGTGAAGACCTAAAATGGCCATGAAAATATTTTAGCTTGGATGACCCTTGGACTTGCAAGTTAGTGAAAATGGTAGTGTTCATGAAGGAATGGAAAAGATATGTAGAGTTTTGAACTATACCCGTACTGTGCAATGGTATTGAATTATTTTTCCAAATCATTTTTTCTTTATAGGGCAACATTTTTTTGTGAAATGGTTGATTGAGATAACCCATGTTTTAACTGTCCAACATCTTATAGAATCTCTTTCATATTATGGTCTTGCACATTTTTTTCATAGAAAAGGCGATGACACTGATGGTTGCTATTACATGGCATCACAAGGAAACAAAGATGCCCATGTTTTTTTTTAAATCAACAAGAAAGTTTTACAAAGGATGAGAATAAAATGGAGAAGTCACAACTTGTGACTTTTATTTGAGTCATTAAAATTTCTTTGTGAGTAGAGGAATAGTAACAAAAATGTAGGTTGTTTTCATCATTTCCTACCCAAATGGAGTAGAGAACAAACAAAAAGAATATAGAAATACAAAAAATTAGCATTTTCACCACTTTTCTATACAACAAAGCTTGATACAACATGATTCATTCACAAGTAATGATTGAAAAATGTTTATTTGCATAGAAAATAGCTTACCTTGGCTCAGTCTCAAAAAATTTTCAGCTGAAACCTCCATTAAGCTTTAGAAACCCCAATCATGGCAGCATAGATCAAGCAAACAAAGTGAAGTTTCTAGAAGAATTCCAAGTACAAAATGAAATGTGAAATGAATTTTTCCTATGTTTTTGTATCTAAGGTTTCAAAACCCTAAATTTTGGTTGATTTCCAAAGGTATTTTTTACCTTCGTTTTAAATTTTCCCTTGCATATAACTAATATACCCTTTGATAAAATGCTTAGTGCTTTATGCCTCTTTTGCATATTCCACAAAGTCTTCAAATGTCCTTTTTATATATTCTATCAAAGAATGGTGGAATCAAGGAGTCTTTATTTTTTCTGCAACAAGTTTGAAATTTAAAACTTTATTTAAGTGATGATTTATAAATCACTTTAAATAATGTTATAGTTGCAAAATAAAGATAATAAAGCATGTTTTTTCAAAGAATAAGTCAAGGGAATATGGTTGAAAAGTAATGACTTGTGCCAAACATGTGGAAAGTATGTAGGTTGTCTTTGATTGGGTTTTTGGAGGGAATAAGAGCATCTAGGAGCAGTTTATCATGCTTTTATTGTGGGTAAGGTCATGGCTTAACCTTTTATTCACTTTGGAGACATTGTGGAGAGGTTTTGGGGGCTATTTTTAGGGATTTTTGGTTATACATGACCAAGAAGCTTCTAGAAGTATATGTGTGGGGAAATGTTCACAAAAACATAAGTAACTTCAAACATCAGTTTTGAAGGGATTTCTTTCTTCTTTCAACATGTATTGTAGCTTATTTTGGAGCTCTTTTAGGAAAAAGACAATATTGTGACTCAATATCAGACATGCACAACAATGTGTAACACCTTTTTATTAATGAAATTTAGTGTCTTACCTTCTTTGAAGCTATCTCATTGTGTATAGTGTGATGATGGATGAATATTCTTGTGATTTTTGATAATTCCTTTAATGTTTATCTCATTTTAGCACCTTTAGGTAGAAGACACATACATTTTTGCAGGTTGTAAGTTGTGTAGTGGTTCAAATAGCTACTTTAGTTTTAAAAGAAATCTTTTCCTTCAAAAGTGTTAAGAGAACCAAGCCTCCTTGAAAAATACTTATGCATTAATATATAAAAATATCTAAGTTGTGTTAAGTTAAGCTCGGCTTTTGAGAAAATTTTGTGTTAAAACAATGGTATAGGTTCTGAGAAAACACATTTAGGTACATTACCATAGGAGTTTAGTTTCTTTTCATGTTTCTTTCTACCCTTTTCCCAACAAGAAATAGTTTAGGTGAGTACCTTAGTATCCAACCTTCTCTAGAGGTCCATTCCAAGTTTAGGCAACCCACAACCTAGGAATGTTCCCATGTTTCTCCAAAATGCTAAGTTTCACAACTTAGCAAGGGTGCAATTTTGCAAAAAACAACTAGCATTGAGGGTTTCAACAAAACCTGAAGCTTTTCTTCCAAAAAATTTTTTGCATGTAATGAATCAATGCAAATAGGCTTTCCCCTCAATCCAAAAGATCAACAAACATTGGTACAACATAGTAGGGATCTTCACAAGAAGCATGAATATGCAAAGCAAGAAGATCGAAACAAGGATGTACAGGAAGGGCGCAATGGTCAAAAGAAGAATGGAGATCAAAATTTTCACAAGAAGAGTGAAGATTAGAATAAGAGGAATAATGAGAGGAAAAAACACAAAATATTCAAAATGAGCAAGTTGTATCTTTTCAACCAAATGAAAAGATATTAATCCCTCATCAGAAAAAGGAATAATAGTCTAAGAAGGAGGCTGAAAAAAAAGATCACCATGCAAGAGCTTCAAAGAGAACACATCAAAAGAAGGGTAAGAAAAGATCTAATAGGATAAAAGGAAAAAAGAGAAATAAAGCTTTATTGCAATGGAGGCGTAAAAACTTAAAGCAAGGAGAACCCCCTTTGGAAAATGTTTTGCAGCAACAATCTCAAATTAATGAAGAGGGTGCATTACAAAAGGGTATTGCTAATATCACATTCACCAAGGATTTGTTAAAAAATCAAATCCAAGACCTTCGATAGTGAGCCCTAATTTGTAAGTTTTGGAACCTCACATTAGATATTTTTTTTTGAAAAAGCTATTATTTGAAGAATGGGAAGGGGTTAGAAAAGTATTTTATTTAGATCATGCAAAGGGTATATTTTTTGTACTCTTTGATACAAAGGCTCATAGAGATGAAATTTTCAAAATAAAATCATGGTTCTTTGAAGACTCTGGCCTCTATATGCAATCATGGACACCAAATTTCAAATCTGACCAGTTTGAGACTAGATATGTCCCATATTAGATTCAGTTGTAGTCTCTAGTTCTAAAATATAGGGAACTAAACTTAATAAAAATTATGGAAATTCATGTAGGGATCTTCCTCAAACATGATATGGTGTTATGCAGAAATCCAACAAAGCCTATTAGGGTTTGTGTATTGCTAGGTGCTACCAACACTCTCCCAAGTCAAATTCATATAAACTCTAAGTATGGAAAGTGGGTTTAGAATATCATTTTGGAATCCCCACATAATACATGCAATTAATGTCTTCCTTTGGACCACACCACAATGCCATGTCATGATTTGGAAAGTTGTTAAGTTCAAGTAGAAAAAGTATAGTCATTCCCTAAGTCCAAAAAGGTTAAGGTTAAAAATGTGGGACTTCACAGAGATAATGTAAATGGATCTATCACTCACTTTGATGATAATAGGTGTTCTAAAATAATAGAAAGCAAAAAACTAGCTACTAATTTTTCTACAATACCAAATGGAAACTGTAAGAATTTTAGTAATGTGGGTTTAAACACTTGCATTCCATCTTTCCCATCAGTCACATTAGCACAATCAGATGGAATTATCCATAGATAAATGTTTGGTGGGGTTTTTATTCAATTTTATTTAAATAAATTGATGCATTAGGTGCATTGTTCAACCTCCTTCAAGATAGATGGTTACCCTCAACAAAAATTACTTCTTAATAACATAGAAAATCCACCCACAAAGAAATATTAAAGGTCCCATAGCATTAAGTATGAAATAGAGGGGTTGTCAGGATAAATTTGAAGAACTTGTTGAGAAGCTTCTCTTCTCCATAGGTTTAGGCCTTTTGGTGAAATAGTAGAAGAGATAATAAATGAAGAGGATGAATTCTCATCTTCACAATCAATACATCCCCAAATTTCAGAAAATCAAAAAATAAACAATGAGTTTAACATGGAAATTGGTACAGATGCTCAAAAAATAGAAAATGAGGTCAACATGGAAATTGATATAGATATGGTTCAAGATTTTGATTACTCACAAAAAATATCACTTTCATAGATGCCAACTTCTCATTCAATAGTTAAAAATTCACCATTTAAGAGGGGAAGAAAATCCAAGGCTACCAAGTTAAAGGAAGAGATTGATGCAGGGGTGCAAACTACACTAGATGGAAGTATCTCAGTAAGAAAGAGGTTGAGGAGAGAATTTTTCTCTGCTTGAACACAATGAGAGTGATTTCTTGGAATGTCAGAGGAATTAATGCCTTTGACAAGAATTCCCAAATCAAGTATCATTTGGACACTTGTGGGGTAGACTTACTACTATTACAAGATACAAAAAATTCATAGGAAACATATGAGGTATGAATTTTGAAGTGGGGAAGATGGAACTCAACTCATGTACCTACTCAAGGGGCTTTTGATGGTTTACTCACCTTATGGAATCTAAAAAGAGTGTCCATTGATTATATTAGTAATGATAACAATTGGCAGTTAATGAGAGTGGTAAACTTTGATCCAAATTTTGGCTGGTAAATATATATGGACCAACATCTACCAATGTCAAGAAAATATTATGGAATGCTCTAAAAAATATTATTGAAGGGCTTGGAGATGAAGAATTAATACTGGCTAAGGATTTTAATGCAATTGTGTCATTATAAGAGAAACAAGGAGGTATTTTCCACTGCACAAAACAATGCAATATTTTAGCTCTTTCATCTCAGATAATGCATTGAAGGATATATTACCTAAAAATGGAAAATTTAGTTGGAAAAACCATAGGAAATATTTTTTCTAGATCTCAAAATGTTTAGATAGATTCTTAGCATCACAACACTGGTTTTTAGGGTCATATAATTTGGATTTAGAGATTCTTCCTTTTATAGGCTTAGACCAATATGCAATTTCACTATCTATATTAGGCATGAAATCTATAACAAAGCATAGGAATTCTTTTAAATTTGAAAAGATGTGGTTCAAACATCCTCATTTTCTACTCTTTCTCAGACAATGGTGGCTTAGTTCTCCTTTCCAAATAGGTACCAAAATATTTCAGTTTTGTAAAAAGTTATAGCATGTTAAGCAACAAATAAAAATATGGAATGTCCAAGTCTTTAAGAAAAATTTTGTGCAGACATAGGAGGTGGAAAAATAATTAGCAGAGGTTCATGAACACTTAATATTTCATGGATTGGATTTAGTTACATATGACAAATAGAAGAACTTCAATTTGGTTTGGGAGAAGTTATGCAAAAGAGAAGAGATTTATTGGTGTTAAAAGTCTAGGGATTTATGGCTAAAGGATGGGATCGTAACAAAAAAAAATTCATGCATATGCTCAATTCAAAAGGGTTGCACAAAAAAATTTCTCAATTAAAGATGCATTAACAAGAAATTTGATTACAAGTGTAAAGGAGATACAGGAGGAAGTGGTCAAATTATTTGAAAATATTCTAGCACCACCATGGGATGGTTCAACATAGTAGGGATAACTTTAAGAAACCAACCCCTCAACGAAGATGTAAAATCTTGGCGAATCTTTCCTTTTATTTGAAAAAAATTATTAATTCTCCTGGCGAATCTTAATGAATAATTGGAAAAATAAATAATCACAATGGCGAATCCTATCGAATAATCACTAAAAATATTAATTACAATGGTGAATCTCTCCTTTAAAAAATTGCATATTCCCCCATATTTATTTTGTCTTTTGTAATATTGAAGTAGGGGCCTGGGGGTGGCAACCACTAGTGGGGTCAAGGTGTAGTGCTGCTTGCGGGGGTCAAGGGGGAAAGCCCCCTTGTGGGGCTCAAGGGGGCAACGCCCCCTTGTGGGGTAGGGGGGAAGCGGCCCCAACGTGCTCCTAGCATAAATTCACTATTGAAAATGCATTGGAGCACACACAGATTAAGCATTTTTTTAAATTCTCACTTTAAAAAAAAGACTATATGAAAAGTGAAATTATGACCATCGATTAGCTTTTTAATCCGATGGTTCCAGGTTGATTCTATGAGTTTATATGCATGTTCCTTTTAAAAGGCTTGTTGAGGCCCGAAATTTGTTTTGGGCCACACGATTAAATCTAATCCTTTGGCCCAAAACAAATTTCGGGCCTCAACAAGCCTTTTAAAATGCACGTGCATATAAACTCACAAAATCAACCTACAACCATCTGATTAAAATGCTAATCGATGGAAATAAATAAAATCCCTATTCAAGGCTAAAATATCACTAAAATGAAATGGTAATTTATTATTAGTGGTGATATTGCCCCAAAATTAATGGTAGGAATATAATATTACTGGCGAATATAATTAATATTTTTAATTAGAGTATAAACTATTGGCGAATAAGTTCCAATGACACATCATTTAAAGAATAATGCATAGGTGAATTAATAGAGATAAAATTAGTTTTTTTGTAAAAACTTGGCGATTTTGCATCCTTTTTAGCTTGTACTATTCTCCATTTCTGGAGGTCTCAATTTCAATTATTCACCAATTGGTGAAGACTCACCACTAAATTTTTCCCTACAACACAGTCAAATCAAGATGAGCAAGTATTAATGGATGCAATACCAAACCACATATCTTGATATGAGAATAAGCATTTGATGAAACCCTTTACTTTAGAAGAATTGAGGAGGGTAGTCTTTTCACTCTCGCCAGATAAGGCACTAAGGTCCAATGGTTTTATAGCTTTCTTCTTTTAAAAGTGTTGGGATGTGTTGGGATTTGATATGCTATTAGCTCTAGAGGAGTCTCAAAAAATTGGTGCAATGTTGAAGGATTTTAATGTTACATAGCAGTTTTACCAAAGGAAAAGGAGCCAAAAACTTTCATAGATATCAGACCTATTTATTTATGCAACACTATTTATAAGATTTTCACAAAGGCAATATATCTTAGACTACAACATCTCATCCCCAAGATTGTCTCAAACAAACGAGGGGTTGTGTACTAGGAAGAGAAACTGTTAAAAGAGCCTTGGTTGCACATGAAATTCTTCATACCATTAATTCAAATCATCTATCATCCTTCATTTTAAAACTAGATATGATGAAAGCATACGATAGAGTTGATTGGAATTTCTTAATGAAAATTTTGGCCAAGTTTGGCTTCAGTAAAAGTGGTGTAAGCGGATTTTGTCTTATTTTTTAGGAGAATTTTTTTTAGTTATAATAGATGGATCACCATCTAGATTCTTCAATTATATACAAGGGGTGAGACAAGGGGATCCTCTATTCCCTTTACTCTTTATAATTATGGTCGAGGCATTAAGTAGAACAATAAAGGGTAGGCACATTCAAGGCTTGTGGCAAGGTATACATATTCCACAATCAGATATTTTAGTAACACATACCCTTTTTGTTGATGATACATTATTATTTGGAAAAGAAACCCTTGTAGAGGCCAAATAGATAAAATTAGTTTTGGACATGTATTCTTCAGTATCAGGACAAAAAATAAATGCTCACAAGTCCAAGATTTATGTATTTAATAATAAACCAACTATTAAGAGAAAGATTGTAAGGTCTTTAGGCTTTTAGTTGGAAGAATTGCCATGCACATATTTAGGAATTCCATTCTTTATGGGGAAGAATAAGATTTCATACTGCACTAAAGTTATAGAGAGGATTAAATCTAGAATTTCAGCTTAGAAAGTTAGATAGTTGTCATTATCTAGTTGAATATTGTTAATAATGTACTAGTAGTGATTCAAAATTACTTCATAGTAGTTCTAAAGGCTCTAAAATAAGTTGTTGACCAGATTGAGAAGCTAATCAAGAATATTTTATGGAAGGGGAATATGAATGGGGTGAAAATTTTCCTTTAATTTCTTTAGATAGCATGTCCTCTGAGAAATTCAAAGGTGGGGTAGGTTTGCACAATATATCCAAAAGAAACATGGCCTCTGTGGGAAAATTGATATGGTAGATGTTTACAAAATCAAATTCTAAATGGTGTAGAAACATCCTAGCCAAGTATCTAGGCAACCAAAATCTGACAAGAATTTTCACTATTTCCAATCCCCCTGATGGCTTAGCCATGTGGAACTTTATGTTTTCATGTAGGAAAGTTGTTACTTCATACATTTCTTGGGAAGTACACAAAGGAGAAGAAGTTCAATTTTAGAATGACTCTTGGAACAAATATCCCTCAGAAGGACATCCAAGAATTGCAATCAACTATACCAGTTTTATCTCAGTTTATATGGAGTAGTAGGTTAATTGACTATGTTTTCTCAAAAAATGAAGTAACTGGTAGAGTAAGTTGGAGGGATTTTTCCCAAACACATATAACATTGGATCAACAGAACCTGGTTCAAAGTATTTTAATAAAGAGGCCAGTGTTTCTAATAGGAAAACTTGACCAAATCATATGGGCACCCTCCAAAGATGGATGTTATTCAGTTAAGCAGGGGTATAATGCTCTTTTTAACAAAGAAGTCCAAATGCAATCTCAAAGATCTTTCTCTTTTTGCTAGACCAACATGATATTACTAAAAATAGGTAGCTTCGCATGGTTAGTGCTAAGAAAAAAGTGTTGACAAGTGATAGGCTAACTAAATTAGGCTTTGTAGAGCCTTTCAAATTTGTTCTATGTGGGGAAGTTCCTGAGGATGTTGACAACATTTTTTTACAATGTTCATATGCTCAACTCTGTTGGCAATTTATTTTATAGAAATTGTGAGTATTCAATATACAATCAACTAACAAGAAATATCAATCAAGTGTTAAACATATTAGAAATCAAATACACAGTCCCTATGAGATTCTTTGATCAAGAAGACAAGAAAACATGATAAAAACTTGAAATAATCAAAACAAAGCATGTAATCTAGTCTAACTCAAGAAAACCTTCATCCCATATGGGGATTGGTGCTCCTTTGATGTGAAAAGGAAGCCCTTTCCCAATCCCAATGATAAGTTCCAATGTTGAATGCGATTCCAAGTGTGAGATTGACTCCAAATGGTGAAACTATGCTCAAAATAGATGAAAATGATGAAATGCTAAGTATGAAAATGACTATAGTGATAATGTTTGAAGTTGTGGATCCATATTGTGAAGAGAATGCTTGTATTTATAGAACTCAAGGGTTGAAGAATGAGATGATTTGGTGAATGTGAGATTAAATGAGAGAGAATGAAAATGCGACACTTGTCAAAATTCTATTGGAGGAAGGTGGAGCACATTTTGGGAAATGTTTTGAGGAATGGGGGATGTAAGAGGAATAAATGAGAATGGTTGAGGATTTGAAAGGTTGTAAGAAGAATTTATTGAATGTGGTTGAGATGTATGAGGATGTAAGAGGAGTTAATGAATATGTGAAAGGTTTTTGAAAACCTTTGGAGGGAAATTGAATGAGAGGTGGTTGGGAGGAATATTCCTTGGAATATGCCTTTGTGCAGATAAATAGAGGAATTAGTTAATTAAAATAAATGAATTTCATGTGCAACCTAGTTAGTTGAACATGGTTTGATTTAAATCTTGAGGAGATAAAAGATGGAGGATTTACTAATGATGATCTAGAAAGTGATTTAAGATTTAGAATTAATTAATTGGAAGGGGTTAGGGGATTGTTACATTTAATTTGATTGATTTAATCTAATGAGAAGATTTAGGGGGATTTAAATAAATGACTTGATTTAATTAAATATGATGAATATCAGTTAGAAGAAGGGTGAATTAATCAATAAATTTAATTATTTGATTAGTAGCTGAATTTAACTAAATAATGTTGATTATTTAATTAATTGGTTAGTTCGAGGTGATTTTGGAAAAAATGACATTAGTTAATTATAATCAGATGCATAGTATCAATCATGACTTTTTACGTTTCTACATTTTGTTGTTGTTTGAAGTGATGTACTTGTTACATTGGTTCAAATAATAACACTACCATGATCAAAATTCAAAAAAATTCTAATTTTTCGGATGCCCCACTACTACCCCAATGGAAGAAATTATGTTGCTACACTGCCCCCTCGAGAGATCGGAAACAAATTACAAAATTAGGTCGATTTCACGAAAAAAATTCAACGATTTAGGCATGGAAAGCAGCCCACGAGATGCAAAAACAAGCTCATAATAATGGAAAAAGGTCAAAACAGGCTCATTCAGAAAAAAACATAGATTAATGGGCTCAAAAACCCTAAAAATACCCTCAAAAACCCTAAAATAATGCATAAATAGGGTTAGAGGAGTCATTTTCAAATCATTTTCACACCTATCCTTTTAGAAACCTTGAATTTTTGCTCTGAGGTGCTGGCAGAATGGTGACTCATGTGCTCCCCAAATGTCGGATGGATCGGGTTCACGAGTTCCAGCGGCCTTAGGACATAGGACCCCCGGTACACCTTTCAAAAAATTTCTCATTTTTTTTGTTTTTGATGCATTTATTAGGGTCTAAGTAGGTCAACCAAAAGTGCTCTTGTAGGGCATCACTTTCGTTACAAGTGATGTCACTTTTGTGCATGCCAACTCACGTTTGCAACATAGCATCACACAATGCTAGAGGGTCCTAGAGTCATGGAAAAATTGTCGACTCACCTTTAAAAGATGGCATCACACAACCCAAAAAGAGGTAGGTGTCATCTAGAAATGTTGACTCGCTTTTGAGGTGTAGCATCGCTTTTGATTATAGTGTTGCCTTTGCAAAATGACAGAACGTCGCTTTTACAAAAGTCAACTAGCCTTTTCTTTTGGGGGATTTTTCAACTTCAAAAAAACACTAGGGTTATTAAATTTTACGTCGTAGGCATTTTGGATGTACGAGGTCTTGCAAGTGCTCCACTCGAAGGTGAACATAGGTGAACATGATGTTATTAATTCAATTAATTCAATTAATTAAGTGAAAAGAGGATGTGTTTCAAGAGGAAATGATGTTAGTATACCTAATTTGAGTGTATGATATGATTTGAGACATTTTTTAGTGTCTACATTTTTCCCCTCTTTGAAGCAAGGTACTTGTAGCTTTGGTTCAAAGACTGATACCCTTCAGATGAAAAAAATTGTTGCTTAAATAAAAATAAAAATAAAAATCCTAATTTTTATATGCCCCACTACTACCCTAGTAGAAGGAATAAGCTAGTTCCCTACCCCCTCGAGAAATAGGGATTTTTTTTTGAATTTTGGGTTGATTTCTCGATAAATGTAAAAAGGTTGACCCATGGGTCCATAAAGGCTCTAGGATGCAAAAAAATTGCCAAAAAAGCAGAAAATAATTCAAAATAAGGTTCAATTTGGAAATTTTGGTGAAAATGATGAAAAACCCTAGCTTCATGGTTAAATTAGGGAAAAAAACCCTAATTTGTAAGCATAAATAGGTGAGGAAGGGTCATTTTCAATTCATTTGTGTATTCACACCCTTATATCTTGCATTTGGAGCTCTGACCCTTTGACGAAATGGTGCAACGAGTGCTCCCATGACACATTTTTGACCGGGTTCGACAGTATCATAGACTTCCAGGTGTAGGACCACCAGTATGTGATTCAAAACTTGATTTGAAATTTGAATTTTTGATGCATTTATTGGTTTTTGAAATTTAGACTTTGGCGGCGTTGCTCTAGAGCGATGCTATTTTTAGAATCTATGACACTAATTTTAATTTTAGTGATGCATATGTGAATTGCGACGTAGTTCACAATTTAGAATTAGGGTTTCCAATTTTAAATTGTGATGCATATGTGTACGGCAACACACTTCTTGATTTGAAAATTAGGGTTAGGGTTTCACCAAAGATAAATCGTGACACATGTATTTCTAGTGACGTGATTTGTGATTTGTGATTTAAATGCCTTGAGCATCACTATTTGAAATTTGAATTATAGTGACACTATTGTTATTTTAGGGATGAAAATTCCAATTTGAGCCATTTTGCTTCTATTTATTGATGTCGCACACTTCGTGGGTGCAGGAGATCATCCCACCTTTGATCTCCCATGAGCACCAACCCACTATTTTTTCCAAACTTAGTGATTTATCTGAGTTGCAATAGGAGCACTTGGGATAGATTGGTCTATGGTACATTGTGTAGATGCCCATCGTCTAGATACACTTGGATATGATGACCACACTGTGCAAGTGATGGCGTAGTGAGACTTTGTTGTTCCACCTTCCCATAGGTGAGGTGACAGTGACACTAGAGGATGTATGGAAGATATTGTGTTTGCAAATACATGGAAAGCATGTGATATATGACTTATTTTGGTTATGATGCCTACCATGGGGTGATGAACTTGGAGGACATCATTCTAGTCACTTCCCAGATTGAGCTTGAGATGTACAAAGGTTGGGTGCCCACTTTCAGATTGATTATTGTGGCAATCATCTCAGGCTTGGTGGCTCCAAATTGATGAAGTAGAGGATTTAGTCTGGGATGGGGCCTAGCTTGGCATAAGATGTTGCTCTAGAGGACTCAGTATGCTTTGGGGCCAATGATGTTGGCCTCTCTATATCATGATATGCATGATTTTGTATACTGGAATGGTAGGGCCATCGACACAGGTGTCACCTTATTACACATTTGGGTCTGGGAGCACATCACTATGCTCTGGCCAATTGTTTAGATGGTGGATGTGGAGCCAGATGATCCTACTATCTAGAGGTATAGGGGTGCCATTACACTTCAACATACAGGGAAACTTGGGATTCCCTACTGGCATAGGGTCATCAACGATATGACAGTCTTTAGAAGGAGACCCTGGCTTCAAATGGTTCCATGGTATGATGACGCTCAACAAATATTCTTCACTTGACAAACCTGATACATGTAGGGTTGAGAGGACACCATTATTATTATATACCTACTAGATAGGGTGGCTAGACAATTTGGAGATAAGCAGGATAGGCCAGATGATGATTACATCATCATCTTCATTGGGTTAGCATGACAGATAGTAGCATGGGGATCAATGATCCTAGCCCTTGAGGTGGTGGAGGGATTCAGGAAGTTGGTTTCCTAACCATGGGTATATGACCAGGGATAGGTAGATGCACAAATGATGATTGCATATGATGCATGGTTCACACCCCCTCACTAATTGACATATCCAATAGGTGCACCTCCACAAGGAAGACTATGAGGGAGGGGTGTAGGTAGACGCTGAGGCAGAGGTAGGGGTAAGATGGCCAGGATGGCCAAGATCAATACGATGGAAAGGTTCCAAGAGTACCACCAGTATATCAACAACCTCCTCGTCAGCCACTGATACATCAGCAACTACAACCATTGGGTCCAGATCCCCTTGATTTATAGATACAACAACAACAATAGTAGGTACAAACTATTACAAGTGAGAGGGATCAGGCCCATCTACTGGTTTTGGTGATCATTGTTAAAAGAGATCAGGCCAGACAGTAGATAGTGGTCTTGATAGCCAAGAGAGACTAGGAGCGACAACTTAGAAAAACTTCTAAGATGCAGTTGGCTTAGGAGGTCAGACAACATCAGTACCTGGAGACCATGAAAATTGTAGCTCAGGGGTGGACCGTATTTGCTAGATTGTATAGAGAGGTCATGACCGAGGTAGCCTACTATAGGATGCACTACTGTAGGGATGTCCCACATGCTCTTAGACAACCAAATTACTCTTAGAGGAGTGGGGCACACCCAAGGGCCGAGGATCAGCCATCAAGTCTACCTCACGTGTACAAACACATTTTGATTATTTCCAGATTCTTTACAAAGATATACATTCATGGGTTCATTTTTTATAGCCTTATGGATATAGTATTTATGATCGATATACATAAACTGATTCAGATATTGTACCATGAAATTCATTTTTTGATATATATATGATATGATACAGATCGATATGATGTGATGTGTTCATATTATTTCATGCTTATGAGTGTATGGATACATTTGATATGATGATGTGAGATGCTTATATGTTATCATGTGTGGATGCAATTATTTTATATATGCTTATGTGATATGTGAAGGTATATGATATACAAATGTTATGCTTATGTAAATGATATGGATGCATTTCTTTTGTGTATTTTCTATACAATTTTTCATGATATGATGATGTGATTCTTGTAGATGTGATGCAATGATGTAAGATGATTATGCTATGTTAATGCAATACATATGAGATGTGATGCATGTTTATGATATGTATGTAATGATTTAATATGATTAGAATAACAAAGCTATATTATTCATGACAACTTAAATGAGAATGATTATGTAGGATGTATGCATTGATGATGTTTTTGTTGATTGTCATGATACCAGGTTAGCGCAGAGAGAAGATAGAAGAAACAAGATGATTGACCATTGATTTTGATTATTTATTTAAAGATTCCAACAAGTCTATGATTGATTGAGACTTTATTAGATATGGTGATGAGAAATGCATGATGATGATGATTATTTTATCATATCTTGGGATTGTGATTTTACACCATTCCTTATTGTTTGATATAACACATAGATATGATGCATCAAGGTATTAATAACTAGGATGATGTTGTATCTAGTGTAATGAACTTTGACTCTACAAACAAATAGGATAGTTCTTGTTCAAACCTTGACATACATAAACCTTGTTGGAATGTAAGTTAGAAGCTTTAGAATTTACTAGACCAAAGCATACACAATAGTCAACCACCTACTCCAAACAACTTTCCTACACCCAACTAAGTAAGTATGTGCCAAGATTATTTTACAAGAGTACCCACAAGCACAACAAATGAAAGATAATGATTGATTCCCAATTCCTTTATCTCTAAATCATTTTGATAGACATCATCAATAGGTCCATAGAATGGGTCATTTAGATAAATCAAAAGAAAAGATCAAAGATAAACAATCAGTGTTATTTATATCTCTTCCTAGTTTAACTTAGCTAAGGTGATTCTTGATACTGATGTCCATCATAGGAAGGATACATCCTAAGACATGTTTATTAGGGGTTGTTTGATGTAGGATGCTTATGAGCTTTATGATAAGTTGTTGATATAAAATTCACTGGCATATTTACCTATGATCCAGACTTTAGATTTTGATGCTTAGGTTTTCATTTTACGACTCACTATACTTGCTCTCTATTTGTTTTTCCAAAGGGTGAAGGTGATGGTTGATTTATTATGGGTGAAAGTGAGATGGGATGGGTGGTTTTTTATTTTTTTGAAATATTTCAATGTTTTTGGTATTTTGAAAATTTTATGACGCTATTTTTGATGTTTTTGAAAAATTTTAATGTGATTTTTTTTCTTTTCGGTTATTTGAGGTTGTTTAGGTCTTTTGAATATTTTACAAATGTTTAGGGATTTTCAAATATTTTACAAATGTTTAAGGATTTTTTTATATTTGAATGTTTAGGGATTTTTGAGAGTTTCAGCCAAGAACCTAACCTAAAAGACCTATCCTAAGGGTCTCGGGGGCTAATCCAATATTGGCCTTGCCTACATTATACATGCAGAGACCACACAATTTGACTAACTCAACTTATTGAAGATTAGAATATTAACAGTTGATGGAATGTTGGTTTATTCTGAGTCTTTTGATTGCCCACAACTTTAAAACTTTCACCGATATCATTTCCAAGACCACCTTTGTCTTTACTAGGTTTATGTCCTGCAATCAATTCATCAAGCCTGTCTGAGCTAGATTTGAAATTGTTCTCACAGAGTTTCACCTTCTCCAGTTCCACTTTCAGGTTCACAACCTCTTGTTCAAGTTTGGTGCAATCTTTAGACTTGCTTTGTATCATCTTGTTTAGGAATTCTTCAATTATTTTCTTCTCCTCTACTTGCACTTTCAAACCAACAATATCTTCATTAGCATTCTTCAACTGATCAATTACTTCCTTATGCCTATCTTTGAACTTCTTCAATAGCTCCTTTAATTTTTGGACACATTCATTTGCATCTTCAAGATTCTCTTTTAGATCTCTTTTTTCTCTTTCAACTTTGTCAAAATCCTCAAGATCAGTCTGGAGTTCTCCTTTATCATTCATTTCCTACATCTTGAGGATCTCCCTCAAGCTGTTAGGCTTTTCTGGAGGAACCAAGCTTTGATACCAATTGATAAATGTCCAAGATATTGAGAGGGGGGCTGAATTAGTATCTTCTTAAATTTACTGATTGGATACCATCTAATTATTCCAACACATACAATAGAAAGGATAAGTGAAAGCATTAATAGAACATGAAATCATAGAGCACATGAACACTAAGATTTTTTATGAGAACCCAAAGTGGGAAAGACCAAGGTGAGTGTTAGCTCACAATATAGTATAACTAGTTATTAGATATTACAAAAAGGGTGGCTCACTACGAGGACTCACTATCCAAAACCAAAGGCTCACTGCCTACATAATTACAATGAAAAACTGGCTTTCTTCTCGAAAATGAGCTAATAGAGTACACCTAGTGAGTGTAGATTTAGTTCCAATGAAGCTCAGTAAACTGACTTGACACACTTCATAATATTCTCTCTTCTTCTCATTCACATTCACATAATCACACAAAAATCTATATCAAAATTCAAACTATGTCTGATATATATATTTGATCTCGGCCTAATTAGATGCACTTCTCATTCACCAAAAATATCAATAGTCAACTTCAAGCTTTCACAAAGTCTTCTCAAAAATAAATTCATACATTCAACACACTACATCAAGTCGACATGCACCTACGATAGGTTGCACATATATCCACATAAAAAAATTAATACAGAATGCATCTATTAGGTCAACCAAGAATAGACCTAATAGCATATTTGCAAATTCTAGTGTAATGTCGCTATACCATACGAGCATCTAGATACGTGAGATCTTGAATGTACATGCTCCCGATGTCTGAAAACCATTTCCCAAAACTACAAGCAACGACAATCACTAGCAAATAGATGCAGACCAAAATACCAGAGGATGTAAGAAAAATACCGGTTCAGATACCAGACCAAAATGTCGGAACAACTTCAAACTTGATCTTGCAAATGCAACTCATGGTGACATCAATGACAACAAAATAACAAAATGAGATTTTATTCTTCATTTTTCTAACAATATCCCCCTTTTTATTGATGGAAACATGTGCAAAAATAAATATTTACAATAGTTCTCCCCTTAATGCCAACATTCCACCATTCTTCACTCCCCCTTTGACATCAAGGAAAAAGGGTGTCCCAAAAGCAACTTGAAAACATGTAAACAAAGAAAAAAAAGGAAACATATATCAACCGAAGGATGGTGATCCTTGAATCTCCCTTAGAATAACTTCCCAAACATATTTTCCATTCTATCAACTATCCATTGTGGAAATCAACATCTTGTTAAGAGATTCAAACTCTATCAGAGTTTCTTCTTCACTATCTAAAGTATCAGGAGTCAAATTTATCTTCTCAATATTTTCTACACATGCCAGAGCCTTACCAACCAGAGTGTATTCCACTCTTACAATATCACTCAACTAATCAAATTTTTTGATACTTTCTTCCTTTTTCTTCTACAAGACAAAGAAATTTTCTTTATACGCAGTAATGGAGTTCCAGGTTGATCTATCTCTATCTTCGGATAGGGTATAGACATTGGAGATGACATATAGCTGAGACTCAATTGATTCCATAATAACCCTAATATTCATAGTGGAATCTGACCACTTCAAGCAATAAGAAAGAATAGCATTGGCTTCAGACTCATAAACCTTCATGATATTCAGATTATTTTCAACACATGAGTGTGCAAGAGCACACTTTTCATGTAATGCCAATAACCTTTTCTCTACCAAACTCTCCTCAACCTCTTGTCTTGTCTTTTCACTAAGCCCATAGGTATACTCTTTGAAAGAGTCTAACAACAACTTCAAATTTTCAACAAGAGCAAGAGATGTGTCAATAGTTGCACCAGGTAGGACTTCATGCAATGCCTTGAGAGCACCTTCTATAAGTTGTGTTCCTTTTAGGTGTGCTTCAAGAATTTCCTTCTTTATGAATGCTTGTAGAGTATCTCCTAACACTACCTTATGCATCAGAGACATCTTCTCCATATCCACAAAACTTTCAACCATGGGAAGTTGTAGAAGCTCCTAGGGAATTATTGACTGGAATCTTATTTTCTTGGATAACAGACCTTTCAAAACATCATTATTGAAGGACGATTCTCTGGGATTCTTTAAAGATTTTACAATTTGTTTTTCACTTTCTTCGTTTTTCCTGAGAGATTTTTCATTTTCCTTTTCTTCCTCTCCCTTTTTCTTCTCTTCTTCCTCCTTTTCTTCTTCCATTTACTCTTCTTCTTCTTTCTTCTCTTCCTTTTTGTCTTCATCCTTGTCTTTATCATTGTTGTCCTCTTCATCATTTTCATCTTTATTTTTCTCTTCCTCAGGATTATCCTTTTCTTCTTCTTCAGTGCCTTTTGCTTCCTCTGCATTGCGTTGTTCATTATTTCCTTTTTCTCCTTCAGTGTGCTCTAAAGGAGCATCATTGTACTTTTTTAGGCTCAACCTCACCTTCATTCTAATTTTCACCTTCCAGAGGATCATTTTCACCACCAAAAGCAACTTCAACACCAATATTTTTAGAAATATCTCCATTACCTGTATCAAGAGGGATATTTTCCTTGGAATTTTCAGTAGCAACATCTTCATTAGCTTTAAGCATCCCATATTTTCTTGTTGTATCCTAGATCACTCTTGTTGTTTCCTTCCTTACCTTCTTTGTCATCATTTTATTCCTTTTCATCAACATGTTCACTCTACTCTTCATCCAAAACATGTCTGCATAGATCTTCAAGGTTTCTAGATCATCTGGGGTTAGGAAAGACCCAATCTTACTGTATGCATCATTCCTGATTTTCTCTTCAAGATCAACAACTTCTAATATCCTTTTCATCAAAGTTTCCCACATGCTTTCAAGTATATATTTCTTTATATCATCCCACTTAACTTCTAAGATGATAACATACTGAATAAAAACTAAGAGAAAAGTTTTCTTATCTTCTACTCCAGCATCATCATAATATTATGTTGTAGGTTGAAGCATGTACTCAAAATGTAGCATGGAATTGAGAGTTGCTTCTAACTTAAAGCAAGGACTAGAACTTACCAGATTATCTTGTTCACTCCTCTAGTCTACAGAGGCTTCACTAGACACCTTGGCCTTCTTTGATTTTGGTTTGGTGTGCACATGGACACCAAAATATTGTGCTTCCTCATCATTAGAAAATGATACAACAAGTAATCTCTTGGAACCAACAACTTCAGTAGAAACACCTTCACTAGAGGATAAGCTTCCTCTTTTTCTCCTCACCAACTTTGCATCAGGATCTTCTTCTTCTTCATCTAGATCATCTATAACACTAAGGTTCTTCTCTCTTGTTTCTTTTTCTTTCCTTCCTCTCTTTATAGGTGCTACTGGAGGATTATCTTTCCTCTTCCCAGATCTAGTAATCAGTTTGGTGGAAACAAGACCTTTTCCTTTATCAACAATACTAGGTTCAAGCATTGCAACAGGGGTTGTGAATGATTTTACAGAGGTAGTCCTTCTGGATCTCCTTAGGTCAGATGTTTCTGCCTCCAATTGCTCTCCCCTATCCCTTCCAAGGGAAATTTCCTCATCAGTGAAACCAACATATTTAACCGTTTTCTCCACCTTCTTTTTAATTTTAGGCTTTTGCTGCTTGAGATGAGTCTTCATAGACTTTTCAACATATGTCCCAATTCTAGGTTCATTGGGGTCTTTTACATTCTTCAACAATATTTGCATATAACCTTTAGCTTCTTCTTCTATAACTTCATAACCCATAGTCAAAATCCATATGGTTTGAGGTTCCACAGCCTCAATCATACATTCATTAGAAGAAACATGGAATATGATGTCATTTTTATACTTCTAAACATTTTTTCTCGAAATCCTTTCCCTTTCATTCATGTTCCTTTTGAATACAACAAAGAATTTTGTTAGAGCATCATCTTGAGCACTCATATTACCCAAAATATGCATATAATAAAAAATTTGAAGTGCAACAGTTCTGGATGAGTCCCAATTTACTTCACCATTCCTTCCCAGAAGCATCTTCATGAAATAAAACAACAATCATACAATCAATGCACCAAATTTGAAAGCATACTTTTTTTCCTTAGTTGATTTTTTGTTCTCAAGTAGTTTAATCTGAAGCAACTCACATAGATCATAATTAACACCTTTTTCAACCATATCAAAGCCAGTATAGATTGTTGTAGCTGAAAAAAAGTTCTCTTTTTTTGTGAAGTATATTGTGTGATCGATCATAATAGCTGCATACTTCATAGCTGGATTCTTGATGGTTTTTGTCATTAAAGATCTCTTATCAAAAGTGGCTCTTGTAAGTTTTGTAAAAAATTCTTTCTTCACAGACTTCAACATAGGTACTGTACCTTTATCCTAGAGCCCAATAATGGCCCTAATTGCTTCCTTATTTATTAGGTGCGACTGGTCAGTCCATAGAAATTTATCATGAATTATGCTTAGGATTGATTTCACAATTTTTTCATCATAACTAAAGTTAGGAAAATTGTTCCATCTATCAAGCTTCCACGTGACCAGGTTCAAATATTCAAGATTTATCAAGTAATCATCACCAGTAAGCTCTTTGTACCATAAGTCAATTAATTTTGTGTTGTTGAATTCCTCATTATTTACATGAATATACATCCTTGTATCCTCTGTTTGCATAACTCCATGAGGGAATAACAAAAATGCGCCCATGGGGTCATCTTCAAAAACTTAAGGAATATTTTCTATAAGAGGGTCTCGACCTTTCTGACACTTTAAGAACTACAGGGGTAGCCATTCTTCCAATTTCTAATTCAAACTACTCAACCAACACAAAACATAACTACACAGAATATTAAAGTACCTTTTTCTTCACAATGAACTATAGCTAGGGTTTACACAACTCAAACTCCAAATCTCCTCAAGAATGCTCCAAAGCGCTTCAACTTATTTAAATACATGAATGATAAAAAATCCTCAATCATTTCCTTTATAAAACAAAGATCTGACCTAATTCACATTAAATGCGTCCGATTTCAAAAAGTTGCTAAAAACTCTTTTTTTTGCTAAAAAAACCCTAATTCACTCTGCAAAAGATCATTTCAACATATTTTCTTTTGGTTCCTTTTCCAGAGCCTTTTCTTATGCATTCTTCACATTTCATCCTTGTTTCATCCTCTGGCATGCCATTTATCCAGGGGGTTCTTATGAGTTTTTGATAATGCTCTCCCTACGACCTTGCTAGGTCTAATTACCAAACAAATCATTTGTACTAGATGAGGGCACAAACTCTTCAGTAGTCTCTGGTTCTTCTTTCTTCCTCCAAATCTTATTCATCTCATGCTTAATGTCATCTTTGTCAACTTTCATCACAAATTCATTCTTTTCTACCAAATTGTTCTCCTTACTCTTCTTGCTTCTGCAAACTCTTGAAACATGTCTTGGTTTGTTGTAGTTATAGCAGACAATATTTCTATGATTAGATTGACTTCCACTTATTCTTGTTCTACACCAATTAGCTTTATGTCCATACTTGTTATAAATATAGCAATAGCCATTAAAGGATTGATTCACTCTTCCTCCATTAAACCAATTCATCATCAAGGTTCTACATTCACTTTCCCTATGTCCAATTCTTATGCATGTGAAACATTGACCAGTAAAAGGACCAGGGAACTAATTCATCCCACTCCTACATTTTTTTGCCTTGTGACCAAATTTTTTGCATAAAAAATAAGTGCTATTAAAAGAAGGATACCTTTGTGCATTAGGTTGTCTCCACAGAGGTTTCCTAGTAGAGTTCCTTGAATTTCCTTTCTGCTTTCCTTTATTTTGAGTCTTCTGACTGTCCACAACTTTAGAACTTTCATTAGTATCATTTCCAAGACCACCTTTGACTTTACTAGGTTTCTTTCCTGCAATCAATTCATCAAGCCTGTTTGAGCTAGATTTGAAATTGTTCTCACAAAGTTTTGTCTTCTCCAGTTCCACTTTCAAGCTCACAACCTCTTGTTCAAGCTTGGTGAAATCTTCAGACTTACTTTGTATGATCTTGTTTAGGAATTCTCCAATTCTTTCCTTATCCTCTACTTGCACTTTCAAACTGATAGTATCTTCATTATCCTTCTTCAACTGATCAGTTACTTCCTTATTCCTATCTTTGAACTTCTTCAATTCCTCCTTTAATTTTCAGACACATTCATTTGCATCTTCAAGATTCTCTTTCAGATCTATATTTTCTCTTTCAACTTTTTCAAGATCCTCAAGAGCAATCTGAAGTTCTCCTTTATCATTCATTTTCTCCATCTTCAGGATCTCCCTCAAGCTATTAGGCTTTTCTGGAGTAAACAAGCTCTTATACCAATTGTTAAATGTCCAAGATACTGAGAAGGGGGGGTGAATCAGTATATTCTTAAATTTATTGATCAGATACCATACAATTATTCCAACACATACAATAGCAAGGATAAGTAAAAGAATTAACAAAACATGAAATCATAGAGCACATGAACACTAAGATTTTTTACTTGGAAAACCCAAAGTGGGAAAAATCACGGTGAGTGTTAGCTCACAATATAGTATAATCGGTTATAAGATATTAGAAAAAGGGTGGCTCACTACCAAGATTCATTATCCAAAAAAAAGGCTCACTTCCTACAAAATTACAATAACAAAATGGATTTCTACTAGAAAATGAACTGATAGAGTACACCTAGTGAGTGCAGATTCAGTTCCAATGAAGCTTAGTGAGCTAACTTAACACACTTCATCATATTCACTCTTCTTCTCATTCACATTAAAATCATCACACACAAAACTATATCAAACTACAAAATCAATTTGATATATATATTTGATCTCTTTGCAAGCATCAATTAGGTCGACCTAATTAGATGCACTTCTCATTCACCAAAAATATCAATAGTCAGCTTCAAGCTTTCACAAAATCTTCTCAAAAAGAAATTCACACATTCAACATGCTACATCAAGTTGGCATGGACCTAGGATAGGTCACACATATATCCCCATAACAAAATTAGTACACAATACATCCATTAGGTCGGCCAAGAATAGACCTAATAGCATATTTGCAAATACTATTGTAATGTCACTGTACCATGCGAGCATCTAGATATGTGTGATCTTGAATGTACATGCTCCCAACATTAGTAAACCATTTCCCAAAACCACAAGCAACAATAATCACCAGCAAATAGATGTAGACCAAAATACTAGAGGATATAAGAAAAATACTAGTTAAGATAACAGACTAGAATAGTGGAACAACTTCAAACTTGATCTTGAAAATGCAACTCATGGTGACATCAATCACAAAAAAATAACAAGATGAGATGTTCTTCATTTTTCTAACGAGGGTGTCTCAGGGGATGATCAAAGATAAGACTTGCTTACGTTCAAGCTCAGAGATGATGTAATTCAACAAGGTCCTATTTTCATATTTTTGATGTTTGATATTTTTATGGATTTTGATGTGTTCTGGATGTTTTGGATTTTTCCTTTGAACTGTAAATAAAATATGGGGAAAATGGGATGGAAAATGCCCACTCCTATTTTATCTAGGCCACTCAATAATGTCCTAGGAACCCTAATTGGATTGACTATGAACCCAAAGGGTGAGTCAATTCTCGACAAGGAAGACCTAGGAAGGGGTTCTTTCAACTTAAAGGGGTTCACCAACAAGAAAAATCTTGGAAAAGAAACTTTAACATTCAACCTACAAAACCTAATATTTCAAGAAAAATGATGAATGTAAATGATGAAATTATGCAACAAGAAGTTAGGATGTGTGTACCTAGGAAGTTTGGAAATGCAACAAGGATTCTGGACAAGAATTTTGTCAAAAAGTGTTATGGAGGACTAAGACGCCTTTACTGTTGTCTTAGTCTCACTACTATTTTTTAGGGAAGATGCAGAATCTTTAGATGTTAGAACCAGATTTAAAAGAATTTCTAAAAAAATAATCTCAGGAGGACTAAGATGCCCTAGGTTCCAACTTAGTCCCATTTTGAAATTTTGGAATCTTTGAATGTGGTCCTAGGGCTTGATGTATACACTTTGTTCTTCTCGGATCTTAGGTTTTGAAACTTTCAAATTTGACCCGTAGGTGAGTTTCCCTAAAGATGACAACTTTGCAATGCAACTTTTCACTTCAAATGATCTTCATTTCTTCAACCTAAATCCACAATCACAAACACAAAAGAGAGGAAATACTTGTTGATTGTTAGTAAATGGGGGTTTTCCTTGGTTAAACCCCTTGTTGGTAATTAAACCTTGAAATGAAATGAAATAATGAAGGTAAATGATGAATGAACAAAATGCAATATTATAACTCACCAAACCCTTTTTATGAAGTCTACAAAATTGTGTGAGATGGCTAGTTTGGATATGAATCTTGAAATTCTTGATAGATCTTGACATGAATTTCTTGCTTCAATCAAAACCCAATATCACAAATGTTAGCACAAAAACACACATGATGCAAGAGGATGCTTGAATCTTGATGATGACTCCAAATGCTTGAAGAACTTCTCTTGAATACTCTTGTGAACTCAATTATGCTATGATGAATTCTCTCACAAAAGACTTGATTTGAAATGAGTGAAGTAACCTTGTATTTATACTTATCTATGCTTAATATCCTAAAATTACACTACACTAAGCTGACATATGAATTCATCAATTAAAGGAGGCTAAATCTTGCTAGAATATGAAATTGAATCCCAAAAAAAACTTCAAGGGAGACAAAGATTCCCTAGGTGGCATCTTATTCTCGAGGCATGAAACTTGGGGCACAGACTCCAAAAAGGGATCTTTTTAAGGTGCATTCAAAATCAGGGTCCCAAGACCTTTAGGGGACAAAGACATTCTAGGTGGCATCTTAGTCTCGACCCAAAAATTAGGGACACTTAGACATAATCATTAAATTATCATTTATCCATTGATGTTTATTGGGATTATCCAGAAAAAAGATGTAATTCATTAAGCTTGTGGATACAAAAATAGGACTAATTAAGACATAAATAGGGATAAATAAAGCAAGGCGGGTCCAAACAAGTGTGAAAATGAAAGGGTAAGGATTTTACTACACTACATTTAGCCCCCACTTTAGTGAGAAGATGAACTTGCTTCAAACTCACACTAAATTTTCCAACCACACAATCAACAGGGGTTCAAATGTACGAATTCTAGTAAGATAGGATGACAATAATCAAGAGGGTGTCCAAGCCCCTAGGATCAATATCCTATGGAAAACCACTATAGGCACAAAGGAACATGCATGTAAATGATATATGAAGTCATAACTAGATCACAAGCATACACCATCAAAGATAGGAAAAAGAAAAAGGAAAAATGCAATGGAACAAGCTTCAACTGGCCATCCAAGACACTATGGATTGGGTCTAGCTCTTTTTCCAAAAGAGGTTTACAAGTGGCACACATTGTCCACTATGCAAACAAAGTGCATGCTCACAAGGGCTAGTGAATCTATTTGTTCACTAGGTGAGACCCAAGAGGTCCATATAAACGTCATACCCCATGACTATGATAAGGACAAAAATAAAATGTACACTCGCAAGGGCTAGTGAAGCTAGTTGTTCACTATGTGAGCCCCAGGAGACCATATCAAAGCCATACATTCATAACTTTAATAAGGTAAAAAGATAAAATGCACACTCACAAGGGCTAGTGAAGCTAGTTGTTCACTATGTGAGCCCTATGGGACCATGTCAAAGCTATACCTCAATGAATTTAGTAAGGTACAAAAATAAAATGCAACAAGAGAGAGGGATGTTCGAAGGGATTTTACTTTGTTCATGTGAGGTTTTACTAATATGGGACATCATTATTAACATCTCCAAGAGAGGATAAATACAAGGTCTCATCTTGGGGAACATTGTACTTAATGTTTCCAAGAGAGGACAAGTGCAAGGTCTCATCATGGGGAACATTGTACCTAATGTCTCCAAGAGAGGGAAAGTGCAAGGTCTCATCCTTCCAAGAGAGGATATGTAAATATCATGATCTAAGAGGAAATCAAACCCAATGACACCACCAATAGAGGACGCATCAAAAGGAGGAAGATAACACAAGGAACATGAGAAAAAATGCAAGTGAAATCATGCAAAAATAATACCAATGTATGCCCCCCACTTTAAAGAAATTGCTAACACCATGCCGTGAGAAATTACTTTAAAGTAGCCAAAACATGAAAAAGGAAAAGGAAAAGAGAGTTTCCCCTTAGAAACAAATAAGGGATCTATGGATTTGCGGTTAGTATATGTGTTTGTTGCAATGATATTTGAGAGCTCAAAACTATCATCATTCCCCAAATACACATAAACTGGAAGAATGACACAAAGAGAGCAAAAAAAAAATGAAAATCTTTTGGGTCAACATGGAAGAGACATGGGGTGTCTCGACACCTTGTGTCATTCCCAAAAGGAGAACAAAAGAAAAAAATGAAAAGAAAAGAAAAGATAATGAAAAAATATTTTGGGTCAACATGGAAGAGACATAGGGTGTCTTGATGCCTTGCGTCATCCCCAAAAGGAAAACACAAGAAAAAAATGAAAAGATAAATGAAAATAAAAGGTAAAGACCAATGAAAAGGTGAAAAAATTAGGGAATATAGAAGATGAAGGTACAAATATAGGAATGAACATAGAGAGAGGAAACATCAGAGAAAATATTATGGGGGATCACATTACACACATAAAATCAAACAAAAATAAAGTAAAAAGGAAAGAAAAATACTAGTAAATCGGATGTGAGTCAACCATCCAGTAGGTCATCTACATCCCAATCTTGTTCAGAATAGCAGAATGTAGATCACTAGCGAGAGGTAAAATTCCAAGTGATGTATTAGGAGAATCACCAAGTTCAACACGTAGTGCATCACTCAATTTAGGAGGATCATCATGGTTGTTATCGTTTAAGCTCATGGAAGAGGAAAATAAAAAATTCAACTCACTATGTACTTGTTCATCAATTTTTATTTGTTTCTTCATCATCATCCAAGTTAACCACAATAGGAGGATGAATAATAATATCCATATAAGGCACTGGTCCTTGTTATGTTGGAGACATAGGATCTATTTTTTCATGTAAAGGAGGAGGCTCATCATTTATTGCTTATGTCAAGTTCAGATTTTGATTTTCAATATTGTTCTCTTCATTCATCTTTCAAGAAATAGCACAACGTCTAAGCCTACACTCTCTAGAATTTATGTTTCTTTTATTGTGGTTTTCAGGTTACGTTTGTGTAGGAGCGGGTTTGTCAACCATAGGTTCCTTTTCTTCTTGTGAGGGAAGAATGAAAGAAACCATGGAATGTTGGTGAGCCACTTTCTCTTTGGATTTATAAATTTTCTTAGGAGGTAGATTAGGACTTGTTTGGTTTTCTCTTGGCCTTTTGTAGGAAATAGGTAAGCGATTTTTTATGGATAGGTCTCGGTTAGTCATAAGGGATTTAAGCTCAACATTGTTTACTTGAAGGGTTGGAGGTTCAAGCATAGGAGGAGGAAAATTCTCAAGGGATAATATAGCTATGTATTTTTCTTTAAACTTTTAGTAGGATAGGAAAAGGAAGTCCTCATGGGGTCTTATAGGTTCCATGGTCTCAAGCCATAAATAATCTAAGGAAAAACTTCCACAGGAAGATGGAGATCTAAAGCCACTATGGTTCACAGTGTATTTCATTACTGACTAGAAACTTTAAGCACTTATGGAAAACAGATGGGACCGCATTCATGGAGTGAAGCCATTTGTAGCCTAACTTCACATGAAATTGGTCCAAATTAGAGATGATAGAGAATGATATGTATTTAATTTTTTGTTCCTAATTGTAAATGGAGTGTGATCAAGTCCATCATAGCACAAGAAAAACCATCATGAATTTTAATCCATGCTTTTGATTTATCATATCTATCTTGAGTAAGTGTTTTCAACTTGGATTTCGCACCCTGTTGAAAGTAAAATTCAACAATCCAGTGTAACATGGGAAGACCTCTAAAGCTATGGGTCACTTGTAGATAGAGGTCAACCTCCGAAGATGGCCAACTTCCTTTTGGTGTCACCTAAACTACTGATTCTGTAAAGGAAAAGTGAGAGGGAGTGCATAAAAATAAAACTAAATACTATAATGATACACCAGACTGATAAGAGATCATGAAATGAAAACAAGATGAACATACACTAGAAAACTAATGGTAGTTATTTCATTTACTCAACATAACCTCTTTGAACTTATGCATCATTCTTAAAAAGGCTTGATCTACATACATATTTTAAGAAGGAAAGATAAATTTCACAGCTTTAAGGTATGAATGCAGACTTAGAAAATCACAGTTGAAAACTTGCATAATCTAAAAATACAGAAATGAGAGTAGATTGAACACTAACATTGGCTTCCAAGGTAAACTCTATGTTTTATATTCCAGAATCTAAATGAGTTACAAAGCATACATTAGTTGAGAAAGAATTGTTAAAATCACTAACTCATGAGAATGTATCATTCGAACTCCTTTACAAAGAGGAAAAAATGCCCTATATACCAAAAGATGTCAGCCCCCCAGGGCTTACAAAATATCAGCCTTCAGAAAAAATTTACCCCTAGATCTTTTCAAATGAAGTTAATGTTGCATTCAGGTGAATCCCTGCTATCTATGTCAGTGAAGAATTGCTCCAGGAATGACCTCCTTGATCTTTTGCAACTACAACATTAACTTTCTGGTCTTCATGTCCACCTTCGAACCTCCTTGCCAAGCTGCTTTGAATGCTCCTGGGCTCAAAGAAAATCCACATCACTTTCTATCTGTTGATCTTCCTCTCACTGGTCAAACTACCACGGCTCACCTATAGCTTCCTCCGATTGGTCAAACAAATGCTACACAAGCCTCTTCGGGCAGTCAAAAGTTCATTCAGCCAGAATCACATGTCAGTGAGACACTGATCATGTCTCCCTGATGCGATTATGCCCCTCGGTAGTTATCAGCATAGCTCAAAATCATTGGCAAGAACTCATAGCAAGTTGCAAAAGTCATACCGATATAAAAAATTGTCACCCAGACTATCGCTGTCGGCCAGACATCATAGCGAGCCCTCAAAAGTTATACCGTTGCATCCTTCGTCGGCGAGACAATCACTATCGGTGAGACATCATGGTGAAGGAACCTTCTTTTCTTCGTGAGCTCAAACCTTTTTTCCAAGACCATCGGTCTTCGGAAAGACATTACGCTGATATCAATCCCTCTCGGTGAGACTTTTGCTATCGGTGAGACCTCATGGCAAAGATGCATCCATTAGGCAAGCCCATTTCATTGTTAGGGAGACTACACCTGGTCGGCCAGAAATCACGACAAGCTCTTCCATTCTCCTAGAGCTCACTATATTTCGGTGAGACCTTCATTAGTCGGAAAGACCTCTCACTGATTATAAATCCTTCGGCAAGACCCTGCTTGGTCGCTGAGACATTACGACAAACTCAAATCTTTCGCTAACGCCACTTCACATTGGCAAGAGTCCACCTTGTCGGTGAGACTTTTCCCCTAGGCCAGACCTCTTGCCAAAGGCAATATTTTTCCTCCCCACCGACAGCCTTGTGAATGATCTATTACTGAGACTCTCTTCTGTCAGCAGGACCTCATGGCGAACAAGGGTCCCTTTCCCCGATAACAATCTCTTTTTGTCAAGACCTCCCCTGGGTTAGCAAGACCTCATCCCAATGATAGCTGCTTTGCCGAGACCCTCAATGGTAGCCGAGACCTCACACCAAATCCTTCCTCTCTTTGCAAGCTCAGGCCCTCCTTCGGGGAGACCACCACTTGTCGGCGAGAGATCATAGTGAGCCCAAAACTTTTTGGCAAGAGCTCCATTCTTTCATCCAGACTACGGTTGATCGACAAGACATTATGCCGATGATGTCTCCATTCGCCGATTCCTATCGGCGAGATACTTCCCATGCAGAGAGAGATACAAAACCTCACAACGATTAAAATGTTTGGTCGACCGAGACATTTCAAAATGAATAGAACCCCTGCTAGTCGAAAAGATAACTGGAAGGTTTTGCTGACTTTCTCCTTAGAGGAAATTTATGTCGAACTTGACTGAAGTAGACTTTCCAACTAAGCTCCTTGAGAAATAACCTTAGGTACATAATCTAACCCGTGATGCAAATTCCCCATTTGGCCTTTATGAACACCTGCAACACAATTTGTCCTACCTAATGAGCTCGTAGGTGAAAATTGGGCAACATTTCTGGCGACCTTAGCTGGATGTTTGCCTACTAAACATGAGAAATAGTAGCCTAAGCCTATCCATTGGGCATGGAGTCGTTGCTCTACTCTTCAAATTTCTAAAAACCTTGTAACTTAGCTTCAAACCAAACCAACTGAAAGAACTAGTGCAACTCTGTTAAAGATAGAGCCCAAAAAACAATGTGCAGCTACTGCACTTTATTGAAAACATGACAAAATTGAAATGAAAAGTGCCATGGGGCACTTATTGCAAGCAAAAAACTAAAACTACAACTAGTCTATCCTATACTACCCAGTGCTGGTAGTGATAAGACATAACCATTTACTGGTTGTGAGAAAAAAAATTCCCTTTCTCACCAACATAGGACGTGCTTCCTGCTTGCAAATTTTCCAACGAAAAAGTAAATGCTGAGTGCATAGATTAAACACTTCCTCAATCATGAAAACTGCCTCATTTTTTGTGTTAGACAAGAGGTGCCTGTAGCTGTTTTGAATATGGTAAGCCACCTGCATTGATGACTTTTGATGTTCAATCTCGTGCTCCCAAGTAATTGAAATGGAAACCCCTTTTGAGTGTCCTTCAACTGAGCCAGATGCCTGATAGGACATCCCCTTGTTGGGACACTAAACTTGTAACTTTTGGCCCCTTGTTGATCTCTAAAGACTTCATCTTTTCCTTGAAAAGATGTTGATTGGAGGTAACATGCAGGTTGTTCATTGATTGCTACAGTCTGATCTTCTTGAAATATTTTTCTATTATTGTTTATAGGAGGATTAGATGTTCTTTCTTTCAGCTCTGCAATGAAAAAGGAGTCCTGCTTCTTTGCATCATGTATAATAGTCTCTAAAAATAAACCATTAATGTTTTTTATGGCTAGATCTTCTTGACTAAGGAGCTGATATCCCTATTGGATAATTGAAAACAAATCTTCAAATTGTTGTTCCTTATGCTCTTTGTCCATGACAAAATATAACTCCTCCTCAACAAAGTGGGGCAGCTCATCAAATAAGTTCATAGGCTGCAAAGCATTACCTTCTTCAACTTTTTCAATAGTCTGACTGACTTGAATGGGTTGATCACATGCTTCCCTTTCATATGATACTAGCTCATCATCTATGTTAGAACAAAAAGCTTCTATGATATCATCTAACTCATAATATTGCATTAAATCTAGATGAGTTTTATCATTTAGTTGCTCCATACCAAGCATAGATGCTATCATGCATGTGAGATCTTCATCTTCATCAACAAATTGAGGAAGTTCATCGAACAAGTCAGCAATATTCTTTGGTTGTTCCAAATCAACTGGTAAATCAGGAACCTACCTGCTCTCGTCCACTTGCCCAACATAACCAGGTAGTTGGTCAAATAAAGAAGTCAATTGCTCTTCTTTATGTGGCTCCTTTTCTAGTGAAACTTGGGCATCCTTTGTCTGCAAGTGAAGATCTTCAACTGACAACTCCTGCATTCTGGCTTTAGCCATCTTATAAACATCATTAGAAGATTTTTTAAATGAATCAAAATCTAAGGGTTTCAGTAATGAATTTGATTCAACATCATCTTCACATGTTCTATTGTTGTTTTGCTGACTTTCATCAATCGACAACTGCCCAAAATGTTTGATGTCTTCTAGTTGTTCAATCCTTTGCTGCTACAATTGAAAACACTTTATAGCTAAATGTAAAGGATTTACCTTTTTAATCCTTTCCCATAGGAGTAAGCTATCTAGATCAATGGGATGCTCTTCCTCTATTTTCTTTTCGACAGAAAACTCATTCTGTTCAAAACTTGGAACACTGAACTGTGGAAAGTGAAGCCCTTTGTCAAAGAAAGGATTTGGAAAGGTAGCAGCTGATTGGGGCATTTGAGAAAGTTATTCTTCAGGAGAGTTAGACTGGATTTGTTCAAATTCTTGTACTAAATAGGATCCTCTTTATGTCTCAACCTCCTGCTGATGAATATAAGCTTGACTAGCAAGCTCGTCCTACTGCATATTATACTCATTTTCCCTTTCTATGTCTAATATCCGCCTTTGAAACTGCAACATCTCCTTGATGCTACCCAACTCGGTATCCGCATTGTTAGAATTTTGGGACTGACTCGGGAGGCTACAAGGCTGGCTCCAAGTGGAATTAATATGCTACGAGGGGAATTGAGCAGGGGTGGGAGGATGGAAAGCGTGATAGGATTGCTGAAAATGCTGGTTGAAAAGAGGAGAAAGGTTGTCTGGAGACCCAAAACTTAAATTTTCATGAAATGGAGGAGAATGACCACTATATTGCTGATAACTAAGCATTGCAAGGTAAAATATGAAGCATAAGCAAGTCTGGATAGCAAACCTCCTTATCTGTAGGTACCTGGGCTGCTGAAACCAGTTGATCTTAAATTGGAGTCGCCATGGTGCTATTTATGCTGCCTCCAAAGGCTAATATTATTGAGAAAAACACTAGATTTCTCAATATTTTAAATTCCTCAATGATACACTGGTATACGGAGTCGCCATGATATACTAATGTTAACCTCTGAAAGGCCTGAATCTTACTAGTTGCATATCAAAAACCAATAATAGACATGTAATTTTCAAACTGTATGTTCGACAGTCCCACCGGGCGTGCCAAAAACTGTTATCAACTTGGATTTCACATCCTATTGAAAGTAAAATTCAATAATCTAGTGTAACATGGGAAGACCTCTAAAGCCGTGGGTCACTTGTAGAAAGAGTTCAACCTCTGGAGAAGGCTGACTTCCTTTTAGTGTCACCTAAACTACTGATTCTGTAAAGGAAAAGTGAGAGGGAGTGCATAAAAATAAAACTAAATACTATGGTGATACACCAAACTGATAAGAGATCATGAAATGAAAACAAGATGAACATACACTAGAAAACTAATGGTAGTTATTTCATTTACTCAACATAACCTCTTTGAACTTATGCATCATTCTTAAAAAGGCTTGATCTACATACATATTTTAAGAAGGAAAGATAAATTTCATAGCTTTAAGGTATGAATGCAAACTTAGAAAAGCACAGTTGAAAACTTGCATAATCTAAAAATACAGAAATGAGAGTAGACTGAACACTAACACTGGCTTCCAAGGTAAACTCTATGTTTTATATTCTAGAATCGAAATGAGTTACAAAGCATACATTAGCTGAGAAAGAATTGTTAAAATCACTAACTCATGAGAATGCATCATTCAAACTCCTTTACAAAGAGGAAAAAATGCCCTATGTACCAAAAGATGTCGGCCCCCCATGGCTTACAAAATATCAGCCTTCAAAAAAAATCTGCCCCTAGATCCTTTTGAATGAAGTTAATGTTGCATTCAAGTGAATCCCTGCTATCCATGTCGGTGAAGAATTGCTCTAGGAATGACCTCCTTGATCTTTTGCAACTACAACATTAACTTCCTGGTCTTCTTGTCCACCTTCAAACCTCCTTGCCAAGCTGCTTTGAAAGCTCTTGGGCTCAGAGAAAATCCACATCGCTTTCTCTCTATTGATCTTCCTCTCATTGGTCAAACTACCATGGCTTGCCTATAGCTTCCTCTGATTGGTCGAACAGATGCTACACAAGCCTCTTTGGGCTGTCAAAAGCTCATTCAGCCAGAATCGCATGTCGGTGAGACACTATTCGTGTCTCCCCAATGCAATTATGCCCCTCGGCAGTTATCGGCATAGCTCACAATCATCGGCAAGAGCTCATAGCGAGTTGCAAAAGTCACACCGATATAAAAAATTGTCTCCCAGACTATCGCTGTCGGCTAGACATCATAGTGAGCCCTCAAAAGTTATACCGATGCATCCTTCATTGGCAAGGAAAATGCTATCAACGAGACATCATGGTGAAGGAACCTTCCTTTCTTCATGAGCTCAAACCTTTTTGCTGAGACCATCAGTCTTTAGAAAAACATTATGCTGATATCAATCCCTCTTGATGAGACTTTCACTATCGGTGAGACCTCATGGCAAAGATGCCTCCATTAGGCGAGCCCATTTCATTGTTGGGGAGACTACACCTGGTCGGCCAGACATCAAGGCAAGCTCTTCCATTCTCCCTGAGCTCACTATATTTTGGGGAGACCTTCATTAGTCGGAAATACCTCTCGCCAATCCTAAATCCTTCGGCAAGACCCTGCTTGGTCACCGAGACATTACGACAAACTCAAATCTTTCCCCGACGCCACTTCACTTTGGCAAGAGTCCACCCTATCGGTGAGACTTTTCCCCTAGGCCAGACCTCTTGCCGATGGCAATATTTTTCCTCCCTGCCAACAACCTTGTGAACAATCTGTCGCTGAGACTCTCATTTGTCGGTAGGACCTCATGGCGAACAAGGGTCCCTTTCCCCGATAACAATCTCTTTTTGGCAAGACCTCCCTCATGTCGGAAAGACCTCATCCCAATGATAGCTACTTCACTGAGTTCCTTAACGATTACAGAGACCTCATGTCGAAGCCTTCCTCTCTTGGCGAGCTTAGGCCCTCCTTTGGCGAGACCACCAATTGTCGGTGAGAGATCATGGCAACCCCAAAACCTTTTGGCCAGAGCTCCATTCTTTCGGCCAAACTATGGTTGATTGGCAAGACATTACGCCCATGATTTCTCCCTTCACCAATATTTCCATTCCTGTCAGCGAGATACTTCCCATGTGGAGGGAGATACAAAACCTCACAACGATTAAAATGTCTGGCCGACTGAGACATTTCAAAATGAATAGAACCCTTGCTAGTCGGCAAGACAACTAGAAGGTTTTGCCGACTTTCTCCTTAGAGGAATTTTATTCCGAACTTGACTGAAGCAGACTTTCCAACTGAGCTCCTTGAGAAATAACCTTAGGTACATAATCTAACCCTTGATGCAAATTCCCCATTTGGCCTTTATGAATACCTGCAACACAATTTGTCCTGCTTGATGAGCCCGTAGGTGAAAATCGGGCAACAGTAAGTTCATGCACCTATAAGAGTTCTTCTGTGATCACATTCTCTCCACAATCAGGATCAATTAAAATCCTAGGAGTTGGCATGTTGTTGATTCTAACGGCTATATAAAGAGGACCATCAAGTGTATGTTTGATTGTTTCTTCTAAAGAGAAAGTAATGTCAGTGGGAATTATGGTTTTCTATTTACGAGGCTCAATGTCAATCACTCCTATCATTGTATTAATATGACTTTGGTCATTATTATCCTTAGAATTCTTTTCACCATCATCTGTAGGATTTTTTTCATTATTGCTCATGTTTTCATCATTAGTGTCAATGTTCATCACATTGGGCTTAGTTTCACTAGCCTTAACAAATGAAATATTATGGTTACACATGGGATTGGTAAATATTTGCAAGTTTTGGTTAGGAGGTGTTACATAATTATTTCCTTGATCACTAACACCTGCAATGGAAAGACTGCCATAGTCAATGAGGTCTTGGACAAGATGTTTAAGACACTTGCAATGTTCTGTATTATGTCTTTTTGTTCGTGATAAGCACAATTCGATTTGTGTCTAAAGCTCAGAGGTAACGACTTGCTAGGGTCACGGGTTCGAATGGGAGGTAAGATAAGAATGTTCTTGTTTAATAGTTGATTCATGATATTGTGAAGTGTGTTGGGTAAGGGAGTAAATTATCATTGCAGATCCCCAAAGATATAAGGATTACTCTTCTTTATAGTAGCTACTTGGGTATCAACCTGTTGGGTAGGTTGGGAGGTGGAATTTAGTTGAAGGAAACTTTTATTTTGTATTTTGAAAGGATGGTAGGAGTTTTGGTTTGAAGCTTCAGACTTTTTGGAATGGGTAGAGGTAGTTTTTGGTTCACTACTACCTACTGAATTCTGATAATCTCGAAGGACAGTGCATAAGTGCATGAAGGAAGGGAATTTCTTCATGGTAAGCTTGTCTCTTATCTTGCTTTGTAAATTTTCTATGAAAATATTTTGAAGGTGAGAATAAAGAATCTTCACACTAATTTGGGAATAAAGTGATTGGTAACATGAAATAAAGTCAGTGAATTTTTCACCATCATTTTTCTTGCATCTCATCAAATCAACTAAGGTCATTTTAGGAACCATATGCACTTGGAAATGATTAATAAAGGCCTCAACAAGTTCATTAAATGAACAAATTAAGTTATTTGGTAATGCAAAAACCTAGTCCAAGGCAATATCTTTCAAGGATCGGCGAAAAATCTTAGCCAAAAGTTTTCCCTCAAGGATAAAGTCACTACACAATGTAGTAAAGGAATTGACATGATTTGTAGGATCTCCCTTTCTTCCATATTTCTGAAATCTAGGGATCTTTGTACCTTGTGGCACCAGAGTTCTCAATATCTCCAAAGATAGTGAGCTGCTTTTGACATAGTATGAAGGTGGACCATTTTGATTTTGATTTATAGTGGAAATTTGAAATTGAATGGATAAAAGGATTTGTAAAAGGTGGTTGATGATAGGGTCATTGCTTGTGGTTTGAGATGAAGGTGTGTATGGTGGTGGTGTGTATGTGTTGGAAGGACCAGTGAATGGATTGTTTACGAGAGGAGATATAAGATTAGATGCCACATAGGTATAAGGAGCACCAGTGGAAATGTTCTAGGTAGGAAGGATATTGCTAGTTGGTTGCATTGTTGTAGTTATTTGAGGAATGGTATAGGTGGGAATAAAGGTTATGGTTGAATGGGGAGGAGCTTGATTTCCTTCTTGGCTTTACACATTTTGTGAAGTTTGAGCACCATTGTTGGTGGAAGGAAGATGTTTTCCAAAGATGTCAGCTATGTTACGCACAACTTCCAGTCCTTCATCACTTTCCATAATGCGATGAATACTATCTATGGTAGGTATACTAGTGTTGGAAATGTTTTCAATACTCATGATATCTTGTAAATGAGTTAGCTCTTCATTCATTTTCATTATCTTTTCTTGAGGGATATGATCAACCATTGTTTGAACACTTGGCATGGCACTTGTATGTAAGGTAAGCATAGCAAAAGAGGTATCAAAGGTATGGTCCATACCTAGTGAACTAATACCAACACTAGAAGCAAGAGAGCTAGATAACCTAAGATCCACAATGAGTGTTTTATCATAGGATTCCATGAGTCTCGCACTTCATCTGACCACAGTATTAGTAGTAGTACAATAAGTAGTACAACTCATGCAAGAGATAAATAAAAGAAAGTGCAATGAACACAATATCCTATGCTTGCAATTACAGTTGAAATGAAAGAAATTGGAATAATAGTAATTCTGCAAACTATAACAAAAAAATGAAAGCAATAAATAGAAGCACAAAAAACAAATTTCAAACCCTGAAAGATGGAAAGTGAAAGTAAATAGTGAGTAAGACACCAGTAAGGGTGTCTTGGTCCTATTGGTGAAATTCTGAGGTTCCAGGGACTAGAGTAGATAGAAAACAACAGAGAAAGGGTTTTGAACTAGAAACCCTAAGAGGGACTAAGATGATAGAAAGGGAATTTTAGTCTTATCAGAGGTTTTTATTAGAAAAATAGTAGAATATGGAGTGTTTACAATGTTTATAGGTTTCCTATTCAAGATGTTGATGTTTAGAAACAAAAAAATGTACAAATGGATGCAAGAAAAAGTAACTAGTGACAACCAATTGAATGCAAAATTGAATGCATTTTTTTTAATTTTGAATGTAATAACAATGTTTCTAAATGCAATGAGGATGACTAATAGTACAATTTTTATTTTTTCAATGAAATGAAATGATGCAAGAAAGAAAAAATGCAACCTATATGCACTTTCACTAATGCAAATGTAAGAAACCGTAGATGAAATTTCACTAATGCAAGATGCAATGCAAGAATGAATGAAACCTAGATCTAGAACTTTAATGAACTCCAAATAAGAAAATGAATTCTCAAAAAGGTCGGGTTCACAAAAATGAACCGTAAATAAATACAGGGGAAATGGGATGAAAAATGCCCACTCCAATTTTATCTAGGCCACTCAATAATGTCCTAGGAACCCTAATTTGATTGACTATGAACCCAAAGGGTGAGTCAATTCTCAACAAGGAAGACCTAGGAAGGGGTTCTTCCAGCTTGAAGGGGTTCACCACCAAGAAAAAGCTTGGAAAAGACACTTTAACATTCAACCTATGAAACCTAACAATGCAAGCTAAATGATGAATGCAAATGATGAAATTTTCAATAGGAAGTTAGGATGTGTGTACCTGGGAATTTTGGAAATGCAACAATGATTCTGGAAATGCAAGAATGTTGTCAAAAAGTGCTATGGAGGACTAAGACACCCTTACTATGTTCTTATTCCCACTGCTTCTTTTCGGGGTAGATGCAAAATATTTAGATTTTAGAACCAGATCTGAAATAATTTCTAAAAAATAACATTAGGAGGACTAAGATTCCCTAGGTGGAGACTTAGTTCCACTCTAAATTTATGGAATCTCTTAATGTGGTCATGAGGCTTGATGTTTTCACTTTGTTCTTCTCATATCTCAGGTTCTAAAACTTTAGAATTTGACCTATAGGTGAGTTTCCAGGAAGATAAAAACATTGAAATGAAACTTTGCAACTTTTCACTTCAAATGATCTTCAAGTCTACTGATGGAAACCATAAAATTATTATTTTCCATCTCAAAATTTTTTGAAATTTGGGTTAGATCTATCTCTGAGGGCTTAGGGTTTTTTCTACTATCACTGTTTTAGGGTTTTATGTTATTTGGGACCCTTCTTGAAAAACCCTTGAGTTTATAACCTTTCAAAGGTTCTATTTTTTCATTGACTCCTTACTATTGGTTCCCAATATTTTAAGTTACACCTTATTCCATCAGAATCCCTAAGATTATTGGCCCCTTAATTTTGGTTTACCAATTGTCAATTGTTTTACCATCGCTTTAATATTTCATAAGTCTGGTGAAATATTTCCCACCAAAATGACTTAAGTCTTGGAATATTTAATCCCATGGGTCATGGTCCCATCAACCTAGGTGGCCCCTCATTTTAAAAACTAACAATTTTGGTATGTGCATATATTAAAATCCATGATGAACATTTGATCATCATGAGAAAATCATTTTCATTCCGCGCACACCCATTCTATTTCATTGGCTATTATTTTATTCTTATAGGCTAGCGGGTGTAAGCCACGTATCCTATGCATTGGAGGGACCAGTCCATTTGTTAAAGATTGTGGGCAGTATTAAAAGGAAATCAATGGTGGTCATTCAATGATGTGGCCACATATTGGCCACTTCCCACCACCTCGTTCATATTCATTTTCCATTAAAATAATCACATGGGCTAACGGGCAGTTTCTATGTGTCTTGTCTAATTGTGGGCCCAATATTTCCAAGCAGTCAACAATCAAAAATTTAAAGGCAATCTATGATTGATAGTGGGTGATGTAGGTAAATCCTAACCACTCCTCGCTATCCCATGTGGGTCCCACCCCTACTACCTGGTTCTCAACAAGGAGGTGGGCGATTTCCATGTGGAACAACCTAGAGGGTGTGGAAGAAATTGGAGTAATGATATTTATTAAGCAAATATTTCAACACAAGGCATGGATAATAAAATGTGTGCTACTAAAGGGATATGTGTAGCACATGTTTTAATGATATCCAAGATCTTTTAATCTGGGTCATTGATTATGTCAAAAGAATAATGCCACATGAAATTGGTCTTAGATTAAGGTGTGATTATATCAAATTCATGAGATTTAATCTCAACCCTTCCCTATCTCCTCGCTGATGAAAGTTACACATGGGTTAAGACTCACGAGGGAGAGGGGAAGAGGACATGTGGATTTTGGCTGCAGCGATAAAGAAATGGTGGAGCCCATGGATCATCAACAAGTGGTTCCACATGGCTTACTATCATTTAATGAGTATTACAGTTGCATACAATCAAATTTTTTAAATCAAGCTAACTAAATCTAGATCATCCATCAACTAACATGCATGCAAGATCAATGGCTAGTATTCCAAGTTTAGTTTGAAGGAAAGTGAGTCATTCTGGTTCACACCAGTGAGCCTTAATAGCTGAAAGGATGTCAAGCTACCAAAGCAGGAGGTTGCATAGCTATTAAAACCTATCTTAAAAGTATAATTGAGCATTATGAAGATATTCTACACATTTGGAGAGCTTGTGCTACAATTTTGAGGCTTTTCTGACATCGATGTTAGGGTTATCAACTTGTGAAAAACCAATATGTGAATTATTTCCTCCCCATCAAAATTATTGATAAATTGTGGTACCCAAGCCTCTATATTAGGTAGGGATTTCTTCATTTTTCATTTTAAGGTTTGACGTTCATAAAAAAGAATTTGTTGATCCTGCATTGTTATAATTCATGTCAAACTATTGTCTAAGTTGTAAGTCTTGTTCCAAGAAACCATAAACCTTGCTTTGTAATAATTTTGTATAATGACTCCCAAAGTAAAATCAAAAGCATATTCATCTAAAGGGGAAGACATTTTTACAAAAATACTTTTGAGTAAAGACCTTATTGGCCAACTACCACCCTCAATTAGTGAAAAATTTAAGGGTCAGCCACTTCTTTGAGGTCCGCAAGTAGTTGAGGGATTGATTGACAAAAATAGTTCTATTAGGGATGCCAGATTACCTTACACTAGGTGGGAATTATTCTTTGGTTGGTTCAAAAATAGAAACATGGGTATTCCAATTGGTAACCCCTGTAATTGTGACCTAGTGAAGTTGATTGTAAATAATGTCTACATGGATGTTGATTTACTTAAAGCAATAGCCATAAATTATGATCCAGTTATAAGGATTGTACAGACATGTGATGGGAAGGAAATGGTTAAAATTACCAAGGATGAAATTGCTCATGTCTTCAAACTCACCAGGTGGAGTGATGAAATGCCTAAAATTAATGAAAAAATTATTAGGGAGGAATATGATAAGACTAATATTGCATTCAGAGTCCACATACTGCCAAGGTATTTAGACAAAATTGGGGGCTGAAGAATTACATTGGGGCAATTTGATAAGGAGCCTTTTCCTGTTAGTTATTTTGTTCCCTACTTCCAAAGAACTTTTTACTCCATTTGCAAGATAATTGTTTATGATCCTATCACTGGAATTCCTATGGCATGGATGTATATGGTAGCCCATATTTAGCACCCCCAATATTGCAAAGTATATGACTATGTGGGGTTTCTTGCAAAAAAAGTTCATGAGGGATTGATAAGTTTGAACAAAGGTATGGGTGGAGTAAGGTCTAGTTGGTACTCATTGTTAATGCATATGCTCTTGTTCAAAGGTGAATCTTACTTTGGGTATAATATGACTTTGGATAAGATGGAGGGTACCTCTTAGTTTCCTACTCAGTGTTGGACTACTGTCCTTGACAAGGATGACAAGAAATATGACTATGTGACATTTCAGAACTTGTTTTCTTCAGAGTTAAAGAGAGCCCTAGTAATGAATGCACATAGAATTCCCAAGGCCCTACATGAATTCTTAAGACCCAAGGAAAGAATGCTTGAGTTGGGAGTTGATCACAATTGGGGGGATGTTATCCCATATTCAGCTTACACTATTTTAAGAGTGTGTTAGGTCTCAAAAATGCTAGTTGGAAAACCTCAAGATGTTTCCAAGATCTTGATATGTTTTAGGTAACAAACAAGGCCAATTGGTGTATTTGAGCCTTCTTCTCTTTAGGCTCTACCATACCTAGGTGGGTGTACCTATGCAAATGAAGCAAACCTAAACTATGCGTTTCCTACTTGAGAAATCTTCCCACAATGGAAATTGAGAGTGGAGAGATGCAAGCCTAATTTGGTATAAATTGTATAAGCAATATCGAGGTGGAGTTTATTAATATGTTCAATTAATAGATGTAAGGTCTTGAAAAAAAATTTGATAAAATTAAATGATGAAATGGGAAAGACCAGTGCCTTGTTGGGTAAATGGAATCAAATGAAGATCTAGAATGAATGAATTGTATTGGTTGTAACTCAAACTTTTTGGCACACTTATGTTGGTTTATATCTTGTATAAACATCCAAGAAAAGTGATTGAAAAACTCTAGTTATGGATCCAACTGACACAACCAGGTTACTTATGATTTATCAAAAGGATTTGAATACTTTCTTGAAGGAACCAATTGAATAAATTATGCAGGAACAAAAAATGATACCAAATTGGAGACAAAATGGAAATCTTGGGTATGTGCAGGATCATGATGGGCCAAAAAGTGGCAATATGATAGGTATGTGGCTGATGACTTCTTTTTTATCCAAATTTGATGAAATGAAAAGGGTTTTTAAAGGAGATTCTCAACTTTCCACCAATATAAATTATGCTTTACTTTGAATTTAATAAGTAATTATTATTCATTTTCTATTCAAATTATGACTAAAGTCCTGATTTATAGACTGATTGAAAAAAATCTATAGCTTTCAAACGGTATCACATTTTTTGAATCCAAAACATGCGTCACATTCTATGCTTCACATACTATAGGATTAAAAAAAGAAAAATTGAATTTCATGAAGTTTTGACCAAGTTAAGGTGGTTAGACATACGAGTTTTTTATATTTTTTAAAACTTGTAAGAAAAAATTCATAATTAATTATTTACCTTGAAAAAAAATTACAAAAAATTATGCATCACATTGGGACATGAGTCCTCTACTTATGTCTAAAATATTATTAAAAAATATTATCATTTTATTATGGTTAGGGTGGTCAAACATACACCTACTTCTTATTTTTCCTTGAAATTTAAGTACTACTGCATTGAAATTTCAAATTTTCACCAAATAGATTTTTTTTCTTAAATAAACCTAGTAGTTTAGAAACTACATTCAGTTTTCTACAGATTCTATTCTTACATATTTTTGAAATAATATAGATAACTTATTCAATTTTTACGTCAAGTTGCCTAACTTTGATTTTTCAGATTTTTTTGCAACTTAAGGGCCTATTTTTTCCATGATGATCTTGCACATACTCTCCTAATTATATGGTTCTTCTTATTGATCCAAATAACATTTCCAGATTGTTGTGATTGACTAGAAGGGTTTTAATTATTTTAAAGAAGCCAATTAATCACACCACACAAGAACAACAAATGTGCCTTAATAAATTGCATATATCCCTAATACACCAAATTAAATAATAAGGAAATATTAAGTTGGATACAACCAAATAGTTGTATATTTTCAACAAAAAAATGATACAAATATGAAGCCACAAAATCAAACATCTTTCATTGATTTCCTCAAAATTATGCTTGCAACATAGTATTTTGAAATGTAAGCATTATGAAACTCTTCTCCTATCTATCTATCCATATTTGCCTATGTCTCTCTATCACAATGTAACTGATTTATATATCAAACTTTGAAGAGGACACACCCGTTCATAAATGTATTTTGAAACTAACAACAACTAACAATAATTAAACATAGACAATTAGGCTCTAGCAAGCCATAGATGGACTTTAGTAATATGATCTAAATAATCTTGTCTTAAGTGAGTATCAACATCTTTAGTGGCATTTCTCATAGTGATCTCCATGGTTACCATTTTCTCCAAGTTCTTGAATGATTCATCTAGTGTTGATTCCTCACTTTTGGCTACTTCCATGGCTTTATGCAATATCATCTTGCAATCTCTTGTCCACTCATCCTGACCCTTCAACTCTACACTATCTTCAAATAATGTAGGCACTCCAACTTTTGTAGCATTAGTTAATCCTTTTACATCCACTCAGAGTTCCTCATAATAGTCCTTGTGCTTCTTTACTATATCTTCACCATTTGTGGTAGTCCCGCTATCAAAAACACCTATTTTTTTCATTTCCTAAATTTTATCCTATATTTGGTCATTTATCCTTTTGTGTTCTTGAAATATAGCATGATTTTTAGAATGGATTGACCATAGCTTATTCATCCAAATCATTAAATTAGCATGTCTTTTTCTGAAATGCTGCAAATATTGTATCAAACCTAGCTTTATCTACTTGATCCTATACATATGATCCTTCACCATTATCCTTTAATTGTGAACTCTCCCCTTGAGTTAGTAGCTTAGTATATTATTTCTATGTATTTTTAACCTTATCCTTCAAGAAATCATTATCTTTGAGTATCCTCTCATTATTCATTTTGTATATATCCTTTTCCTTAATCAACATCTAGATTTGAGCTTTATTTAATTTAGCAACATTGATGCCAATCTCAGATGTAGCCACATGATCAACCTCTCCAAATTCTAATGTCATGACATGGCCAAATTCATTTCAATGTAAATAATTGTAGACTTCTTGTGCAAAGGATAAAGTGCATAGATCATGAGAGAACCTTCATCAGGATTATAATTGTGCCATCTCATGGTCAGATGTTATCATCCTTCTCTGTGATCTGTCTCCTTCTATTCAGCAGGATGATCTATCTGTGTGTGATCTATTTTCCTAAAATGAATATGTGTCATCCTTATCCTGCTCTCTGGGGGAAACTTATAATCCTCAATTCTCAATTTGGAAATTTTATTAGTTGGGCCCCGAGATTCTTTATCATCAGATGACTCCTCACTAGAGGATAATAGCTCTACTTCTTGTACTTCTTTTATCCTTTTCTCTACCCCCATGTTATATTCATCAATAGTTGTTTCAGCTTCCCTCTCTTCTAGGTTCCTAATCATGTCATCATATGGATAAGGTATATGATCATACCCTCCCAGGTATGCCTTTTTTTTGGAAAAAATAATGTATCCTTCTATATCAAATCCTTTACTTGGTGGAGCCATTTCAAATTGAAGTCCAATATCTTATCCAAAATCAAATCATACCCCTCTTTTGAAAGTACAGTGAAATCTCCAAAGAATAAAGTACTTGGCATGAATGCCCTCTTCTTGAAGGAACCTAGATTCATAACACTTGGGTAATCCATTTGTCTAACAATCTCCAAGCATGTAATTTTATCTAGTACTATCCTTGGAAAAATAAATGGTGTATCCTCAAAACCATAAACCCTGATCATGGTGGCATCCACAAGACAGTACTAATTACCCCAATTGTGACCAATAGTTAAATAGGTCCATTGAAATCCTTGGGCCTAAGGAACCTCTTAATTTGATCAAATAATGAGTGCTCACAAGGATAGTTGAAAAATTTGTACAATGTTTTGACAAAAACAATCCTCAAAATGAACCTAACTAAAGCTGACAAATCTGCTATCTCAAATAGCAGTCCATAATTGTATTGGTTGTGGTTTAACCTCTTTGTCAAATTGTGCAACCCTTAATTCCTCTGGCCACATCCCTATTTATTTCCCATAATACATTATTAGATGCATGCAAACGGAATAATGCTTGAAATGCAGTGTAGGGGATCCATTTTTAATTGCCATTAGTCCTAAATCAATTCCTTTGAAGATATTAGCATAATGAAATGGCTTGGCATTATGGCATTGAACATCAACAACAATCACCATTAGTACAATTGACATAAACTCAGGGGCCTCAGTCTCTAGCACCTGACACACGAAGAAGTATGTGTACACTAAATAGGGTTCAAAGAAGTCGACATGAAAGGGAGGCCCATCATTTTCATCAAGTGGAACTAGATCTCCATCTGTCTTGGGCCTATGCAATGGTAATCTTCACCCTCTATAGGTTGTATCCATTCTCCGGTATTCTTTCTCTAAAGCCTCATATACAATAATTTCATCACATGTGTTGTTTAGGTCAAAAATTTCACAAATTGCAAATTCAGACACATGTATAAAAGGTTTACCCAGTGAATTACAGATAGCCTTGAGGTTTGGATTATAGTGGGTAGCTAGGAGTTTTACTTGTTACACATTTAAAAATATGTTAGGGACAACCAATTTTCCTAGGTTAAAGTTCTAAGGATTGCATACTAGTTCAAACCTATCCCTCTAATGATAATGAAACATAAATAGCTCATATCCTCAAATAAGGGTCCATACATCCCCTACATGCCTACACTTGTCTTCAAATCTTTCTACATCAGCCCTAAGTTGTGTAGAACACCTGGATTTTGGCCCTAATAGGTAATTGGTTGATGAGATCTTGGTTCAATCTTCTCTCATTTGTTTTTGGTTCATCCCTTGTTTCAATTTTTTGTTTTACACCCCTAGACTGCCTACCCTCACTTTGCTATTTTCTACTATTCAATTTCTTAGAGCTTGAACCCTCCATTTTATCTTCAAAATTGAAAATATAATTACAAGGAGTTCGCAAGCTTACTTGGAAGCTTTCGGCTACACCAAATTTTCTGACCTCTTCTTCCTCTCTCGTTCCTTTCACTTCCAATCCTAAAAATTATTCTTGCTTATTCTTCTTTCACTCAGAATATCTATACAATGTACATCCATGCGGCCATTAATTTCCAACTTTGAACATGAATGCAATAGGTTTTTTCAATTTCTCAATGTCAGATCAAATGATTATATCAGTGAGACTTATTCAAAATCTAGCCAATCTATGTATTTGAACCAAACTGAATGTTCATTAGATAGTGATCATCTTTCATGATCAGAAAAATCAAATAGTTTTCCTACTAATGCTGAATAATTGACTTTTCATTTTCCTTTTAATCCATATCACCTTCGGGAAGAGATTTACGAAGTCAACTAGATATCAAAGTTGTCGCCAAGTGTCACCCTGATGAAATTTGATCCATTCATATTACCATGGGAATGAGAATGGGCATTGCTAAGGGATCTAAAATTTACTCTCATCTCATTAGTCTCCCCAATGTATTTCTTTCATTTCCTTCTTCCTTTGAATGAATCATCAAGACTCTCACGGAAATTACTTTCATCAGTGTAACATATGAAGTTGGAAGGAAAAGAGAAAGTCACTCTGATAGTACATGTCTCCCAGATGTGTTTCCATTTGTCATATCAGTGAAAAAAAATGAAATTCTTACCGATGGGGGTCTATCGACATGACATGCTTGAAAGAAATGTTCAAATTGAGAGGCTATGACTTATGGATTAGAGAGACATGTATCTAGTCATGCTGATATGAACTATTTGTTTAGAAGCACATACTCAATGATAACTAGAGGGATTTTGGTATGTCAAAAGGTCAAGTATGATGGGATCATTGGTGAATATGGCATGTGAAATGGATAATTACAA
>VDFB02358134.1:78692889-78717558 GCA_007258455.2 Sequoia sempervirens
GCTGATATCCCTATTGGATAATTGAAAACAAATCTTCAAATTGTTGTTCCTTATGCTCTTTGTCCATGACAAAATATAACTCCTCCTCAACAAAGTGGGGCAGCTCATCAAATAAGTTCATAGGCTGCAAAGCATTACCTTCTTCAACTTTTTCAATAGTCTGACTGACTTGAATGGGTTGATCACATGCTTCCCTTTCATATGATACTAGCTCATCATCTATGTTAGAACAAAAAGCTTCTATGATATCATCTAACTCATAATATTGCATTAAATCTAGATGAGTTTTATCATTTAGTTGCTCCATACCAAGCATAGATGCTATCATGCATGTGAGATCTTCATCTTCATCAACAAATTGAGGAAGTTCATCGAACAAGTCAGCAATATTCTTTGGTTGTTCCAAATCAACTGGTAAATCAGGAACCTACCTGCTCTCGTCCACTTGCCCAACATAACCAGGTAGTTGGTCAAATAAAGAAGTCAATTGCTCTTCTTTATGTGGCTCCTTTTCTAGTGAAACTTGGGCATCCTTTGTCTGCAAGTGAAGATCTTCAACTGACAACTCCTGCATTCTGGCTTTAGCCATCTTATAAACATCATTAGAAGATTTTTTAAATGAATCAAAATCTAAGGGTTTCAGTAATGAATTTGATTCAACATCATCTTCACATGTTCTATTGTTGTTTTGCTGACTTTCATCAATCGACAACTGCCCAAAATGTTTGATGTCTTCTAGTTGTTCAATCCTTTGCTGCTACAATTGAAAACACTTTATAGCTAAATGTAAAGGATTTACCTTTTTAATCCTTTCCCATAGGAGTAAGCTATCTAGATCAATGGGATGCTCTTCCTCTATTTTCTTTTCGACAGAAAACTCATTCTGTTCAAAACTTGGAACACTGAACTGTGGAAAGTGAAGCCCTTTGTCAAAGAAAGGATTTGGAAAGGTAGCAGCTGATTGGGGCATTTGAGAAAGTTATTCTTCAGGAGAGTTAGACTGGATTTGTTCAAATTCTTGTACTAAATAGGATCCTCTTTATGTCTCAACCTCCTGCTGATGAATATAAGCTTGACTAGCAAGCTCGTCCTACTGCATATTATACTCATTTTCCCTTTCTATGTCTAATATCCGCCTTTGAAACTGCAACATCTCCTTGATGCTACCCAACTCGGTATCCGCATTGTTAGAATTTTGGGACTGACTCGGGAGGCTACAAGGCTGGCTCCAAGTGGAATTAATATGCTACGAGGGGAATTGAGCAGGGGTGGGAGGATGGAAAGCGTGATAGGATTGCTGAAAATGCTGGTTGAAAAGAGGAGAAAGGTTGTCTGGAGACCCAAAACTTAAATTTTCATGAAATGGAGGAGAATGACCACTATATTGCTGATAACTAAGCATTGCAAGGTAAAATATGAAGCATAAGCAAGTCTGGATAGCAAACCTCCTTATCTGTAGGTACCTGGGCTGCTGAAACCAGTTGATCTTAAATTGGAGTCGCCATGGTGCTATTTATGCTGCCTCCAAAGGCTAATATTATTGAGAAAAACACTAGATTTCTCAATATTTTAAATTCCTCAATGATACACTGGTATACGGAGTCGCCATGATATACTAATGTTAACCTCTGAAAGGCCTGAATCTTACTAGTTGCATATCAAAAACCAATAATAGACATGTAATTTTCAAACTGTATGTTCGACAGTCCCACCGGGCGTGCCAAAAACTGTTATCAACTTGGATTTCACATCCTATTGAAAGTAAAATTCAATAATCTAGTGTAACATGGGAAGACCTCTAAAGCCGTGGGTCACTTGTAGAAAGAGTTCAACCTCTGGAGAAGGCTGACTTCCTTTTAGTGTCACCTAAACTACTGATTCTGTAAAGGAAAAGTGAGAGGGAGTGCATAAAAATAAAACTAAATACTATGGTGATACACCAAACTGATAAGAGATCATGAAATGAAAACAAGATGAACATACACTAGAAAACTAATGGTAGTTATTTCATTTACTCAACATAACCTCTTTGAACTTATGCATCATTCTTAAAAAGGCTTGATCTACATACATATTTTAAGAAGGAAAGATAAATTTCATAGCTTTAAGGTATGAATGCAAACTTAGAAAAGCACAGTTGAAAACTTGCATAATCTAAAAATACAGAAATGAGAGTAGACTGAACACTAACACTGGCTTCCAAGGTAAACTCTATGTTTTATATTCTAGAATCGAAATGAGTTACAAAGCATACATTAGCTGAGAAAGAATTGTTAAAATCACTAACTCATGAGAATGCATCATTCAAACTCCTTTACAAAGAGGAAAAAATGCCCTATGTACCAAAAGATGTCGGCCCCCCATGGCTTACAAAATATCAGCCTTCAAAAAAAATCTGCCCCTAGATCCTTTTGAATGAAGTTAATGTTGCATTCAAGTGAATCCCTGCTATCCATGTCGGTGAAGAATTGCTCTAGGAATGACCTCCTTGATCTTTTGCAACTACAACATTAACTTCCTGGTCTTCTTGTCCACCTTCAAACCTCCTTGCCAAGCTGCTTTGAAAGCTCTTGGGCTCAGAGAAAATCCACATCGCTTTCTCTCTATTGATCTTCCTCTCATTGGTCAAACTACCATGGCTTGCCTATAGCTTCCTCTGATTGGTCGAACAGATGCTACACAAGCCTCTTTGGGCTGTCAAAAGCTCATTCAGCCAGAATCGCATGTCGGTGAGACACTATTCGTGTCTCCCCAATGCAATTATGCCCCTCGGCAGTTATCGGCATAGCTCACAATCATCGGCAAGAGCTCATAGCGAGTTGCAAAAGTCACACCGATATAAAAAATTGTCTCCCAGACTATCGCTGTCGGCTAGACATCATAGTGAGCCCTCAAAAGTTATACCGATGCATCCTTCATTGGCAAGGAAAATGCTATCAACGAGACATCATGGTGAAGGAACCTTCCTTTCTTCATGAGCTCAAACCTTTTTGCTGAGACCATCAGTCTTTAGAAAAACATTATGCTGATATCAATCCCTCTTGATGAGACTTTCACTATCGGTGAGACCTCATGGCAAAGATGCCTCCATTAGGCGAGCCCATTTCATTGTTGGGGAGACTACACCTGGTCGGCCAGACATCAAGGCAAGCTCTTCCATTCTCCCTGAGCTCACTATATTTTGGGGAGACCTTCATTAGTCGGAAATACCTCTCGCCAATCCTAAATCCTTCGGCAAGACCCTGCTTGGTCACCGAGACATTACGACAAACTCAAATCTTTCCCCGACGCCACTTCACTTTGGCAAGAGTCCACCCTATCGGTGAGACTTTTCCCCTAGGCCAGACCTCTTGCCGATGGCAATATTTTTCCTCCCTGCCAACAACCTTGTGAACAATCTGTCGCTGAGACTCTCATTTGTCGGTAGGACCTCATGGCGAACAAGGGTCCCTTTCCCCGATAACAATCTCTTTTTGGCAAGACCTCCCTCATGTCGGAAAGACCTCATCCCAATGATAGCTACTTCACTGAGTTCCTTAACGATTACAGAGACCTCATGTCGAAGCCTTCCTCTCTTGGCGAGCTTAGGCCCTCCTTTGGCGAGACCACCAATTGTCGGTGAGAGATCATGGCAACCCCAAAACCTTTTGGCCAGAGCTCCATTCTTTCGGCCAAACTATGGTTGATTGGCAAGACATTACGCCCATGATTTCTCCCTTCACCAATATTTCCATTCCTGTCAGCGAGATACTTCCCATGTGGAGGGAGATACAAAACCTCACAACGATTAAAATGTCTGGCCGACTGAGACATTTCAAAATGAATAGAACCCTTGCTAGTCGGCAAGACAACTAGAAGGTTTTGCCGACTTTCTCCTTAGAGGAATTTTATTCCGAACTTGACTGAAGCAGACTTTCCAACTGAGCTCCTTGAGAAATAACCTTAGGTACATAATCTAACCCTTGATGCAAATTCCCCATTTGGCCTTTATGAATACCTGCAACACAATTTGTCCTGCTTGATGAGCCCGTAGGTGAAAATCGGGCAACAGTAAGTTCATGCACCTATAAGAGTTCTTCTGTGATCACATTCTCTCCACAATCAGGATCAATTAAAATCCTAGGAGTTGGCATGTTGTTGATTCTAACGGCTATATAAAGAGGACCATCAAGTGTATGTTTGATTGTTTCTTCTAAAGAGAAAGTAATGTCAGTGGGAATTATGGTTTTCTATTTACGAGGCTCAATGTCAATCACTCCTATCATTGTATTAATATGACTTTGGTCATTATTATCCTTAGAATTCTTTTCACCATCATCTGTAGGATTTTTTTCATTATTGCTCATGTTTTCATCATTAGTGTCAATGTTCATCACATTGGGCTTAGTTTCACTAGCCTTAACAAATGAAATATTATGGTTACACATGGGATTGGTAAATATTTGCAAGTTTTGGTTAGGAGGTGTTACATAATTATTTCCTTGATCACTAACACCTGCAATGGAAAGACTGCCATAGTCAATGAGGTCTTGGACAAGATGTTTAAGACACTTGCAATGTTCTGTATTATGTCTTTTTGTTCGTGATAAGCACAATTCGATTTGTGTCTAAAGCTCAGAGGTAACGACTTGCTAGGGTCACGGGTTCGAATGGGAGGTAAGATAAGAATGTTCTTGTTTAATAGTTGATTCATGATATTGTGAAGTGTGTTGGGTAAGGGAGTAAATTATCATTGCAGATCCCCAAAGATATAAGGATTACTCTTCTTTATAGTAGCTACTTGGGTATCAACCTGTTGGGTAGGTTGGGAGGTGGAATTTAGTTGAAGGAAACTTTTATTTTGTATTTTGAAAGGATGGTAGGAGTTTTGGTTTGAAGCTTCAGACTTTTTGGAATGGGTAGAGGTAGTTTTTGGTTCACTACTACCTACTGAATTCTGATAATCTCGAAGGACAGTGCATAAGTGCATGAAGGAAGGGAATTTCTTCATGGTAAGCTTGTCTCTTATCTTGCTTTGTAAATTTTCTATGAAAATATTTTGAAGGTGAGAATAAAGAATCTTCACACTAATTTGGGAATAAAGTGATTGGTAACATGAAATAAAGTCAGTGAATTTTTCACCATCATTTTTCTTGCATCTCATCAAATCAACTAAGGTCATTTTAGGAACCATATGCACTTGGAAATGATTAATAAAGGCCTCAACAAGTTCATTAAATGAACAAATTAAGTTATTTGGTAATGCAAAAACCTAGTCCAAGGCAATATCTTTCAAGGATCGGCGAAAAATCTTAGCCAAAAGTTTTCCCTCAAGGATAAAGTCACTACACAATGTAGTAAAGGAATTGACATGATTTGTAGGATCTCCCTTTCTTCCATATTTCTGAAATCTAGGGATCTTTGTACCTTGTGGCACCAGAGTTCTCAATATCTCCAAAGATAGTGAGCTGCTTTTGACATAGTATGAAGGTGGACCATTTTGATTTTGATTTATAGTGGAAATTTGAAATTGAATGGATAAAAGGATTTGTAAAAGGTGGTTGATGATAGGGTCATTGCTTGTGGTTTGAGATGAAGGTGTGTATGGTGGTGGTGTGTATGTGTTGGAAGGACCAGTGAATGGATTGTTTACGAGAGGAGATATAAGATTAGATGCCACATAGGTATAAGGAGCACCAGTGGAAATGTTCTAGGTAGGAAGGATATTGCTAGTTGGTTGCATTGTTGTAGTTATTTGAGGAATGGTATAGGTGGGAATAAAGGTTATGGTTGAATGGGGAGGAGCTTGATTTCCTTCTTGGCTTTACACATTTTGTGAAGTTTGAGCACCATTGTTGGTGGAAGGAAGATGTTTTCCAAAGATGTCAGCTATGTTACGCACAACTTCCAGTCCTTCATCACTTTCCATAATGCGATGAATACTATCTATGGTAGGTATACTAGTGTTGGAAATGTTTTCAATACTCATGATATCTTGTAAATGAGTTAGCTCTTCATTCATTTTCATTATCTTTTCTTGAGGGATATGATCAACCATTGTTTGAACACTTGGCATGGCACTTGTATGTAAGGTAAGCATAGCAAAAGAGGTATCAAAGGTATGGTCCATACCTAGTGAACTAATACCAACACTAGAAGCAAGAGAGCTAGATAACCTAAGATCCACAATGAGTGTTTTATCATAGGATTCCATGAGTCTCGCACTTCATCTGACCACAGTATTAGTAGTAGTACAATAAGTAGTACAACTCATGCAAGAGATAAATAAAAGAAAGTGCAATGAACACAATATCCTATGCTTGCAATTACAGTTGAAATGAAAGAAATTGGAATAATAGTAATTCTGCAAACTATAACAAAAAAATGAAAGCAATAAATAGAAGCACAAAAAACAAATTTCAAACCCTGAAAGATGGAAAGTGAAAGTAAATAGTGAGTAAGACACCAGTAAGGGTGTCTTGGTCCTATTGGTGAAATTCTGAGGTTCCAGGGACTAGAGTAGATAGAAAACAACAGAGAAAGGGTTTTGAACTAGAAACCCTAAGAGGGACTAAGATGATAGAAAGGGAATTTTAGTCTTATCAGAGGTTTTTATTAGAAAAATAGTAGAATATGGAGTGTTTACAATGTTTATAGGTTTCCTATTCAAGATGTTGATGTTTAGAAACAAAAAAATGTACAAATGGATGCAAGAAAAAGTAACTAGTGACAACCAATTGAATGCAAAATTGAATGCATTTTTTTTAATTTTGAATGTAATAACAATGTTTCTAAATGCAATGAGGATGACTAATAGTACAATTTTTATTTTTTCAATGAAATGAAATGATGCAAGAAAGAAAAAATGCAACCTATATGCACTTTCACTAATGCAAATGTAAGAAACCGTAGATGAAATTTCACTAATGCAAGATGCAATGCAAGAATGAATGAAACCTAGATCTAGAACTTTAATGAACTCCAAATAAGAAAATGAATTCTCAAAAAGGTCGGGTTCACAAAAATGAACCGTAAATAAATACAGGGGAAATGGGATGAAAAATGCCCACTCCAATTTTATCTAGGCCACTCAATAATGTCCTAGGAACCCTAATTTGATTGACTATGAACCCAAAGGGTGAGTCAATTCTCAACAAGGAAGACCTAGGAAGGGGTTCTTCCAGCTTGAAGGGGTTCACCACCAAGAAAAAGCTTGGAAAAGACACTTTAACATTCAACCTATGAAACCTAACAATGCAAGCTAAATGATGAATGCAAATGATGAAATTTTCAATAGGAAGTTAGGATGTGTGTACCTGGGAATTTTGGAAATGCAACAATGATTCTGGAAATGCAAGAATGTTGTCAAAAAGTGCTATGGAGGACTAAGACACCCTTACTATGTTCTTATTCCCACTGCTTCTTTTCGGGGTAGATGCAAAATATTTAGATTTTAGAACCAGATCTGAAATAATTTCTAAAAAATAACATTAGGAGGACTAAGATTCCCTAGGTGGAGACTTAGTTCCACTCTAAATTTATGGAATCTCTTAATGTGGTCATGAGGCTTGATGTTTTCACTTTGTTCTTCTCATATCTCAGGTTCTAAAACTTTAGAATTTGACCTATAGGTGAGTTTCCAGGAAGATAAAAACATTGAAATGAAACTTTGCAACTTTTCACTTCAAATGATCTTCAAGTCTACTGATGGAAACCATAAAATTATTATTTTCCATCTCAAAATTTTTTGAAATTTGGGTTAGATCTATCTCTGAGGGCTTAGGGTTTTTTCTACTATCACTGTTTTAGGGTTTTATGTTATTTGGGACCCTTCTTGAAAAACCCTTGAGTTTATAACCTTTCAAAGGTTCTATTTTTTCATTGACTCCTTACTATTGGTTCCCAATATTTTAAGTTACACCTTATTCCATCAGAATCCCTAAGATTATTGGCCCCTTAATTTTGGTTTACCAATTGTCAATTGTTTTACCATCGCTTTAATATTTCATAAGTCTGGTGAAATATTTCCCACCAAAATGACTTAAGTCTTGGAATATTTAATCCCATGGGTCATGGTCCCATCAACCTAGGTGGCCCCTCATTTTAAAAACTAACGATTTCAGTATGTGTATATATTAAAATCCATGATGAACATTTGATCATCATGAGAAAATAATTTTCATTCCGTGCACACCCATTCTATTTCATTGGCTATTATTTTATTCTTATAGGCTAGCGGGTGTAAGCCATGTATCCTATCCATTGGAGGGACCAGTCCCTTTGTTAAAGATTGTGGACAGTATTAAAAGGAAATCAGTGGTGGTCATTCAATGATGTGGCCACATGTTGGCCACTTCCCACCACCCCGTTCATATTCATTTTCCATTAAAATAATCACATGGGCTAACAAGCAGTTTCTGTGTGTCTTGTCTAATTGTGGGTCCAATATTTCCAAGCAGTCAACAATAAAAAATTTGAAGGGAATCTATGGTTGATAGTGGGTGATGTAGGTAAATCTTGACCACTCCTCACTATCCCATGTGGGTCCCACCCCTACTACCTGGTTCTCAACAAGGAGGTGGGGGATTTCCATGTGGAACAACCTAGAGGGTGTGGAAGAAATTGGAGTAATGATATTTATTAAGCAAATATTTTAGCACAAGGCATGGATAATAAAATGTGTGTTACTAAAGGGATATGTGTGGCACATGTTTTAATGATATCCAAGATATTTTAATTTGGGTCATTGATTATGTCAAAAGAATAATGCCACCGGAAATTGGTCTTAGATTAACGTGTGATTATATCAAATTCATGAGATTTAATCTCAACCCTTCCCTATCTCCTCGCTGATCAAAGTTACACATGGGTTAAGACTCACGAGGGAGAGGGGAAGAGGGCATGTGGATTTTGGCTGCAATGATAAAGAAATGGTGGAGCCCATGGATCATCAACAAGTGGTTCCACATGGCTTACTATCATTTAATGATTATTACAGTTGCATACAATCAAATTTTTCAAATCAAGCTGACTAAATCTAGATCATCCATCAACTAACATGCATGCAAGATCAATGGCTAGTATTCCAAGTTTAGTTTGAAGGAAAGTGATTCATTTTGGTTCACACTAGTGAGCCTTAATAGTTGAAAGGATGTCAAGCTACCAAAGCAGGAGGTTGCATAGCTATTAAAACCTATCTTAAAAGTATAATTGAGCATTATGAAGATATTCTACACATTTGGAGAGCTTGTGCTACAATTTTGAGGCTTTTCTGACATCGACGTTAGGGTTATCAACTTGTGAAAAACTAATATGTGAATTATTTCCTCCCCATCAAAATTATTGATAAATTGTGGTACCCAAGCCTCTCTATTAGGTAGGGTGTTCTTCATTTTTCATTTTAAGGTTTGACGTTCATAAAAAAGAATTTGTTGATCCTACTTTTTTATAATTCGTGTCAAACCATTATCTAAGCCGTAAGTCTTGTTCCAAGAAACCATAAACCTTGCTTTGTAATAATTTTGTATAATGACTCCCAAAGTAAAATCAAAAGCATCTTCATGTAAATGGGAAGACATTTTTAGAAAAATTATTTTGAGTAAAGACATTATTGGCCAGCTGCCACCCTCAATTAGTGAAAAATTTAAGGGTCAACCACTTCTTTGAGGTCCACAAGTAGTTGAGGGATTGATCGACAAAAACAATTCTATTAGGGATGCCAGATTACCTTACACTAGGTGGGAATTATTCTTTGGTTGGTTCAAAAATAGAAACATGGGTATTCTAATTGGTAACCCCTGGAATTGTGACCTAGTGAAGTTGATTGTAAATAATGTCTACATGGATGTTGATTTACTTAAAGAAATAGACATAAATTATGATCTAGTTATAAGGATTGTACAGACATGTGATGGGAAGGAAATGGTTAAAATTACAAAGGATGAAATTGCTCATGTCTTCAAACTCACCAGGTGGAGTGATGAAATGCCTAAAATTAATGAAAACATTCTTAGGGAGGAATATAATAAGACTAATATTGCATTCAGAGTCCACATACTGCCAAGGTATTTAGACAAAATTGGGGGCTGAAGAATTACATTGGGGCAATTTGATAAGGAGCCTTTTCTTGTTAGTTATTTTATTCCTTACTTCCAAAGAACTTTTTACTCCATGTGCAAGATAATTGTTTATGATCCTATCACTGGAATTCCTATGGAATGGATGTATATGGTAGCCCATATTTAGCACCCCCAATATTGCAAAGTATATGACTATGTGGGGTTTCTTGCAAAAAAAATTCATGAGAGATTGATAAGTTTCAACAAAGGTGTGGGTGGAGTAAGGTCTAGTTGGTACTCATTGTTAATGCATATGCTCTTGTTCAAAGGTGAATCTTACTTTGTATAGAATATGACTTTGGATAAGATGGAGGGTACCTTGTAGTTCCTACTCAGTGTTGGACTACTGTCCTTGACAAGGATGACGAGAAATATGACTATGTGACATTTCAGAACTTGTTTTCTTCATAGTTAAAGAGAGCCCTAGTAATGAATGCACATAGAATTCCCAAGGCCCTACATGAATTCTTAAGACCCAAGGAAAGAATGCTTGAGTTGGGATTTGATCACAATTGGGGGGATGTTATCCCATATTCGGCTTACACTTTTTTAAGAGTGTGTTAGGTCTCAAAAATGCTAGTTGGAAAACCTCAAGATGTTTCCAAGATCTTGATATGTTTTAGGCTAATGAATAAAGCCAATTGGTTTATTTGAGCCTTCTTCTCTTTAGGCTCTACCATACCTAGGTGGGTGTACCTATGCAAATGAAGAAAACCTAAACTATGTGTTTCCTACTTGAGCAATCTTCCCACAATGGAAATTGAGAGTGGAGAGATGTAAGCCTAATTTGGTACAAATTGTATAAGCAATATCGAGGTGGAGTTTATTAATATGTTCAATTAACAAATGTAATGTCTTGAAAAAAAATTTGATAAAATTAAAGGATGAAATGGGAAAGACTAGTGCCTTGTTGGGTAAATGGAATCAAATGAAGATCTAGAATGAATGAATTGTATTGGTTGTAACTCAAACTTTTTGGCACACTTATGTTGGTTTATATCTTGTATAAATGTCCAAGAAAAGTGATTAACAAACTCTAGTTATGGATCCAACTAACACAACTAGGTTACTTATGATTTATCAAAAGGATTTGAATACTTTCTTGAAGGAACCAATTGAATAAACTATGCAGGAACAAAAAATGATACCAAATTGGAGACAAAATGGAAATCCTAGGTATGTGCAGGATCATGATGGGCCAAAAAGTGGCAATATGATGGGTATGTGGCTAATGACTTCTTTTTTATCCAAAATTGATGAAATGAAAAGGGTTTTTAAAGGAGATTCTCAACTTTCCACCATTATAAATTATGCTTTACTTTGAATTTAATAAGTAATTATTATTCATTTTCTATTCAAATTATGACTAAAGTCCTGATTTATAGACTGATTGAAAAAATCTATAGCTTTCAAGCGGTATCACATTTTTTGAATCCAAAACATGCGTCACATTCTATGCTTCACATACTATAGGATTAAAAAGAAAAATTGAATTTCATGAAGTTTTGACCAAGTTAAGGTGGTTAGACATACAATTTTTTTATATTTTTAAAATTTGTAATAAAAATTCATAATTAATTATTTACCTTGAAAAAAGTTACAAAAAAATATGCATCACATCGGGACATGAGTCCTCTACTTATGTCTAAAATATTATTAAAAAATATTATCGTTTTATTATGGTTAGGGTGGTCAGACAGACACCTACTTATTTTTTCCCTAAAATTTAAGTACTACTGCATTGAAATTTCAAATTTTCACCAAATAGATTTTTTTTCTTAAACAAACCTAGTAGTTTAGAAACTACATTCTATTTTCTACAGATTCTATTCTTACATATTTTTGAAATAATATAGATAACTTATTCAAATTTTTACGTCAAGTTGCCTAACTCTGATTTTTCTATTTTTTTTGCCACTTAAGGGCCTATTTTTTCCATGATGATCTTGCACATACTCTCCTAATTATATGGTTCTTCTTACTGATCCAAATAACATTTCTAGATTGTTGTGATTGACTAGAAGGGTTTTAATTATTTTAAAGAAGCCAATTAATCACACCACACAAGAACAACAAATTTGCCTTAATAAATTGAATATATCCCTGATACACCAAATTAAATAATAAGGAAATATTAAGTTGGATACAACCAAATAGTTGTATATTTTCAACAAAAAAATGATACAAATATGAAGTCACAAAATCAAACATCTTTCATTGATTTCCTCAAAATTATGCTTGCAACATAGTATTTTGAAATGTAAGCATTATGAAACACTTCTCCTATCTATCTATCCATATTCGCCTATGTCTCTCTATCACTATGTAACTAATTTATATATCAAAACTTTGAAGAGGACGCACCCTTTCATGAATGTATTTTGAAACTAACAGCAACTAACAATAATTAAACATAGACAATTAGGCTCTAGCAAGCCATAGATGGACTTTAGTAATATGATCTAAATAATCTTGTCTTAAGTGAGTATCAACATCTTCAGTGGAATTTCTCATAGTGATCTCCATGGTTACCATTTTCTCCAAGTTCTTGAATGATTCATCTAGTGTTGATTCCTCACTTTTGGCTACTTCCATGGCTTTATGCAATATCATCCTGCAATCTCTTGTCCACTCATCCTAACCCTTCAACTCTACACTATCTTCAAATAATGTAGGCACTCCAACTTTTGTAGCATTAGTTAATCCTTTCACATCCACTCAGAGTTCCTCATAATAGTCCTTGTGCTTCTTTACTATATCTTCACCATTTGTGGTAGTCCCGCTATCAAAAACACCTATCTTTTGCATTTCCTGAATTTTATCCTATATTTGGTCATTTATCCTTTTGTGTTCTTGAACTGTAGCATGATTTTTGGAATGGACTGACCATAGCTTATTCATCCAAATCATTAAATTAGCATGTCTTTTTCTGAAATGCTGCAAAGATTGTATAAAACCTAGCTTTATCTACTTGATCCTATACATATGATCCTTCACCATTATCCTTTAATTGTGAATTCTCCCCTTGAGTTAGTAGCTTAGTAGATTCTTTCTATGTATTTTTAACCTTATCCTTCAAGAAATCATTATCTTTGAGTATCCTCTCATTATTCATTTTGTATATATCCTTTTCCTTAATCAACATCTAGATTTGAGCTTTATTTAATTTAGCAACATTTATGCCAATCTCAGATGTAGCCACATGATCAACCTCTCCAAATTTTAATGTCATGACATGGCCAAATTCATTTTCAATGTAAATAATTGTAGACTTCTTGTGCAGAGGATAAAGTGTATAGATCATGAGAGAACCTTCATCAGGATTATAATTTGATCCTGTATACACCTTTGTAACTCCTTCAGGACTAATCTTATGTGTAGTACTATTATCTTGCAAGAAGTTGTCAAAAATAAGAGCATAATTTAGTTCCAAACCTAGGAAAATAATTACACCAGACTCCTCCAATAATTTCCTTCCTTGCTCAGGAGTCATATCTTTCACCTCATTTTCTACACTTAACTTCAAAGTATTCAACAGTTGATCCTCATTGTTTGGTGTCATCTTTACAACAATTTCTTTTATTGTTTTCCCTTTATGTTTCTACAAGAAGGATATAAAATTATGGGGACTTTAGAAACTCATTATCAGCAACAAATTATTTATAAGCCATCTTCCTCGTGTATGTATCAGAACCCTCTTCAATTTCTTTCTCTCTAAGGGGAGACTTATAATCCTCAATTCTCAATTTGGAAATTTTATTAGTTGGGCCCCGAGATTCTTTATCATCAGATGACTCCTCACCAGAGGATAATAGCTCTACTTCTTGTACTTCTTTTATCCTTTTCTCTACCCCCATGTTATATTCATCAATAGTTGTTTTAGCTTCCCTCTCTTCTAGGTTCCTAATCATGTCATCATATGGATAAGGTATATGATCATACCCTCCCAGGTTTGCCTTTTTTTTGGAAAAACTAATGTATCCTTCTAGATCAAATCCTTTCCTTGGTGGAGCCATTTTCAAATTGAAGTCCAATATCTTATCCAAAATCAAATCATATCCCTATTTTGAAAGTATAGTGAAATCTCCAAAGCATAAAGTACTTGGCATGAATGCCCTCTTCTTGAAGGCACCTAGATTCATAACACTTGGGTAATCCATTTGTCTAACAATCTCCAAGCATGTAATTTTATCTAGTACTATCCTTGGAAAAATAAATGGTGTATCCTCAAAAACATAAACCCTAATCATGGTGGCATCCACAAGATAGTACTAATCACCCCAATTGTGACCAATAGTTAAATAGGTCCATTGAAATCCTTGGGCCTAAGGAACCTCTTAATTTCATTAGATAATGAGTGCTCACAAGGATAGTTGAAAAATTTGTACAATGTTTTGACAAAACAATCCTCAAAATGAACCTAACTAGAGTTGACAAATCTACAATTTCAAATAGCAGTCCATAATTGTATTGGTTGTGGTTTAACCTCTTTGTCAAATTGTGAAACCCTTAATTCCTCTGGCCACATCCCTATTTATTTCCCATAATACATTATTATATGCATGAAAATGGAATAATGCTTGAAATGCAATGTAGGGGATCCACTTTTAATTGCCATTAGTCCTAAATCAATTCCTTTGAAGATATTAGCATAATCAAATGGCCTGGCATTATGGCATTGAACATCAACAATAATCACCATTGGTACAATTGACATAAATGCAGGGGCCTCAGTCCCTAACATCTGACACACTAAGAAGTATGTGTACTTTAAATAGGGTTCAAAGAAGTCGACATGAAAGGGAGACCCATCATTTTCATCAAGTGGAACTAGATCTCCATCTGTCTTGGGCCTATGCAATGGTAATCTCCACCCTCTATAGGTTGTATCCATTCTCTGGTATTCTTTCTCTAAAGCCTCATATACAATAATTTCATCACATGTGTTGTTTAGGTAAAAAATTTCACAAATTGCAGATTCAGACACATGTATAAAAGGTTTACCCAGTGAATTACAGATAGCCTTGAGGTCTGGATTATAGTGGGTAGCCAGGAGTTTTCCTTGTTACACATTTAAAAATATTTTAGGGACAACCAATTTTCCTAGGTTAAAGTTCCAGGGATTGCATACTGGTTCAAACCTATCCCTCTAATGATAATGAAACATAAATAGCTCATATCCTCAAATAAGGCTCCATACATCCCCTACATGCCTGCACTTGTCTTCAAATCTTTCTACATCAGCCCTAAGTTGTGTAGAACACCTAGATTTTGGTCCTAAACTAGGTAATTGGTTGATGAGATCTTGGTTCAATCTTCTCTCATTTCTTTTTGGTTCATCCCTTGTTTCAATTTTTTGTTTTACACCCCTAGACTGGATACCCTCACTTTGCTATTTTCTACTATTCAATTTCTTAGAGCTTGAACCCTTCATTTTATCTTCAAAATTGAAAATATAATTACAAGGAGTTCACAAGCTTACTTGGAAGTTTTCGGCTACACCAAATTTTCTGACCTCTTCCTACTCTCTCGTTCCTTTCACTTCCAATCCTATAAATTATTCTTGCTTATTCTTCTTTCACTCATAGAATATCTATACAATGTACATCCATGCAGCCATTAATGTCCAACTCTGAACATGAATGCAACAGGTTTTTTCAATTTCTCAATGTCAGATCGAATGATTATATCAGTGAGACTTATTCAAACTCTAGCCAATCTATGTATTTGAACCAAACTAAATGTTCATTAGATAGTGATCATCTTTCATGATCGGAAAGATCAAATAGTTTTCCTACTGATGCTGAATAATTGACTTTTCATTTTCCTTTTAATCCATATCACCTTTGGGAAGAGATTTACGAAGTCAACTAGCTATCAAAGTTGTCGCCAAGTGTCGCCCTGATGAAATTTGATCCATTCATATTACCATGGGAATGAGAATGGGCATTTCTAAGGGATCTGAAATTTACTCTCATCTCATTAGTCTTCCCAATGTATTTCTTTCATTGCCTTCTTCCTTCGAATGAATCATCAAGACTCTCACGGAAATTACTTTCATCAATGTAACATATGAAGTCGGAAGGAAAAGAGAAAGTCACTCTGATAGTACATGTCTCCCAGATGTGTTTCCATTTGTCATATCAGTGAAAAAAAATGAATTTCTTACCGATGGGGGTCTATCAACATGACATGCTTGCTCGGGATGACTTGAGGATTTTACTCCGATAGTATTGTTCTTGTTGATAACCTTTTTTTCAGTGGGACAATAGGCCTTATCTTCTCGAATATGTATCCTCCAAAATTTTCTATCATTGTGATACAGTTGACCTTTTTCTGATATGCAAGAAATGTTCAAATTGAGAGGCTATGACTTATGGATTAGAGAGACATGTACCTAGTCATGCTGATATGAACTGTTTGTTTAGAAGCACATACTAAATGATAACCAGAGGGATTTTGGTGTGTCAAAAGGTCAAGTATGATGGGATCATTGGTGAATAGGGCATGTGAAATGGATAATAACAATTTGTGTTATTCTTTGCACTCAAAATGTGGCAATCTTGTGGGATTCATGAGTGTAGGCTAAATTTTTTTTTATAGTCCCAACAGTGGCTTCGACTAGGGATGTATACCCCCTATGGGTATATCAAGAATTTAGATCACTGGAAGAGCAGACCAAGTGGCTTGTGATATGGGATGGTAATGGAAATGAGGGAAAATTAAGAGTGGTGGAAACAATATGAATTCCTATACTACAATGCATGGAAAAGATTTATTTTAGAAGGTTATCCAAGAATCATCCATGCATTGGTAATCCCTGACCTCACCTATTCTACTATGCATGGAAATAATTTAATTTAAGAGGTTTTTCAGTAATTTTCCATGCACTGGCAATCCTTAATCTTCTCTATATTCTTCAAGAAAAGAAATGCTTTAGGAACTGCCCAAGTACTGGCAATTCTTGGTCTTCTCCTAACATGTTTTGGAGATAATATGAATCCTCACCTCCCTTTCCAACAATAACAAAGGGGCCTAACCATAATGCCTCAAATTTCCCATGCTTTACTTTGTCCTAACTCCTAGCATTCTACACAAGAATCATTTCATCTACTTCAAAATTCCTATTTTTAGCCTTCTTGTCATGCAAGTATTTCATTTGTAATTGTTTCTTCCTATTATTCTATTGAGCCTGGTTTCTGATTTCATTGAGATCCATTAATTCCTTCATCCTCTCCTCCATGGGTTCAGGAACGTCCAAATATTCTTCCAAAATGAACTTGCACACTAGTATTGGATTATGCAAAGGGAGTCTGGCCTGAGTTCCATACACAAGCTCAAAAGGAGATTTACCAATAGCCTTTTTCATAGTGATTCTTTCTGCCCATAAAGCAAGCCTCAACTTAGAACCACAGGCCTTTTTGTCGTTATCTAACATTCTTCTTATGATATTCAAGATACTTTTGTTGTTGGATTCAACCCGTCCATTCGCCTGTGGATGGTATGGTGAAGAGTATGAGATTAATATACCATATTATTGGAAAAATCCCTTAAATTCATCTGACCTAAAACACATTCTTTTATCAGTTACAATCCTTGATGGAATTTTGAATCTTGTGATGATGTTCTCCAATAAGAAATTTGTCACAACCTTACTAGTTTCTTGCTTGGTGGGTATAGCTTCCACCCATTTTGTGAAGTAATTTGTGGCTACTAATATCCATTTGTGTCCTCCACTATATTTTTTTGTAATTTCCCCTATGAATTCAATTCCCCATTGGTAAAATGGAGCCTCTACCTGCATGGGTCTCAAAGATAATTCCCCTTGATATTTTAGTTTCCTAGAAAACTTCTGACATACTTCATATTTTCTAGTATAGTCATGTGCATCATTGAAAACCTTGGGCCAATAGTACCCTGCCCTTAGTATCTTATGAGCAATCATTTTTGCTGAGAAGTTCCTTGCACATACTCCTTCATGCATTTCCCTCAAAACATGCCTCGTTTCATGCTCATTTAAGCACAAAAATAGAACATCATCCCTATTCTTCTAGTAGAGGCCCCCATTCATGAATACATATTTTGAGGCCTACAACTTGAGTGTTATTTTTTTATTGTCATCAAACCCTTCTAGACATTTCAAATGTTTAAGATAGTACACAATATTAGTGTACCATGATATGTACTCAATACTAGTGACCATATTTTCCTCATCAACCACAGAACATACTTGGGCACCTTCCAAATTTGTTTTAGCCATTAATTTGGCCAATCCCTATCCTCTTACAAGGTTAGTAATCTAAAACTCAATATCAAACTACTGGATTTTGTTTATCCACCGGCACCTGTGCCCTATTTTTTCACTTTGTAAAAATACATCTTTCACAATAGCATTAGGAACATAAGCTATAACTTTTTCTCCCACTAAATATGATCTAAATTCCTTGACAACTCTTACCAATGTGTAGGCTTATTTCTCCACAATATCATATTTCAATTCTGCATTTTAAAGGGATTTTCTAAAAAAGGAGACTAGTTGCTCATACCCTTCATCATTCTTTTGGAGCATCACTGCAACAACTGTGTGATAAGATGCAAATGAAAATATTTGGAAAGGTTTTCTGAAATTTGGAGATTATAATATTAGAGCTTCTTTGATTTCTCTTTTTATGGATATGAATGCATCTATACCCTCAACATTCTAATCAATATTTGCACCTTTCTTTAGCATCTTTGATATTGGCTTTACCATCTCAACAAAATTTGATATGAATCTTCTTACAAAATTAATTTGTCCAAAAAAAGATTGAACAGCCTCAATGGTCTTGGGGATAGGTATCTTATCAATGGTCTCCACTCTTTTAGGATCAATCCTTACTCCTTAGAGACTATATGCCCAAGTAACTTTCCTTATGTTACTGCAAAATGACACTTTTTTAGGATTGAGAGAAATGCCATATTCTAATGCTTTCAAGAATATTTTTTCAAGGTGAGCCACATGATCCTCTGCCTTTTTGGAACATGCAGTTAAATCATCTTGGTAGACTACCATTATCACATTAATAAGGTGAAAAAAGCAACATCCATGGTCCTTTGGAATGTTGCACCAACATTTGTGAGTCTAAATGGCATCCTAACATAGACATATGTTCCCCATGGCGTAGTGAAGGATGTATTGTATTGTTTTTATTCTTTAACTTTCACTTGGTTATAACCTAAAAATCCATCCATCATGGATAGTAACTCACAACCCATGACCCTTTGTATCATGGCCTCCATGTTTGGAAGTGGGTAATTGTCCTTGAGAGAAGATACATTCAGGTTTTGGAAGTCTACACAAAGCCTGATATCTCCATTTTTCTTTCTGACTGGTACTAGATTAGATACCCAAGATGAATGTCTGATTGTCTTGATAATACCTCCTTCCCTAAGCTTTATAAGCTCTTCATGCATTTTAGGCTCCAAAGTTGGGTTGATGGATCTTTGTTTATGCCTAAATGGTTTTTCATATGGTTTCAATGGAATCTCATGTTGGAACAAATCTTCTCTATATTCTTTAAGATCCTCATAAGACCATGCAAAAAAATGCTTGTATTTCATTAATAGTGTAATTATCATTTTCCTGATTGTTGGACTTATTTTCTTTCCAATGTATACCCTTTTTGGTGCCAACTCAATCCCCAGGTTGATCTCTTGAACATCTTCCCTTTTTACTAATGTTTGTTTTATGAGAGCATGATCATTTCTAGCAAACACCCTTTCTAGTGCCACAAGTCCTTTAGGAAGTTTATTGGTTTTGAGATGCATAATTTTTTTTCCATACACAGTCTGTTTTCCATCTACTTCTTCCACAAATACATTAAAATCAATCTCCTGGGCTTCATATTGATCTATGTAATGTAGAAACTTGATTAAATCAATATCATCATTAAAAACTTTCCAGCTATAGATGTTATCAGGGATGACAGGTCTTGTTTTGAATTCAAATTTAGACACTCCAACTAGGGTGATATCATCTCTTTTCAAAGCTACATTGGCTAGGAAATCTGCCATTAAGTTTTTGGACTTGTCTATTCATTCAATAGAAAAGGCATAGAATAGTTCAATTATGTCCCATATAGCATTTTTTTATTGTTTTAACCTCTCTTTTTTTGCAGCATATTTTGATCTTACTTATGAAATGATCAACTTAGAGTCTCCAAAGATTGTCAATAATTTGATTTTGTTTCTAATGGCCATATGCATCCCAATCAACAGGGTTTCATACTCTGCTATATTATTTGTACATTTGAATGTCAACAAGAATGAATATTTGAATGTAGTTCCTTCAAGTGAAATGAACACCACTCCTGCTCCATTCCCCTCTCTACTGCATGCTCCATCAAAATACATTCTCCAAACACCATGTTCATTCTTGGAAAGATGCTTATCAATTGGATTAGTATTTACTAATTCACGCTGGGAAGGCTCTATTTTGAAACTTCCTAAATCTACATCACAAAAGTAGTTCAATTGATTTTGAGCAACATAGTCTACAATCTCATTCACCCTTGGCTCTCTATGTAGCTTGACCTCTTCACCATTTACTGGTATTGTGGCATAGGACAAGTCAAATTGTACATTTCCTCCAACTGCTACAATCCATTGCCTTGACAAGAGCATTCCAAAATTAGGGGGTGTGTCAATTACAGTTATGTCAATATTATATACTTCCTACAGATAAGTAGCCAACTTCACCTCTACATCTTTCATAATTCCTACCACTGGGAGAGGTCTACTATCCATAGCATAGCATTTACCACCATTAGTGTCCACCCACATGCCAAGTTGTTTCATGGCCCCTACTGGCATGATGTTGATAGTAGCACCTGAATCTATCATGTAGTTTCTCACCAACTTGTTATTTATGAGCAATGTAGTAAAGAATGGATCAATTTGTGGAGGATTCACCAATGCATCACCAAGACAAACCTCAAGAACTTTTACTTCTTCTTGCTTGTTGTTAAAAATATTAGTGGTCCCCTTGTTCTTAGAGTTTTTTATTTTATTAGTTCCATTAGATATTAGTTGAATAGCACTATCCCTATACTCCTTTCTTTTCATCATTTCTAATAATGGAACATACATCTTTACCTAGGACAAGGCCTGTGTAAAATCAAAAGAGGTAATTTTTGTTTTGGTTATCTTCTTTTGTTCCAATGGATCTAATTTGTTCTCCTCCTTTTCTCTTTCTTTTCTTTCATCAGACTTCTGCTTGTCTTTGTGTGGCTCTTTATTTTATTCTTTAGGAGTACATTTTTGTTCAATTTGATTTAGTTCCTTACTTTCCATCCTTTTTGGTTTTTCTTGTGTTGCTTCATTTTCTTTCACAAACACTCCTTTTGGAGCACCCCCATATGTGTTTATTGTTCTATTTCTGAGCTTATAGTTACTTTTTGCTTGCTCTACTACAACAATAGTTAATTCTCTTATCTCTTCCTTAGTAGGCCTCCTTATTCTATATTTACTTGACTAAGATGGTGTACCAAAAAGATATGACTCATCATTACTTTCATCATAATCAAAAAATACTTGTTGTTCTGCCATATGAATATTGTACCTTTGGTTGTCAACATCATACTCATAGCCTTCGTCTGAAGATGAATATCCTTGCTCAATCAGATGGAGGGTGTGAGAGGTTAAATATATTGTATGATCCTCTTCATCATTGTCCATTGGTATTTCTTCTTCTTGTATTGATTGAGCTACAACATAATGATCAGGGGAATGTGGCAGTTTGCAAACTTGACACCAAGGATTATTGTTAACCATGTATGCTCCCTTCTTCAAAGGGTTAAGATTTTTTTAATACTTAGGTCTATCAATTATGGGTTTCCATCTTTCTAGTTTTTGTTGTATCACAACAACACAATAGGAAATAAGTGCCGACTTTTATGCCAAATTTTAGTGTATTTTAAGCCATGAATTGAACAATTTGGTTGGTGTTAAACTTGGTGTAAATAGGCATAGTTAGTTCAGCGTCAAATTTTGTGCCGACTTTGCTAACAGAATTAGCACCGGTTTTAGAGGCAAAAAATCATGGCGCCTCCATTAGCACCTAAAATAGTGCTCTAAATTAATGATGAAAAAAGTGCCAAAATTGGTGCCCAATTTGGCTTCCGGTTTTACTTCTATATCTACTCCCATTTTTTCTTCTAGTTTTTCTTCCAATTTGACGTCCAATTTGGCTTCCAGTTTTGCCTCCAAGTTTGCTTCCAATTTTGCTTCCCAGTTTGCTTCCAGTTTTTCTTCTGGTTTTGCTTTCGGTTTTGCTTTTGGTTTTCCTTCCACTTTTGCTTCTAGTTTTTCTTCCAGTTTTTCTTTTGGTTTTTCTTCTGCATTTGCTTTTGGTTTTGCTTCCGGTTTTTCTTCCAGTTTTGCTTCCAATTTTGCTTATAGTTTTGCTTCTGGTTTTGCTTCCAAGTTTGCTTCCAGTTTTGCTTTCGATTTTTCTTCCAAGTTTTCTTATGATTTTGCTTCCAGGTTTGCTTCTAGTTTTTCTTCTAGTTTTGCTTCTGGTTTTGCTTCCATTTTTGCTTCTATTTTTGCTTCCATTTTTTCTTCCAATTTTTCTTGCAGTTTTGCTTGCAGTTTTGCTTCCGGTTTTGCTTCCAATTTTTCTTCAGATTTGCTTCCAGTTTTGCTTCCAAATTTGCTTCCATTTTTGCTTCCAATTTTTCTTCCAGGTTTTCTTTCTGTTTTGCTTCCAATTTTTCTTCCAAGATTTCTTCTAGTTTGGCTTCCATTGTTGCTTCCTTTTTTCCTTCTAAAAATGCTTCTTGTTTTGCTTCCATTTATTAATTTAATATGTTTTATTTCAATTTAATTAGTTAAATATATCGTTCCTCTTAAATAACTCATATGATTATAGAGTAAGTAATTTAATTATTTAACTCATATGTTTAAATAATAATATAATTATTCTAACATGATCATCATCTATAATTAAAACAAGTGAGTCAAATATCTATAATTTAATTGAATTTGACAACATCCATCCTGAGCAGTAAATTAAAATCATCATACTTAATAAATATCCATCCAAAAATCATCGACCACTTTTAATAGATATAAATTGACAAGTCAATACTGATAAGATCATCATCATATATAACTAAAACAAGTGAAAGTCAAATATGTCAGTACATCAAAAACATGTCAAAATGATACATTTCCAATAGTTGACATAAGTGAAAATGATACATGTACAAATGATATAAATAAAATTGATAAATTATGTAACTCAAATTGATACAAGTCAAGATGATACATGTCCAAATGATATAGTGAAAATGATACATGTCAATATGATACAACTCAACAATATAGTATAGTAGGTCGTGAAAATGATACATATGATATTAATCATGAAAAGAGTCATCATAAAGTTTGATATATTAGAAATGATCCGTGATGTAGTCTATATGATCATGAATGTCACTAGCTACTATCACCAAATATCTCATCATCAACATCGCCATTGTCATCATTGTCATTGTCCTCAGTGTCTTCTGTATCTCCATCATCATCACCCTCTGCCATGTGATTTGTATCGGTAGAACCAATATTTTGTGGGTCTATATCATGTTGTTTATCATCTTGATCTTCTGGAAGACCTGTGTTCTACAAAAAATAAAATTTAAAATGAAAATTTATTATTTATTTCATGCAATAATTTATTTTTCTATTATATATCTAATATTACAACATATGAGATGAAACCATAATCATATTACATCATATCAAAGTCCACATACCATAATAAAATTTCAAAAAAGTTACAACTAATACTAGTGAGTTAGGACAAACTTCAACTTTCAAAAACAAAGCCAATTAGGCTAGCAGACTTGTGGATCAGGCCAACATTTGGTGGCAGAGGAAGAAAGATGATTGCAACTTTGGAGGCCCACCATAATGGATTTTAGTATTCAACCATGAGAGTAGAAGAGAGAGGTGATATCATGTATCAAAATATTAAGCATGCATTCTTCCAGCCAGTGGAGAAGGAGATGATTACTTTGCTTCATTTTCATTTGCATAACCATATCACGGCATGGGAAACAAAAAGACCAAGGATATTTAGTTTTATGTGGAGGTAATGGATGTGGTCCAAACTTTAGGAGGGGCAAGAAGTTCAATGTGTGATCCTGATGAAATTGAGGAAGAACAACAAGAGAGGGATAGGAAAAATAAATTCAATACAGAGTTTCAAGGATTTGTCAAGTGAGTAAGAGAGCTATGGGAGCAGCCTCATCTAAAATATTTTGAGCTAGAGTTTGATATACCATTTAGAGAGATTTTCTTTCATGGAGTTCCTTTCAAAGCCTCTACTTTTATTTTTCCTACAGTAAACTATTTGGTAGAGTTGGTGGTATTACCTTTCTTAGTAATCACTATTAGTGAGATTGAGATTGTTAACCTTGAGAGAGTAGGAATTGGGTAAGAGGAATTTAATATGGCTATTTTTTCAAATACTTCAACCAGGATGTACTCTGTATTGATGCCATTCCTCAATCTTCACTTGATGGAATCA
>VDFB02358134.1:78717658-78902111 GCA_007258455.2 Sequoia sempervirens
CTACTGTGCATGGAAATATTTTATTTTAAGAGGTTTTTCAATAATTTTCCATGCACTGGCAATCCTTAATCCTCTCTATATTCTTCAAGAAAAGAAATGTTTTAGGAACTGCCCAAGTAGTGGCAATTCTTGGTCTTCTCCTAACATGTTTTAGAGATAATATGAATCCTCACCTCCCTTTCCAACAATAACAAAGGGGCCTAACCATAATGCCTCAAATTTCCCATGCTTTACTTTGTCCTAACTCCTAGTATTCTACATGAGAATCATTTCATCTACTTCAAAATTCCTAGTTTTAGCCTTCTTGTCATGCAAGTATTTCATTTGTAATTGTTTCTTCCTATTATTCTATTGAGCCTATTTTATGATTTCATTGAGATCCATTAATTCCTTCATCCTCTCCTCCATGGGTTCAGGAATGTCCAAATCTTCTTCCAAAATGAACTTGCACACTAGTATTGGATTATGCAAAGGGAGTCTGGCCTAAGTTCCATACACAAGCTCAAAAGGTGATTTACAAATAGCCTTTTTCATAGTGATTTTGTCTGCCCATAAAGCAAGCCTCAACTTAGAATCACAGGCCTTTTTGTTGTTATCTAACATTCTTCTTATGATATTCAAGATACTTTTGTTGTTGGATTCAATCCGTCCATTCGCCTATGGATGGTATGGTGAAGAGTATGAGATTACTATACCATATTATTGGAAAATCCCCTTAAATTCATCTGACCTAAAACACATTCTTTTATTAGTTACAATCCTTGATGGAATTTTGAATCTTGTGATGATGTTCTCCAATAAGCAATTTGTCACAACCTTACTAGTTTCTTGCTTGGTGGGTATAGCTTCCACCCATTTTGTGAAGTAATTTGTGGCTACTAATATCCATTTGTGTCCTCCACTATATTTTTTTTTAATTTCCCCTATGAATTCAATTCCCCATTGGCGAAATGGAGCCTCTACCTACATGGATCTCAAAGATAATTCCCCTTGATATTTTAGTTTCCTAGAAAACTTTTGACATACTTCATATTTTCTAGTATAGTCATGTGCATCATTGAAAACCTTGGGCCAATAGTACCCTACCCTTAGTATCTTATGAGAAATCATTTTTGCTGAGAAGTTCCTCACACATACTCCTTCATGCATTTCCCTCAAAACATGCCTCGCTTGATGCTCATCTAAGCACAAAAATAGAACATCATCCCTATTCTTCTAGTAGAGGCCCCCATTCATGAATACATATTTTGAGGCCTACAACTTGAGTGTTATTTTTCTATTGTCATCAAACCCTTCTATACATTTCAAATGTTTAAGATAGTACACAATATCAGTGTACCATGACATGTACTCAATACTAGCGACCATATTTTCCTCATCGATCATAGTACATACTTGGGCACCTTCCAAATTTGTTTCAGCCATTAATTTGGCCAATCCCTATCCTCTTACAAGGTTAGTAATCTGAAACTCAATATCAAACTAGTGGATTTTGTTTATCCACCGACACTTGTTCCCTAGTGTTTCACTTTGTAAAAATAAATCTTTCACAATAGCATTAGGAACATAAGCTATAACTTTTTCTCCCACTAAATATGGTCTAAAGGCCTTGATAACTCTTACCAATGTGTAGGCTTATTTCTCCACAATATCATATTTCAATTCTACATTTTGGAGAGATTTTCTAAAAAAGGAAACTAGTTGCTCATACCCTTCATCATTCTTTTGGAGCATCACTGCAACAACTGTGTGATAAGATGCAAATGAAAAGATTTGGAAAGGTTTTCTGAAATTTGGAGATTGTAATATTAGAGCTTCTTTGATTTCTCTTTTTATGGATATGAATGCATCTATACCATCAATAGTCTAATCAATCTTTGCACCTTTCTTTAGCATCTTTGATATTGGCTTTACCATCTCAACAAAATTTGATATGAATCTTCTTACAAATTAATTTGTCCAAAAAAAGATTGAATAGCCTCAACAGTCTTGGGGATAGGTATCTTATCAATGGTCTCCACTCTTTTAGGATCAATCCTTACTCCTTCCTTAGAGACTATATGCCCAAGTAACTTTCCTTATGTTACTGCAAAATTACACTTTTTAGGATTGAGAGAAATGCCATATTCTAATGCTTTCAAGAATATTTTTAAAAGGTGAGCCACATGATCCTCTACCTTTTTGGAGCATGCAGTTAAATCATCTTGGTAGACTACCATTATCACATTAATAAGGTCAAAAAAAGAAACATCCATGGTCCTTTGGAATGTTGCACCAACATTTGTGAGTCTGAATGGCATCCTAACATAGACATATGTTCCCCATGGCATAGTGAAGGTTGTATTGTATTGTTTTGATTCTTTAACTTTCACTTGCTTGTAACCTAAAAATCCATCCATCATGGATAGTAACTCACAACCCATGACCCTTTGTATCATGGCCTCCATGTTTGGAAGTGGGTAATTGTCCTTGAGAGAAGATACATTCAGGTTTTGGAAGTCTACACAAAGCCTTATATCTCCATTTTTCTTTCTGACTAGTACTAGATTAGATACCCAAGATGAATGTCTGATTGTCTTGATAATTCCTCCTTCCCTAAGCTTTATAAGGTCTTCATGTATTTTAGGCTCCAAAGTTGGGTTGATGGGTCTTTGTTTATGCCTAAATGGTTTTTCATATGGTTTCAATGGAATCTCATGTTGGAATAGATCTTCTCTATATTCTTTAAGATCCTCATAAGACCATGCAAAAAAATGCTTGTATTTCATTAATAGTGTAATTAGCATTTTCCTGATTATTGGACTTATCTTCTTTCCAATGTATACCCTTTTTGGTGCCAACTCAATCCCTAGGTTGATCTCTTGAACATCTTCCCTTTTTACTAATGTTTGTTTTATGAGAGCATGATCATTTCTAGCAAACACCCTTTCTAGTGCCACAAGTCCTTTAGGAAGTTTGTTGGTTTTGAGATGCATAAATTCTTTTCCAAACACAGTCTTTTTTCCATCTACTTCTTCCACAAGTACATTAAAATCAATCTCCTGGGCTTCATATTGATCTATGTAATGTAGAAACTTGATTAAATCAATATCATCATTAAAAACTTTCCAGCTATAGATGTTATCAGGGATGACAAGTCTTGTTTTGAAGTCAACTTTAGACACTCCAACTAGGGTGATATCATCTCTTTTCAAAGCTACATTGGCTAGGAAATCTGCCATTAAGTTTTTGGACTTGTCTATTCATTCAATAGAAAAGGCATAGAATAGTTCAATTATGTCCCACATAGCATTTTTGTACTATTTTAACCTCTCTTTTTTTGCAGCATATTTTGATCTTACTTATGAAATGATCAACTTAGAGTCTCCAAAGACTATCCATAATTTTATTTTGTTTCTAATGGCCATATGCATCCCAATCAGCAGGGCTTCATACTCTGCTATATTATTTGTACATTTGAATGTCAACAAGAATGAATATTTGAATGTAGTTCCTTCAGGTGAAATGAACACCACTCCTACTCCATTGGCCTCTCTACTGCATGTTCCATCAAAATACATTCTCCACACACCATGTTTGTTCTTGGAAAAATGCTTATCAATTTGATCAATATTTACTAATTCATGCTAGGAAGGCTCTATTTTGAAACTTCCTAAATCTACATCACAAAAGTAGTTCAATTGATTTTGAGCAACATAGTCCACAATCTAATTCACCCTTGGCTCTCTATGTAGCTTGAACTCTTCACCATTTACTGGTATTGTGGCATAGGACAAGTCAAAGTGTACATTTCCTCCAATTGCTACAATCCATTGCCTTGACAAGAGCATTCCAAAACTAGGGGGTGTGTCAATTACAGTTATGTCAATATTATATACTTCCCACATATAAGTAGCCAACTTCACCTCTACATATTTCATAATTCCTACCACTGGGAGAGGTCTACTATCCATAGCGTAGCATTTACCACCATTAGTTTCCACCCACATGCCAAGTTGTTTCATGACCCCTACTGGCATGATGTTGATAGTAGCACCTGAATCTATCATGTAGTTTCTCACAAACTTTTTATTTATGAGAAATGTAGTAAAGAATGGATCAATTTGTGGAGGATTCGCCAATGCATCACCAAGAAAAACCTCAAGAACTTTTACTTCTTCCTGCTTGTTGTTACAAATATTAGTGGTCCCCTTGTTCTCAGAGTTTTTTCTTTTATTAGTTCCATTAGATATTAGTTGAATAGCACTATCCCTATACTCCTCTCTTTTCATCATTTCTAATAATGGAACATACATCTTTACCTAGGACAAGTCCTGTGTGAAATCAAAAGAAGTATTTTTTGTTTTGGTTATCTTCTTTTGTTCAAGTGGATCTAATTTGTTCTCCTCCTTTTCTCTTTTGTTTGTTTCATCAGACTTCTACTTGTCTTTGTGTGGCTCTTTATTTTATTCTTTAGGAGTACATTTTTGTTCATTTTGATTTAGTTCCTTACTTTCCATCCTTTTTGGTTTTTCTTGTGTTGCTTCATTTTCTTTCACAAACACTCCTCTTGGAGCACCCCTATATGTGTTTATTGTTCTATTTCTGAGCTTATAGTTACTTTTTGCTTGCTCTACTACAACAATAGTTAATTCTCTTATCTCTTCCTTAGTAGGCCTCCTTATTCTATATTTACTTGACTAAGATGGTGTACCAAAAAGATATGACTCATCATTACTTTCATCATAATCAAAAAAGACTTGTTGTTCTGCCATATGAATATTGTACCTTTGGTTTTCAACATCATACTCATAGCCTTCTTCTGAAGATGAATATCCTTGCTTAATCAGATGGAGGGTGTGAGAGGTTAAATATATTGTATGATCCTCTTCATCATTGTCCATTGGTATTTCTTCTTCTTGTATTGATTGAGCTACAACACAATGATCAGGGGAATGTGGCAGTTTGCAAACTTGACACCAAGGATTATTGTTAACCATGTATGCTCCCTTCTTCAAAGGGTTAGAATTTTTTTTATACTTAGGTCTATCAATTATGGGTTTCCATATTTCTAGTTTTTGTTGTATCACAACAACACAATAGGAAATTAGTGCCAAATTTTATGCCAAATTTTAGTGTATTTTAAGCCATGAATTGAACAATTTGGTTGGCGTTAAACTTGGTGTAAACAGGCATAGTCAGTTTAGCATCAAATTTTGCACCGACTTTGCTGACGGAATTAGCACCGGTTTTAGGGGAAAAAAATCATGGTGCCTCCATTAGCACCTAAAATAGTGCTCTAAATTAATGATGAAAAAAGTGCCAAAATTGGTGCCCAATTTGGCTTCCAATTTTGCTTCTATATCTACTCCCATTTTTGCTTCTAGCTTTTCTTCCAATTTGACGTCCAATTTTGCTTCTAGTTTTTCCTCCAAGTTTGCTTCCAATTTTGCTTCCAAGTTTGCTTCCAGTTTTTCTTCTGGTTTTGCTTTTAGTTTTTCTTTTGGTTTTCCTTCCACTTTTGCTTCTAGTTTTTTCTTCCGGTTTTTCTTTTGGTTTTCTTACGCATTTGCTTTGGTTTTGCTTCGGTTTTGTTAGTTTGCTTCCAATTTGCTTATATAGTTTTATACAGTTTTTGCTTCAAGTTTGCTTCAGTTTTGCTTTGATTTTTTCTTTAAAGTTTTTCTTATGATTTTGCTTCGAGTTTTGCTTCTAGTTTTTCTTCTAGTTTTGCTTAAGTTTTGCTTCCATTTTGCTTCTATTTTTGCTTCATTTTTCTTTAATTTTTTCTTGCAGTTTTGCTTTAGGTTTGCTTAGGTTTTGTAATTTTTCTTCAGTTGCTTCGGTTTGCTTCCAAATTTGCTTCCATTTTTGCTTCCAATTTTTTCTTCAGTTTTCTTTACTTGTTTTGCTTTGCAATTTTCTTCAAGATTTCTTCTAGTTTAGCTTCCATTGTTGCTTCCTTTTTTGCTTCTAAAAATAATTCTTGTCTTGCTTCCATTTATTAATTTAATATGTTTTATTTCAATTTAATTAGTTAAATATATCATGCCTCTTAAATAACTCATATGATTATAGAGTAAGTAATTTAATTATTTAACTCATATGTTTAAATAAAGAGATAATTATTATAACATGATCATCATCTATAATTAAAACAAGTGAGAGTCAAATATCTATAATTTAATTAAGATTTGACAACATCCATCACGGCGATGAAATTAAAATCATCATACTTAATAAATATCCATCCAAAAATCATCGACCACTTTTAATAGATATAAATTGACAAGTCAATACTGATAAGATCATCATCATATATAACTAAAACAAGTGAAAGTCAAATATGTCAGTACATCAAAAACATGTCAAAATGATACATTTCCAATAGTTGACATAAGTGAAAATGATACATGTACAAATGATATAAATAAAATTGATAAATTATGTAACTCAAATTGATACAAGTCAAGATGATACATGTCCAAATGATATAGTGAAAATGATACATGTCAATATGATACAACTCAACAATATAGTATAGTAGGTCGTGAAAATGATACATATGATATTAATCATGAAAAGAGTCATCATAAAGTTTGATATATTAGAAATGATCCGTGATGTAGTCTATATGATCATGAATGTCACTAGCTACTATCACCAAATATCTCATCATCAACATCGCCATTGTCATCATTGTCATTGTCCTCAGTGTCTTCTGTATCTCCATCATCATCACCCTCTGCCATGTGATTTGTATCGGTAGAACCAATATTTTGTGGGTCTATATCATGTTGTTTATCATCTTGATCTTCTGGAAGACCTGTGTTCTACAAAAAATAAAATTTAAAATGAAAATTTATTATTTATTTCATGCAATAATTTATTTTTCTATTATATATCTAATATTACAACATATGAGATGAAACCATAATCATATTACATCATATCAAAGTCCACATACCATAATAAAATTTCAAAAAAGTTACAACTAATACTAGTGAGTTAGGACAAACTTCAACTTTCAAAAACAAAGCCAATTAGGCTAGCAGACTTGTGGATCAGGCCAACATTTGGTGGCAGAGGAAGAAAGATGATTGCAACTTTGGAGGCCCACCATAATGGATTTTAGTATTCAACCATGAGAGTAGAAGAGAGAGGTGATATCATGTATCAAAATATTAAGCATGCATTCTTCCAGCCAGTGGAGAAGGAGATGATTACTTTGCTTCATTTTCATTTGCATAACCATATCACGGCATGGGAAACAAAAAGACCAAGGATATTTAGTTTTATGTGGAGGTAATGGATGTGGTCCAAACTTTAGGAGGGGCAAGAAGTTCAATGTGTGATCCTGATGAAATTGAGGAAGAACAACAAGAGAGGGATAGGAAAAATAAATTCAATACAGAGTTTCAAGGATTTGTCAAGTGAGTAAGAGAGCTATGGGAGCAGCCTCATCTAAAATATTTTGAGCTAGAGTTTGATATACCATTTAGAGAGATTTTCTTTCATGGAGTTCCTTTCAAAGCCTCTACTTTTATTTTTCCTACAGTAAACTATTTGGTAGAGTTGGTGGTATTACCTTTCTTAGTAATCACTATTAGTGAGATTGAGATTGTTAACCTTGAGAGAGTAGGAATTGGGTAAGAGGAATTTAATATGGCTATTTTTTCAAATACTTCAACCAGGATGTACTCTGTATTGATGCCATTCCTCAATCTTCACTTGATGGAATCAAGGAATGGCTAAATTCCATGGAGATAAAGTATTATGAAAGCAGAATGAACTTGAATAGGCGGCCAATTTTGAAGACTATTACTGATGATCTAGATAAATTTATTGAAGATGGTGGTTGGGAATTTTTGAATATGGAAGCTAGTGATTTTGATTTTGATAATTCAGAAGAGTCAGATCAAGGATATGAACCCTCTGATGTAGAAGAGGAATCAGAATCGGATTTCATGTAGCCACCATCAAGAGTATTACAAGCCAATAAGATGGAGGGAATTCTTATATAAGGATAATTTTCAATGTTGTAGGTATCGGCTTTAATGCCAACTACAATGGAAACATTGAAATTTCCTAGCAATATTTATTTTAAGGAAATTTCTTTTAGATGAAAGGATTCAAAGCACATCAACCATGTGGTACAAATGATTAAATCCTAGAGATGATCTGCAGCAATGAAAGAGTCTGAAAAGGAAGAGAGAGATATACTAGTGACTCAGGAGAAACTTCAACTTTCAAAAACAAAGCCAATTATGTTGGAAGATGTGTGGATCAAGCCAACATTTGGTGGAAGAGGGTGAAAGATGATTGGAACTCTAGAGGCCCACCATAATGGATTTCAGTATTCAACCATGAGAGTAGAAGAGAGAAATGATATCATGTATCAAAATATTAAGAATGCATTCTTCTAGCTAGTGGAGAAGAAGATGATTACTTTGCTTCATTTTCATTTGCATAACCATACCATGGCGTGGGAACCAAGAAGAACAAGGATGTCCAGTTTTATGTGGAGGTAATGGATGTGGTCCAAACTTTAGGAAGGGAGATCCTGATGTCTGCCAGGAGGCACAAAGTCAGATGAATTAAGTTCACCTACATGTCTGCCAAAGTTTACTTCCAATTTTTATGACTGTTTTTCTTGACTGTCAGAGAAGAAACTTTAGCTTTCAAAAAAAAATCCAATTAGGTTGGAAAATGTGTGGATCAGGCCAACATTTGGCGGAAGAGGATGAAAGATGACTAGAACTCTAGAGGCCCACCATAAGGGATTTCGGTATTCAACCATGAGAGTAGAAGAGAGATTTGATATCATGTATCAAAACATTAAGAATGCATTCTTCCAGCTAGTGGAGAAGGAGATGATTACATTGCTTCATTTTCATTTGCATAACCATGTCATGGCATGGGAACCAAGAAGACCAAGGATGTCCAATTTTATGTGGAGGTAATGGATGTGATCCAAACTTTAGGAGGGAAGATATTGATGTCTTCCAAGAGGCATAAAGTCAGATGAATTAAGTTCACCTACATGTCTACCAAAGTTTACTTCCAATTTTTATGATTATTTTTCTTGACTATCAGAGAAGAAACTCCAACTTTCAAAAACAAAACTAATTAGGCTGGAAGACGTGTGGATCAAGCCAATATTTGGTGGAAGAGGATGAAATATGGCTAGAACTCTAGAGGCCAACCATAATGGATTTTAGTATTCAACCATGAGAGTAGAAGAGGGAGCTAATATCATGCATCAAAACATTAAGCATGCATTCTTCTAGCCAGTGGAGAAGGAGATGATTATTTTGCTTCATTTTAATTTGCATAACCATATCATGGTGTGGGAACCAAGAAGACCAAGGATGTCCATTTTTATGTGGAGGTAATGGATGTGTTCCAAAATTTAGGAGGGGAGATCCTGATGTCTGCCAAGAGGCATAAAGTTAGATGAATTAAGTTCACCTACATGTCTGCCAAAGTTTATTTCCAATTTTTATGACTATTTTTCTTGACTATCAAAGAAGAAACTTTAGCTTTCAAAAACAAAGCCAATTAGGCTGGCAGATGTGTGGATCATGCCAGATGAAATATGACTAGAACTCTGGAGGCCCACCATAATGGATTTCGGTATCCAACCATGAGAGTAGAAGAGAGAGATGATATCATGTATCAAAACATTAAGCATGCATTATTCCAACCAATGGAGAAGGAGATTATTACTTTACTGTTAGAGTTTACTTACAAATTTGAAATTTCTTTCTGGTCATTTTGATGAGGATATATTCATCCAATGTGTAAGCACCTTTTGTTTGTATCACAAGCATCTGTGCATTGCAAGAATTTTGATTATCTATGGTCTACAACTATTCCATCTCACTTATTGGATCTTCTATTTCAATTTTTTCTATGGCCTTCTTTGTTTGAGGTAGCACCTGACAATCCTACCTCTTTTCCTTAGCTGAGAAGTGGATTTGAATTTGGAAATACTACACTTTAAAACTAGTTGTGGTTTAAGGAGAGCTATTCTATCTTTGTTGTTGACACCCTCAATCTTCAACAAGGACTTAGATGCATGGATCAAAATGCAAGCTTTCAAACATAGATTTGAATGTGCATAATTTTATTGATTATGGTTTTCATAGGAAGTTTTATTTACATGACTATTCTGGATTTTCAATACGTGTAATAGTGATTGCATCCTTATCAAGTTTGGCTATCCTTATTCAGAATGATTTGGCCTTTGGACTCGATACAAAGTTGTGCATTGTTATTCCATATTTGTAACATGTAGGACATTTAAGGGGTACAACATATAGAAATTCAGTACTCTCATCCAAGGAAAACTTACAAACGGTGTATCAAGAACAATAGAAAATTATTTTATTAGGGTTAATGCTTTCTTCACCCATGTTGCTGATATTTTCCACAAAACATGTTTTTTTTTAATTATTTCAACGAATCTCAAAATTCAATGTATTGATTGACATTTGTTACACATTTCAGTTGTTTATGCAAATGATGCATATATGTTAACTCAATCAATGTTGTTACTTCAGTAGTTTGACTTCTATGACAACCAATCATTAGGCCATTATGTGCGGGAGCCCGTGTGTGTTTTTAGTTATACTTCTTGGATAGCTCTACTAGGTGTTGAGGACATTCCATTTATCTTTTGAATGTTAAGAAGTCAAAGTTTCAAGGATTTTTCAAGAAAGTAAGAGAGCTATGGGAGCAGCCTCATCTAAAATATTATTAACTAGAGTTTGATATACCATTTAGAGAGCTTGGTTTTTATGGAGTTCCTTTCAAAGCCTCTACTTTTATTGTTCCCACGGTAAACTATTTGGTAGAGTTGGTGGAATTACCTTTCTTAGTAATCACTATTAGTGAGATTGAGAATTGTTAACCTTGAGAGAGTATGAATTGGGAAAAAGGTATTTGATATGGCTATTGTTTTCAAAGACTTCAAGTGAGATGTACTCTACATGTATGCCATTCCTCAATCTTCACTTGATGGCATCAAGGAATGGCTGAAGTCCATGGATATAAAGTATTATGAAAGAAAAATGAACTTGAATTGGCAGCCAATTTTGAAGACTATTACTGATGATCCAAATAAATTTATTCAAGATGGTGGTTGGGAATTTTTGAATATGCAAGCTAGTGATTCTGATTCTGATAATTCAAAAGAGTTAGATCAAGGATACAAACCCTATGATGTAGAAGAGGAATCAAAATCAGATGAGGAAGGTTCAAAAGATGAATCTCTTGTGGAGTCAGAGGAGGATGAAGAAGAAGAAGATTCTGAAGAGGAGGAAGGTAAAACATTGGATGAATTAGAAGCCAAAGCCATAAATGCAGATAAGGAAAAAGGAGACAAGTCTGACAGTGAAGAGGAAAGGCGACAACGAAAGGTAAAAGCTACAAGGTAGTCTTAGGCACCTAATATTAGAGATTCAAAAGGAATGCCTACCAAGAGGCATAAAGTTAGATGAATTGAGTTCATCTACATCCTCCTACTATTTATTCATGCACATAAACGACCATCTTGTAATCATAAGATTTGAGCTCTATTTACTCATCCTACACATCAGTAAATAACTCAACACAAGAGATGCAAATTGACATATTAACACAAAAATATCCAACTAAGTTATTGAAACTCAACTATTGATACCTCACTATCCATCCAAATTACAAAATAGTTCCACTTTTTTTTTTGTAACATATTCTTTTCAAATTGCTTTGGATGGCAAGCATATTTCTCCTCCTGTCAAAACATGGCACATGGACTAGTTAAACTAATTAATATGCAATCATTTAATTTTTCCAAGGAAATAAAAAAAATATATCATTTAACATATTAAATATACTTACAAATGTAAAGATTAAGGCCTGTAAACCTTTCTGGCCACTACGATGTGTGGCACAAAGTTTCTCAAGCCTAGCCTTGGAGGCCTTGTCCTAAAACATATACTAATTCAATTTAACTATGCACAAATAAAATGTAAATATCATTTAATAAATTTGATATAATATTATGAGAAAATTCAAATACCTGTGTACTCTCCTCACCAGAATTCCTCTGTGCTTCTGACTTCTCATATGCTTTTACAAGCTCTTTCCATACTTTCACACTTACAAAAAATTTCCTTCTTTTCCACCTTAGCTTAGGAGGGATTTTTTTTATCTTCTTTGTTTGGTTGCACTGAAATCTCTTGAAGTTTTGAGACATTTGTAGCTTTATCTTCTTTACAGACCAACCTGTGCCAAAATTAGTCTCCATGTCATGGATAACTGCTCTTTTCAGTTGCATGGGTATCTGTGAGAATGGAAAATGTAGATGGTATTTGAACCATTGAAGGTATGATTGATTCAACATATTCACAAACATTTTCCCAGCATTCGTCATTCGAACTTCCCCTAAAACCACCTTGTATTCTATCTTCGTATTGTAGCTACCAATGCAAGATTGATAACATGGCGTTGTGGAAGAAGTCTGTGTCCTAGGAGTGGCTAGGACATTGGAATTCTTTGCTCCCTGTTCCACATTCTTAGAGTTTACTATCACTGATTTCCTCCTGGATCTTTTGTTTGATCCATGACTAGTTAGGGAATCAATTGATTCCCTTTGACACAATTGATTTTTTTTGCAATGTTTGAGGGGTGTTACCAGATTATTTTTCTATGAATCTGGCAAGCGTTGTCTAGTCCACACTAACCAATTTTTTCATTGCCTCTAACCCCAATATGGAAGCCAATTCCTCTTTATCTTTGTTATTCTCATGTCCCTATATATATATATTTAATTATATTTATTCTTTTAATTTTTGAAATTAAAAACTAAAAAGTAAAATTCAAAGAAACAATGGAAACATTTACAAATATATAAATTGACAATGAATTACCTCATTATGACTAGAGTCTGCTGACAATGCTCGCTTCCTTCTATTGGTTGACATTTTGAGGCAACCTAGGGAAAATTATTTTCGTCTAGTCTGTGGAGGAAAATGAAGTACACACTATCAGGTATGAAAGTTTTCATCCAGTTTGTGGTATGAAAGTTTTGTTTTGTGGGAAAATATGTTTGTTGGGTTTGCTTCGTGTTGATAATCTTATCATGAAAACTCTTTCATAATGAAATCTTGCACGAATTTTTCATGGCATCGGTGACTATGGCATGACTGGGAAAAACCAAGTGCTTTTTGCGTTTGTTTTCAGTAGTTGCTCAACAGTGACTGGCCCAATTCCCAGATTTTCCTACCAGTTCACTATTTCCTTGATACCTAGGTTAGGGAAAGAATATAGAGGCATCATGGCTTCATGCTATAATATTTTGAGCCAAAGCTCAAATGGGTAGGGTCAATTTTTTTGTTGGTTTCTCAAAAAATTTACAATTTATAATGATGGAACAATTTAGAGGTTGGTTGGATAGGTGAGGCCACGAACCAGTAAACAATCATGAATTCAAATGCAATATAAAAAGTAGTAAACAATCATGAATTCAACCAAGAAACAAAAAATTGTAACCTTACCTATGGTTTTGCAAACTAAATCTAATTTCTCATCAGTTGTTGGTAACACCTTACTCTCTTCCTTTGCATGACATTTTTCCCTTTTTTGTCATTTGATTTCTTCCTTCACATGGGAAATTTTTAAATTTTAAATTTTGATTAAGTAGTCAACCTTTAGTTGGCATTAGTTAAGGCCAAATTTAGCGCTGACTTTTGGCCATTAATGTAATCTATTTGGGGAACCTAAGGTGGTGCCAAGTGCACCTAATTCAACACGTATCGTTGTTGTATAGTGACTATTTTCATTGTTGTGTATCACAGGATCTAGAGTGTTGGAAATAATTCCAACTCCTGCCTTGTTTTTGTGACCATTGCTATCCTGTGGATCCTTCATCAGCTCAGTGGGGTAGAGTTATTTTTACCATGGTCCTGCAAGGTGCTTCATACTTCTTGGTGGTTGTGTGGTGAAAGCTTTTTTCATGGTACATGAGTCTTCCTCCTGTTCTTGGTGGTGTTACGGTGACTCCCGCAAGTCTTCTACCATTGGCGTGTGGTAGTGTGGTGACCACTGTTGTCCCATGGCTCCTTCATCAGCTAGTGCAATAGAGCGGTTTTTATTGAGGTCCTACAAGTTGCTTTTTCCTTCTTGATAGGAGTGTGGTGAAAGCTTCTATGGAAACATTTTTATTCACAGAGGAGCCCATGGAGAGAGGACGTGGACGGTGTAGAAATACTAAATTGTTGAGAGGAAAGTGGGTGGAAATAGATGAGACAACAAAATATGTAGATACAATAGAGGTAAGAGGAGAAAGCAACCTCAACTAAAGGAGGAAGGTGTTTATGAATTCACAAATGCTACAACATAGAGGAGATATCAATATGTCAAATGTATAACTAAAGTGAAGTTTTGTGTTGGATAGCATACTCATTGAAATGATATAATTGGTGTACTAAACATTATTTACTATGTTGTGTATTATAGGATTGAGACGAGGCCATGCCAACAAATCATATCATATCAAATGAGGACACAATAGATGAAGCGGGACATTAGGTACTCAAATTTTGACTTAACTTAAGAAAAAATGATTTGATGACATTTTGTGATACATCCATCTTTTTTCATAGTATTATTGAAATTTATAATGTATTATCCAATCTTGACATAAATTAATGCATGTTGATTATTTTAGATGGAGATTCGAGCAAATGCAAAGCCTGAGTGTTCAACTAGCAAAAGAAGAAGATATGTACGTGGACGTGGACCTAAAACTATTAAATCACATAGAAAATAGTGGGTGGAAGAGGATATGACAATGGATATTGCAGACACAACAAATGATTGCATTGAAGAAGAGGTAGGTCGGGACTATAGTACATGGGATGAATACTTTGAGAAAAATTTTGTTTGTGGATGTTTTATATGTCATGGAAAGAAAAAATTCAAATGAGCGATTGTACAAAGACATTACATATATGATGCGCTTCCAGTTGATATTATGCATCCTATAATCGATTAAAACCAAAGAATAATAAATGAGTGTGGACTGATGTTTTATAAACTATGTTGTCAAAATTGTGTTTTATTTAAATTATAGTATAAAAAAGGTAGTCTATAAAATAATGTTCCATTATTCAATTGATGTATATATGTTCATACAATATATATTTTTATTTTTTAAGCCATATTTGATTATATTTCTTTGAAATTGATACATTTATGATTTATCCAATTGTTTTCAAACATTAAATAATGCTTGCATTTGTTGATAGGTAGAAGATTTTGATGAAACACATACTAATACCCAAGATCCAACTAGGTTATTAAGATTTGGACGGGATGATCCAAACCATCCTTTAAACCATACCAGTTAGAGAAGAGAAAGATTGAAGAGAACTCTACCACCTAAGAAATTTGAAGAGACATCTAATGAAAGTCGCATACACTGATGACATGCCACCTAGCCTTAATGATGATGATTATGATAATGAAAATGCAATGCATGAAGAAGGATTGAATGCAATTATTATAGGTTTCTTTGGGGATGGAAACAATGATGAAAATAATGATGATATGGTTGACAGTAATGATGATATCAGGGGTAATTACCACCAACATAATGTTGATGATAACAACATCAAAGACTCCATCAAGCAGGCAGTGAAGACACCCGTGTTCAAATCAAGTGCAAGTAGAACCTCAAAACTGGCATGCACATTAATATTATTAGAAATCAAGTCACTATTTTGTTGGTCAGACAAAGGATTCACTACCCTACTGAAGTGAGTTGAAATCTATTTCTTACTTTGCATTTTCAATTGGTGTACATAATTCATAAACATTCATCAAATTTGTTTATATTTCTTTAAGGGGATTTTAAAAGCATATATTGTATATAAATAGTCCTAGTATAGATTGAAATATCAAACATGTTCATCATAATTCAAACATTCAGTTGATTTAATCTCTAGAAATCTTACAGGGCACTAAAAACTAAAATATTCCCTAAAGAGAATGTGTTGCCATCAACTTGCAGAGAGGCATGTCTTTTGTTGGTTGAGTTGGGGATTGAATATAAGAAAATTCATTCATGTAAAAATGATTTCATTTTATATAGAGATGAATATCAAAAAAAGGTAGAATTCCCTATATGCAAAGAGAAGAGATATCGTACAGATGTACAAGGTCCTACAGTTCTAAAGAAGGTTTTACGTCACATGCCAATTATACCTAGACTTCAATGAATGTTTCATTCTAATTCACTAGCACAATTAATGGACTGGCATGCAAAGAACAGTAGTAAACATGGATTCATGTGAATTTTGGTTGACTCCAAAGCAATGAAACATATAGGAAAAATGGACAAAAAAATTCAAAGATGAACCTTGTAGTATCAAGTTTGGTCTTGCAATTGATGGAGTGCACATTCTCTTTCCTGAGCTCAAATTATAGTGTTTGGCCAGTCGGATTGATAGTATACAATATTCCGCCATGGATGAGTGTTCAAAAGGAGCACCTTATGCTGACTCTCATTGTTCTAGGAAAACATCAAGTTAAAAACATGGATGTTTATCTTGCACCTTTTATTGATGAGTTGCAACTGCTATGGAAAGGCATAAGAATGTATGACATATCACGTCCTCCATCAAATAGGTCCTTCATGTTGTATGGTGTGCTGTGTTGGACTATTCATGATTTCCCAAGACTTGGTGTTTGTTCTGGTAAGATAAAATATTTACATATTTACACTCATAATTTATTTTCATCCCAACTTTCATACTTAATTTTATACTTTTTTTTGTGTTATTAACATTACTTATTGAATTGCAGGGCTTCAAACAAAGGGTATATTTGCATGTCCAAGATGTGCAAAACAATCTCAAGGGTGGTATTCTAAATATCTACATAAATTTTTTTACGCAAACAACAAGGTTTTTCTACCACTAGATCATAGGTTTAGAAATCGCCTGAAGAATCAATTTGATGGAAAAGTTGAAAATAGAGGCCCTCCCATGATTATGGGTCTAGGTGATTGGCTTAAGAAGTATGAAGATGCTAAACTGAAAGCTTGGGATGATTTTTTTTATCAGGGTGATTCAATTCAAGAACTAGAACAAGTTGTAGTTAATATACCAGAAGGAATGAAAAGGAAATCCATATTTATGAGCTCCCTTACTGGAAGGATCTGTTAATATCTCGCATATTAGATCATATGCAAATCTTCAAAAATGTCCCAGATTCTATATTTCGACACATATCAGGAAAAGAGGACACCTTGTCTTCAAGGAGATATATTACTCTTTCGCATACCAAATTTGATAGAAAACATTTGTGGCCAAATAGGGAAAATGAAACATATGTAGAAGCTCCATGGATTTTGAAAAAAAAAGAGCTAGACCAACTAAAAAATGTCATTCATTCAATAAGGACACCTGTTGGCTATGCGTCATCATTGGCTAAATATTTTGTACAGTTGATGGACATATCACAGTATTTAGAACACATGATTTTCATAATTTAATGAAGGTGTTTTATATCAACATTTAACATTTACTGGTAACATTGATTAAGCACTAAATATTTTTTGATATTTTGTTGTGTGAGAAAAAATTACTAATGACCTTTTCATAAATGTGTTTGATAGCATGTCATGCCATTGGAAATTAGGGGGGATTATTGTCTTACAGTTGACTTAAGGAATGCCATAAGTTAATTGTCAGCATTTACAAAGTATGTGGTCATATGAAATGTTCATGTGCATGAGAGACAGAGATATTATATTGCATTTTAATTTATGAATAAAAGTTCATACTAATTTACTATTTTTATATTAGGTGGGTGACTTTGAAGGAGATCCATGAATCTGAAGTTCCAAAGTGGAAGAAGAAAATTGCAAAAATTGCATGTGTATTTGAGGAGCTCCCTACAAGTCCATTTACTTATACATGTAGTCAATGACATTGAATTGGTGGGTGTCATATCAATGAGGTGGATGCTTTTCTTTGAGAGGTATATGAAAACTCTTAAAAGATATGTATGACAAAAGGCACATCCAGAGGGTTACATGGTTGAAGGGTATGTATTGAATGAAGCATTTTTCTTCCTGTGTGAATTCCTTGGTAAGGATTTTGAAGATGGCCCACACATCTAGGATGAAGAATGAGCATTAGATATTATTGATAGAGAAAAACCACAATCTAATGGTGTTGAAGTACAAATTAGTAAGTAAATTCATGATCAGTGTGGTTTTTTGTCTTGCAATCATTAATTTAATTTGTAACTTAGTTGTCAAATTCATAGCATGACATTTGGATTTTGAAATAAACATGTTGACATGTAATAGGTGTAGACAAAATTTCTATACTCGACAAGTCCATTCTGTACCACATGGAATTTATGAACAAATGGATTGATCTATATGATAAAAAGAGAGAAGTGTTAGATGCAAGGAGATAGTTTAAGAGATCAAACCCAAGGAATAATCCACTTTCCACTCATCTTCTTGGGGAATGGGGAAAATATTGCACACTAGAATGGGTTATTGAACAAATTCAAAATCAAATAGAAGATGCAGGTATAGTTGGAATTTTACAAAATGTTGTTTCCTTATAGTTTTGACAATATTAACTATTTTAATATTCGTCATTATATTTTTTTCCACTAAAATAAATGGTCTTTCATAGGTGAGGAAATATCTAGCAATGTGGGCATATGGTCGACATTATGGTGTAGAAAGTGTAGACGTAAAGAGATGATCCTTCAATTGTGGCATCATGGTTGACTTCGAGCAATCTAGTCAATCAAGCTCAAAAGATAAGAATATAATTGAAGGGAATATACAATATGTTGGAAAAATACAAGAAATTATTAAGTTGGATTACCATTCTTTTAAATGTTGTATTTTTAAGTGTAGATGGTATGAAGCATTTGAGAGGACACAAAGACATGATACCCATAGTGGATTGTTTTCTATAGATTCCTCATCATTCCTACCAGAGGATAAGGAGCCTTATGATCTACGAATTCATTGTGAGCAGGTATTTCTTTAACTCAAAAAAGAAGCAGTAGTGATTATTAATCTATTCATTCATAGCTTATTGAGAATATATACATTTGTTTATTAATCAATAAAATTGTTATAACATATGTCTAATATATATATGTTGTTCATGTGCAGGTATTTTTCTATGAAGATATTTTTCACCCGAAATTGATATTTGTCATACATTATGATCCAAGATTAAGGGATGTATTTGATGATGCATTAGTGGATGTTGAGCAAAAAAATGATGGGCAACAAAATGAGAGAGAGGGATTAGAGAACACCAAATAAATTGAAATCCATGAGGATGTTGAAGATGGTTATGTTCAGGGACAAGAAGACAACAATCCAGAGTTAGATGATGTTATGGGAGACAACAATATGGATGGTATAGAAAATGATGATCCAAATACATCTAGTAACAATATAGATGGTCTACAGTCAAATTTCAATGATGATGAAGATGATGCAAGTCAAGATGAGGATGATGATAATATTAAATACTTGAAAGAACATATGAACATTGACAATGATACATCGGATGACATTATAGCAAACAATAATGTTAATGACCAAGAATTCTAAATTTTCAAAATTATTTGCAATCCATGTTTAAAAAAGGATGATTCTTATGGCCTAAAATTTGAAATGCTTCAATAATATTATGTTGTACTTGGACAATTGAAAACCTATTTTATTCTCCTAGCAAGTTTTTTAATTTTCCATTATAATTCTAGACCAAACAACATTTGTGAGGATGGCCTTTTACACCAATCTTAATTTGTATGAAGTTCACAAACCTATTGTCAAGCAGTAAATTCCTTTCATAGATAGGAAATGTAAAGGATTCATTTAAGAAAAGATAAGTAGTCTCTTTCTGAGGGTAATCCACATGCAAAAACTAAAAGGAACATAAAAAAATAATTGTACAGTAGAAAATTAGATTCAATCAGTTATGTCTTATTTCACTTGCAAACTTATCTAAAAGACATAGGGTATTCACCATACATTTCCCTTGACAAAGAAAACATGTGCTTTCATTTATTTTTACTATATATCTCAGAAGTGAAATTGTTGTTACATAATGATGCACTGAGAAAATAATATATACCAAAAAATGAAAAGAAAATGTTTGAAATTTAACATGCAACCTACTGTGTTGTACTGAAAGGAATCAAGATTAACTAGGACAAGAAATAAAAATAATTTTTGATGATTGTACTTAAAAGTGAACAAGATATGAAAAGTGTGGGCAATGATGGTGCTAAAATTGAAAACCCTGATTTTGATGACATTATTGTTTTATGTCATTAGAGATAAAGAGCACTTACAATTTTATATACATATAAAATGAAGATTTGAAACTAGTAAACTAAAAATTTAAAAACTGTAAGATTTTTCCTTAAACAATAATTCACATACTCACTTACAAAAAAGGGTGAAGCATTTTTTATTCAAACTTTGTTTTCTTCAATAGACATAACAGTAAAGAATATTTACAAGTACAAGAATATATACATTGTTTCATAGAATATATACACTATTTCATAGACTTCTAAATTTTTATAGTCATTTGCAATCTTTTGGGTCTCAAAAACATAGGTTTTTAGACCATAAGAGGGTGCAAATCTCTAAGAGGACTTTAATCCTTAATACAAGCCAATTAAAGTAAATTATTTGAAAGGAATTTAATTCACACCTAACCAGAAACCAATCAAAGCATCCACATAGTAACACAAAATGTGCCTTGATAAATCTTGCAGATTTAAACAACTTGGAAAGACCACTTTGGAGACAACAAAGCAATAAATAAGCATGAAAATCAACACAACAATTGAACACTAAAAAATGGATTACGAGTTATAATGTATCTACTCCATTATATTCCTCAAAATATAAACATACATAACATGAGTTCTTTTGATATGAATAAGTGGATGACATGGTCTAGTATCTATTCTAATGGATTGAAATGATGATGATATGTTGTTCAAAATCAGACCTTGGTTTCCCTATTTGTACATGAAGAAACAAGCTTCAAGTTCGTTCACAAAAGTTATATCATTTCTTAACTAAAGCATGATTAACATAACATAGAAACTTAAAAAGAGTTTATTGTTGGATGCACCACAGTCCATTAATCATCAAAAAGCACCCATGACCACCTAAGATCTATTCATGGCTCAAGCACCATGTTAATGTATCCACAACAACCAAACTCTGACTACCCCCTCATACAACTTGTGCAAGGAACAAATTAAACTTTGACATGCGATCAATGTATTTATCCTAGGCATAAGTCTTTGCATTCTATAGAGTATCTGTCATTACATTTTCCAATCCAACAATCCTCTCGAGCTACTTATGCATTTTCTTGAGTACCTCATCCTCATCATTGATGTCATCAAGGATGCCTGGAAAATATTTTGATATCTCATTTTTCCAAGTTTCTTGATCCTTCAAATCTATTTCTTCAAAGAAATCTAGCATGGCCATACATAGTGGCTGGCTAAAGTCATTGAATTCCTGTGTCAAGATATTCTAGAAGTTTTCATGTGTATTCATGAGGCTCTAACATTCTTGAAGCAAAGCATTATTATCTCCATCTTTTTCCTTGATATGGTATTCCATTTCATTCATCCTATCAAGCATACTTCCATGCTCCACGAGGGCCTTATATGTCCCATATTGAGCACGCCAAAAACCATCTGCATGATGGCACATATCTTTGAATTTCATACAAATTATCCCTTATGCTACTTAAAAAGTAGTAGCATTCAATTTTCTTTTTAGTTCTTCAAGTTCCTTTTGAGCTTTTTCAAATTTATGCTTCCATTGAGTAGTCTCAGACATGGCCTCTAACACTTTTCTTTCATGTTCAATTAAAGGCGAGTAAAGCCTTGGAGAAGCAGGCAACCTATCTCTGTAGTTTGTTAATTCTTGTTTCAACTTGTCATTTTCCTCTATCAACCACTGGTTATCTCTTACTAGCTTTTGGATCTAGGCTTTGGTGAATTTGGATACATTCACATTCAAGTCAGCAGTCTCCAAGGGATTTGTCTCCCCTGCTCTTTGCACCAGGAGATTTCCAAAAGTCTGATCATGGTCAATGAGAGAAGGCTTCTTTCCTGGGGAATAAAGAGCCCAAATTTGCAAAGCGGTATTATCAAGATTGTACCCTAACCCTATATAGACCCTATCACCTGCTTCATTCGTTATTTGTAAAGTTTTATTCTTTCTCTTCAAAAAGTTTTCAAACACAATGGATGAACTAATATCCCACCTAGGAAGGAGCATAACTCCAACTTCTTGCAATAATGCTTTTCCTCTCTCAGCAGTCATGTTTCTCATTTCCCTATCAACTTCATGTTGCAACTCTTTCAAGGCATAAGCCTCTTTCGCAGGGTCAATGTCGTTTAACCTTTCTCTTATTAGTCTTCCTTTATACTCATATATAAAGGAATTAAATTTAGGGGTCTACACAAAAGTATCATCTGCAACAAATTCCTGACTTGCATGATGCCTCACATCATCTAATAGCTGATCACACTTCTTTCAAATGGCATCTCATATTGAGGTATAATAGGAGCATTAAAATATGAGACTTCTTCTTCCTCCTTAGTGTTATCTTCTTCCATGGATGGGGAATCAACTGAAAAGATCACTTTAGGAGTAGGCTAAGGTGATAACTGATCTAGTGGTGTGATATTTTCTACTTGCCTCCTAGGACCAATGCCCCTTCCTCTTTCAAATTCCACAAGTGGCACATCTCTTATCAGTTCTTCTTCATGGAAGATTAACTGTTCAATTCTTTCTATGGGATCTTGTACCTCAAGGAAAGCCCCTATGTAGCCTGGGTTATTATTCACCTTCCAAGCCACAACCATCATAACCCTACTATAGGCATTCATTCTCACCATGTTTTGTTTTTCTTCACAATTTCTAATTACATCTTCTAAAAGGAAACTATGCTCATACCCTTTCAATTTCTGAAAAATTTTGGCATCACAAATGAAGTGTTCAGGGTCAAACTTTTCCCTTTTGTTGCCAACTGGCAAGCCATAATAATCTAGTTTACCACTAACCAAGTCATAGCCTAAATCAGAGATAATAGTGAAATCACCAAAGCATAAAATGGAAGGAATGAAAGTCTACCTCCCATAGCTTTTTAAATGCATGAAAGCTAAAAATGACAATTACTTTATGATCTCTAAATAAGCAACTCTATCTGGCATAGTATTAGAAAGAAAATAAGGTGCAGCTTCAAATCCATAAACCCTGATAATAGTACAATCCCCAAACATGTACTAGCCCCTCCAATTTTGATTTATCACTGCTTCATGACCCATATCTTTTGGTCGGAAAAATCTTAAGATCTTGAGAGAGAGGTTGTAGTCACATTTGTGGCCTAGCATCTTGTATAGTGGTTTGACAAAATATTCCTCAAAATATAGGTAGTGGGACCTCCCACACCTGCTATCCCATAAAAATGTCCACATTTTTACAGGCCTTGAATTTCCATCATTATCTAAGTCTTTTATTCTTAATTCCTCACCCCATATCCCCATCACCTTCCCTTCGTATAATATCATGTGCATGAAAAGAGAATAGTGCTTGAAATTAATGGCTTCACTATCATTCTTGATGATATTGATGGCATTATTGATGGCCTCTGATAAATAATTTTCATAAACATAGGGTTGGGAATTATGGCTCTAGATGTCTATGGCTAAAACCATTGGAGCAATTGTCATGTTCTTAGGAACATCAATTCCTAGTACTTGACCAGCTGAGTAATAAGTATATTGAAAGTATTCTTCAAATAAAGCCACAAAGAATAGGGGCTTATCTTCACTAGAGAACCTCATATTTTGGTTACCTACAACTTTAACCCTATGTAGAGGAAATTTCCACCTCTTGTAACTCGTGTCAATGGTGCGGTATTCCTCCAATAAGTCTCTGATTCATAATTTTGATTTCAGGGAAGTATCAAGCTAAAAAATCATGGAAATATAATATGGCTTTATGACCATGAACTATGACCTATTAGGAAAATGAATTTATCTCGTCTTCGAATTTTAATTTTTTTCCAACACCTTGATTAACTCTACGTTCACAAAGACGTTGGGTACTACAAGTTTACCGAAATTCAAATTCCATGGGTTTGACACTGGGCTATGCCAGAATTTATTCCTATAATGATAAATAAAGAGGTCGTAACCCCTACACGGAGTTGATATATCTCCCATATTTTTTTGTTTATCTACTAGTGTCACACACAATGGGTTAAGTTGTGCTATTCTTCTAGATTTTGGTTGAGACCTAGGACACTGATTGATTAAGTCTTGATTCAATTACCTAGCTTTAGTTTTTTGTCTTTTTTCTTTTTGTTTTCCTGGGGTTTTTTCCATCTCAACCCTACTCACGCAATGCTTTCATCTACTTACTGAGAAAATAGTTTGAGATGAGTCTATCCCACTTGGATAAATGCTGCAAATTTCTAGCTGCCTACCATCATCGAACTTGGTTCTCCAAATCCTTCAATTACAATTCACAATGATTTCAACTTGTTTGAGGCCATATTTATCAAATTTTAGGAAACTTCATCTAGCATTGGTTCATAAATGGTGCTCGCACCGCCTTTATGATTAAGTTCTTAATTAATAGCAATAGTGTCATCGATATTTTTGTTAGTCACATCAATTAGACTAATCATCATTTCATAACTGTCGAAGAGACTTTTAATTAAAATGCTTGTTGTTTCTTTGATATCCCGGTATGGAGGTTTTTTTCCCTTCCCTTCTAGTGTATACCACCCTACCGCATATGTTGCTCACCTACCCAATGGTATAGCAGTGTATGCTTTTAATCATTACTTCAAGAGTGTCAATGAGAAAATATTATTTGTCTTATCGATATCTCAATGTCTCATGGACATTAGATCTTATGTTCCTCCGATGTTGGTTTCCAGTGTCGATGAGACAAGTTAATGTCTCTTGCCGATATGCCACTGTCTCATCGACAATTACTTTGTTATATCCAAGAGTTGTGTTTCACTGAGCACTTGTAGATATACCTTATCGATGTGACATAAGTGATTCTCTCCTCGATATGATTGTATCTTATTGAAATTCACTGTTTTACATCATCGATGAGACATATAAATAAGTCTCTTTGACATAGGGGTGTCTCATCTACATTTTTGATTTGTGCTTTGTGCTAATGTCAGGGAGACTTTGGAGGGACTCTCATCGACATGGTGTTATCTTGGTAATATGCTATGAGCAATCATAGGAGTATTCAAAGGAGGAATAAACTTTGATGTTGTGATCAAGGGTTTTATTTGGAAGCTCACGTGAGGTATTTTATTAAATTTAAGTTATTATGATAGGAATTCTATGCATATGGTGGATGTAAGAGATGCGTGAAAATGGAAGTATGCAAAAATAATTAGGATGGAATTTTGGCTACAACACAATCCATGTTTAAAAAAGGATGATTCTTATGGCCTAAACTTTGAAATGCTTTAGTAATATTATTTGTGTCAATACAAATTACCTATTGAAATATCATTAAATTGGTCAATCATTGGTATGAATTGTTGGCAAAAAAAATTAGGATTACTTGCATGCTTCTTCCAATCATTTTGTATCAACATATGTTCATGAAGACACAAAATTTAATAGCTCAATTAGGTAGAGCTTTTGTGATTTTCAAATGAAGAGTTAGGTACACTTTTATTTCTGCTACATTACATTCATGTGCATAAACAAAATCAGAAGATTACATTACTAGATTGCACTTATGCATATGAATATAATATAGTAAAGATTACACAATCCTTTCAAAAATGTAGTCTTTATTGATAATGTAAATGTATGTTGTTGCACACAAGTCGTGGAACTGGCTATTTGAATGCATATAATCAAAAAAACTATACATTTATAAATACAAAAGAGAAAAATGCACATAAAGAGAACATTCCACTATCAACCTAGCCATGAATCTGACAAAATTGATCATCAAGGATTCCAAGATAGTTCTCATTAATAGTCTAGTTAAAAGTAAGCATCCCCAAGCATCATAAAATTCACAAGAATTGAACATGAGAGGAAGTCATGTAGATTAAAAGCTTACACAATAGTCATCACTTGCAAAGATAGAGACAACATGTTTCCACATAAAAAATTAAATTGAATGCATTAAAGGTAAAATGATGTATTGGAAATATGTGCCTCAATCCCACAGGCTGAAACCTCTGAAAGGGCCAAGTTGGTGTGACATATTTTGTGTCTCGCCGACTAGCAGCTTGAATCTTGTTGAACAGTTCAGGTTTTTGTGACCTAGATTTTGTCTCACTGAATGATCCTATCTCTATGACATATTTTGTTCACTGTGACCTCTCACTAAGTGGAGACCTCTGGCAGACAGAATTCTCTTATCAGGCGTCGGGGTCACTTGAACGTTTGGTGTGAAGTCCCAGTGATAGCTAAAGTCTCGCCGACAGCGTTTAGTTTGAAGTCATTGGGGAAAATCTCACCAAAAGGCTTCTTTCGATATGATGTTACATCGAATATCGGAAGTCTCACTGATGGTGTTACACTTTGAGTCTTCAGTGTAACATGGAGGTTTTGCTAAGAACTCCTAGCAACAGTAATATGTCTCACCAATGGTATAACTCTTGGCGAACAGTGGTTTTGGGATAATGTGGAAGCCTCGGTAAGAAGTCTTTCTGAAGGCTAATTCTCTTGCTGACAGTGAAATGTTTCGATGTAACTTGGAGGTATCTGTATGACCTCTAGGCGAAAGTGGTAAGTCTTACCGATCGTTTGGGCACATCGGTATAACATGAAGGGCTTGGTGGGATGTCTTGGTGAAAGACGATAGTCTCGCTGATGTGAATTCTCATGTCTATGTGACTTATGGAGCTTCGGTATAATGTCTCACCGATAGCGATGAGTCTTGGCGATAGCGTTACATGTGAAGAACTTTGGTATGACTCTTGGCGACATCAATGGTGAAGCCTTTGGGCATCGGGGAGACACTTCTTGTGTCTCACTGACATGCTGACACAGGTTGATCGCTTTGACCGAGAGAAGACCATCCTACGTGGTGAATCAATAGCCAATCAGAGGAGTCGAATGGGAACCATTGGAAGATAGTTTGTTGTGGTAGTTCTAAGAGGAAGCTCGACAGACAGGGGCAACATGGTTAGACTTAGAGATTGCATATGATGTCTAGTTAGATGATTCGAAGGATTGATGGATTGCTATGTGGTTGAATAATCAAAGTGATTTCTATTCTATAAAGATTGTAACTTGAAGGTTCCTGTACAAGTTTGATCATTGTGAAAGCTACTGAAATATGACATCAGAAAGATAAGTCTGATGTTTGTATGTAATCTCCATTATTGTAATAGAAAGTGATTTCTCCTGGTGTGGTGGGTTTTTCTCCCATAAGGGTTTTCCCATGTAAATCTGGTGTCCATATGTGTGTGTCGAATACTCTGTTTCTGTTATCTCTTTCATGTGCATCTTAATTAGACTGTAATTGTAATTTTAAAAGGGTATCTTTGCATTCTTCCTTGAGGTTTTGACATTAGGAGAGTTGTTTCTGCATCTAATTTTTCCTTACAAGTGGTATCAGAGCCTAGCCAGTTGTGTTATCCTTGTGGGTACGTTGGGTTTTTTGTGTCAATTTCTGTTCAGTGGGAGTCTTGTAGAAGTTTGTCAATTTCTAATTATAGATTAAGATGGCAAGCACATTAGGAAAGATTGAAATAGAGAAGTTCAATGGCAGCAATTTTGAGTTGTGGAAACTTAAGATGGAAGATCTATTGGTTGATCATGATCTTTGGATTGTTGTGTCTGGAGTGAAGCCTACAGGCATGAAGCAAGAAGATTGAGACCTTGCAGATAGAAAGTCTAAAGGGCTGATAAGGCTCTATCTGGTGGACTCCATTCTTCTCAATGTGCATGAAGAGAAGATTGCATCTTCCTTGTGGAAGAGACTGGCATCTATTTATCAGGGGAAGTCCTTGGTGAATAAACTATTCCTGAGGAAGAAGTTGTACACTTTGAGAATGCAGGAAGGAGGGTTTGTTGCTGATCATTTGAATGCATTCAATATGTTGATTGCATAGTTAACATCTATTGGTGTGAAGATTGATGAAGAGGATCGTTGTATGTTGATATTGTGTTCTTTCCCAGATTCATGGGATCACCTTGTGATGGCTATTGGGAGTACAACATCTAGTTTCAAGATGGAAGATATTGTTGCTTCTTTGTTATCAGAAGAGATGAGAAGGAAATCTTCTGAGATGGCAAATGAGGCCCTTGCTGTTAGAGGAAGGTCAAAGGAGAAAGGCAAGAAGAAGGACAAGAAGTCCAAATCAAAATTAGAGGGGAGATCAAAGTCTCCTGGCAAGAAGTCCAAGGTGAAGTGCTGGAACTGTGGGAAACTTGGTCATGTTCGAAAGGATTGTAAAGAGGAGAAAAAGAAGAAGAAGAAGAATTCTTCTGACAATGAGTCTTCTCATAGTGATGGAGACATCTTTATTGCAACCTTGGCTACACAGGCATCAGATGATGTCTAGCTGATTGATTCTAGAGCATCTTTCCACATGACATCTCATAGAGACTAGTTCATGAAGTATGAAGAATACGATGGTGGGAAGGTGTACTTGGAAAGTGATTGAACTTTAGAGATTGTTGGTCGTGGAAGAGTCAGAATCCAATTCCTTGATGGCAGAGTGAAGGGAATCAAGGATGTTATGCATATACTAGGTTTGGATCAAAATTTGTTGTCTGTCAGTAAGCTGAATGATATTGGAGTGCAAGTCATGTTCTCTGGAAATGGCTGCAAAATGACTAGAGGCTCAATGGTGCTAGCAAGGGGTGCCCGTATTGGTACCTTGTACAAGCTGGATGCACATGTTGTTCAATGTAACAGTGCCTCTATAAAGTCACAGAAAGCCACTCATGGAGGTAAAGAGGGAAATGTTCCTAATTGTGTAAACTCTATGGAAGTTAAACTTCCAGCAAAAAAGACTATGCTCTGACATCATAGGCTAGGCCACATAGGAGAAAAAGGTTTAAAAACCTTGAAGAATAAAAACCTGGTTGAGGGGCTTAAAGATTGTAACCTTGAATTTGAATTCTATGAACACTATATATATGGAAAGCAGCACCGTGTTTCTTTTTATTCTAGTCCTCATAAATCTTCTGGTTTGCTAGATTATATTCATTCTAATGTATTTGGTCCAATGAATGTTCCTTCTTTGTCTAAGTCAAGGTATTATGTATCGTTTATTGATGATTATTCAAGAAGAGCATTTTTTTATTTTGAAAAGTAAATCGAAGTATTCAGTCAATTTAAGGAATTTAAAACCTTGTAGAAAATTAGATTGGAAGAAAAATTAAATGCTTAAGGACTGATAATGGCAGTGAATTTTGTTCTGATGATTTCAAGAGGTATTGTAAAGACCATGGGATTAAAAGACATAAGACTACACCTTATACTCCACAACAAAATGGAGTTGTAGAAAGGTTCAATAGGACAGTGATGGAGAGAGCACAAAGTATGTTGAGTAGTGCTTGGCTTGGAGGAGAAGTTCTGGGCTGAGGCTATTGCTACTTGTATGTTACTTGATTAATCACTCTCCAAATTCTACTCTTGTTGAGAAAACACCTTTAGAAGCGTGGTCTGGTAAGAAGCCCTCTTTAAGACATATTCGTGTTTTTGGCTGTGAGGCATATGCTCATGTGCCGTATGAGAAAAGATCTAAATTGGAGAAAAAGGCTATCAAATGTATTTTTATTGGCTATAGCACTGGCATAAAAGGATACAAGCTTTGGAATCCGGATACAGAGAAGGTTGTATACATTAGAAGTGTAATCTTTCGTGAGCTGAAGCCTTCTACCTTGGATCTGCAATCAGAGACAAAGTTAGAAAACAATAAGGATGTAGTTGTAATTCCTCCTACAACAGAGAAAGAGGAATTGAAAATTCAAAATGTACCTGAAACTAAGGAGAGCTCAAGTAGTTCTAAAAGTTCTGAAGAAGAAGAAGAACCTCAGCCTTAGCAAGTGAGGAGGTCAACTCGTGAAAGAAAGAAACCTGATAGGTATGGGTTTTATTTGATAGATTCTACTTGTTCCTATGCTTTAATTTCTAGCACTGATGAGCCTAGGACTGTGAAAAAGTCATTTAAAATGTCTGATTCAGACTCTTGGTTGGAAGCCATGAAATTATAAATGGCATCATTAGAAAAGAATGACACTTGGAGTTTGGTGCCCTTGCCTAAAGGTAGAAAAGTTGTTGGCTGTAAATGGTTATTTAAAAAGAAGATTGGTCTAGATGGTAGTGTGGAAAAGTACAAGGCAATATTGGTTGCGAAGGGTTATTCCCAGGTAGAGGGAATTGATTATGGGGAGATTTTTTCTCATGTAGCTAAGCTAGCATCTATCAGATTTCTTTTGTCACTTGCAACAGCGTATGACTTAGAGTTCAAACAGATGGATGTGAAGATAGCATTTCTTCATAGTGATCTTGAAGAAGAGATTTATATGTCCCAGCCTGAGCACTTTGTGGAGAAAGGTAAAGAGAAACTAGTTTACAAGTTAAAAAAGTCTCTGTATGGGTTAAAGCAGTCACCTAGAATGTGGTACAAGAAGTTTGATACTTTTTTACTATCTTTGGGATTTGTGAGATCAAAATCTGATCATTGTGTCTATTATAAAGTTGAAAGTGATCAAGTTCTTATTATTGCTCTCTATGTTGATGATATGTTGTTCATAGGCAATAGTAAGCTAATGATTTCTGATCTTAAGTCTCAGTTGTCTGCTAAGTTCAAAATGAAAGATCTTGGTGCAGCAAGGTATATTCTGGGGATGGAGATAACCAGGGACAGGAATAGTAGAAAACTTTGGCTCAGTCAGAGTAAGTATATCAAGGCTGTTCTAGAGAGATTTTACATGAATGATTGCTAGCAACTAGTTGTTCCAGTCTTGCAGGGAATGAAGCTATCTGTTGAAGACTATCCAAAATCTCCTACTAAGATGGAGGACATGACCAATGTACCCTATGATAGTGCGGTTGGTAGTCTTATGTATGAAATGGTCTGTACAAGGCCAGACATTTCCCAAGCAGTGGGAGTTCTTAGTCAGTTTATGGCTAATCCTCAAAGGACACATTGGGATGTTGTGAAAAGAGTTTTCAAATATTTGAAGGGCACTTCAGATTTTGTTGTGTTACCATGGGAACTTGGTTGAATCATAGAGGACTCTCAGTATTCGAGGCTATATGTGGAATTTGATTGGGCAGTGGACATTGACAGCAGGAGGTCCACCAGTGGATACATTTTCATGTTGAATGGTGGTGCAGTGAGTTGGATGAGTAAGCGGCAAGTTGTAGTCGCTTTGTCCACTAAAGAGGCTGAATACATGGCAGCTACTCATGCTTGTAAAGAAGTAGTTTGGTTAAAATGTTTGCGTTCTAACATTGGTTTTGATGCAGGGCAAATAACTATCTTTTGTGACAGTTAGAGTGCAATTTGTCTGGCAAAGAATCCTACTTTCCATGCCAGGATGAAACATATAGATGTACAATACCACTTTGTACGAGATATGGTGGAGGATGGAAAGGTCAATTTGGAAAAAATTGATACTTTGGAGAATGTTACAGATGCATTGATGAAGCCAGTGAGCACAAACAAGTTCAGATGGTGTGCCAATTCAATGGGCCTTAGTGCCCATGATTTTCAGTAAGTTTTGTTGTGCTCTGGAGGTGCCTGTGTGATCTTCGTCAAGTGGGAGATTGTTGGAAATATGTGCCTCAATCCCATAGGTCGAAACCTCTGAAAGGGCCAAGTCGGTGTGACATCTTTTGTGTCTGGCTGACTAGTAGCTTGAATCTTGTTGAACAGTTCAGGTCACTGTGACCTAGCTTCTGTCTCACCGAATGATCCTATTGCTGTGACATATTGTGTTCGCTGTGACCTTTGACTGAGTGGAGACCTTTGGCTGACAGAATGCTCTTATCGGGCATCGGGGAGACTCATAGCGACCAGGGGTGTCGGGGTCACTTGAACGTTCGGTGTGAAGTCCCAGCGATAGCTAAAGTCTCTCCAACAACATTTAGTTTGAAGTCATCGGGGAAACTCTTTCCAAAATGCTTGTTTCGATATGATGTTACATCGAATATCGGAAGTCTCACCGACGGTGTTACACTTGGAGTCTTTGGTGTAACACAGAGGCTTCGCTAAGAACTCCTGGCGACAGTAATATGTCTCACTGATGGTATAACTCTTGGTGAATGATGGTTTCAGGATAATGTGGAAGCCTCAGTAAGAAGTCTTGCCGAGGGATGATTCTCTTGCCAACAGTGGAACGTTTTGATATAACTTGGAGGTATCGGTATGACCTCTAGGCGAAAGCGGTAGGTCTTACCGATCGTTTGGGCACATCGATATAACATTAAGGGCTCAGTGGGATGTCTTGGCGAAAGACGATAGTCTCGCTGATGTGAATTCTCATGTCTATGTGACTTATGGAGCTTCGGTATAATGTCTCACCGATAGCAATGAGTCTTGGTGATAGCGTTACATGTGAAGAAGTTCAGTATGACTCTTGGCGACATCGATGGTGAAGCCTTTGGGCATCAGGGAGACACTTCTTGTGTCTCATCGACATGCTGACATAGGTTGATCGCTTTGACCAAGAGAAGACCATCCTACATGGTGAATCAATAGCCAATCAGAGGAGCCGAATGGGAACCGTTGGAAGATAGTTTGTTGTGGCAGTTCTGAGAGGAAGCTCGACAGATAGGGGCAACATGGTTATACTTAAAGATTGCAGATGATGTTTGGTTAGATGATTCAAAGGATCGACAGATTATTGTGTGGTTGTAAAATCAGAGTGATTTCTATTCTATAAAGATTGTAACTTGAAGGTTCCTGTACAAGTTTGATCATTGTGAAAGCTGATGAAATATGACATCAGAAAGATAAGTCTGATATTTGAATGTAATCTCCATTACTATAATACAAAGTGATTTCTCTTGGTGTGGTGGGTTCTTCTCCTGTAAGGGTTTTCCCACGTAAATCTGGTGTCCATATGTGTGTCAAATACTTTGTTTCTATTATCTCTTTCATGTGCATCTTAATTAGACTGTAATTGTAATTTTAAAAGGGTATCTCTGCATTCTTCCCTGAGGTTTTGACATTAGGAGAGTTGTTTCCGCATCTAATTTTTCCTTACATTATGAAGTCCATAATAGTGAATGTTTCTTAAGAGGGATTGAAGGACAACATTTTGTATCAAGGAGAATAAGGTAACCTCAAACTCTGTTGTACCTGAGTATGATAGTACCTGAGGTTATGGTGTTTCTAGATGGAACCTATAGCAGAAAAGTGTAGTCTCCATCTAAAGGAACCATCTTCGGAGCTCTTCCTTGAAATGAGGGCTGAAAACATTAGAAGAAAATAAATACCATAATTCTAAAGTAAAAATTTATATCAGGACAAATGTCAGAAAGTATAATTAAAAAGAGAAATCCTTACAATTGGACCTCAAATTGGACCAAACACATTTATGATTTTATCTTTAGAATGTAGGAACTTTCTCTGTCAGAGCTTCATGACTTGAAATTGGATCTCCAACTGGACCAATAAAATTTATGATTTTATCTTTAGAATATAGGAACTTTCTCTGTTCGATTTTCAAGACCTCAAATTAGATAAGAAGTTGGATAAGTAGATTTATGATTTTATCTTTAGAATGTACAAAATTTATGTATTAGATATTAAAGATGTAAGGTTGGATCAGAAACTGGATAAGTAGATTTATTATTTTATCTTTAGAATGTAGGAACTTCCTTTTTTGGATATTTGGAAATTCCTACACACAAGTTTTGCTTTGGAGTGAAAACACCTGGAAGTGTTTCACACTGGCTCAAGGTATAATCCAACCTGGTTATAACATTGATATCAATCCAATTTTTCTTGAACCATCCATACCCAAACATTGCATCACAATCTATTCTTCCTGCACATAAAAATGCCACATATTAACCCCTTTTAAATAAAACTCAAAATACCATGAAACAATGACTCACCTATATTAGTAAAAAAGTATGTAGTCTATAGGGCATAGTTTAATTTTATACAAGGATGCTCATAAAAGGAATCTTCAAGTGATAGTGAGTGAGTTGTTTGAGATTGTAGCTGATGGTGTAATATCCAATCTTAAAGGTAGTTAGTAGAGTAGTAAATGTGCAAGAAAATCAAATTGTACACAATTCACAATTCACAATGTTATCTTACATAATTCCTTAAGTTTGAAGACAAAAAATGCATTGTATCTTGATGAAAGTAGTGACCTTAATGGTCAATCACTAGCGACCATGATTTTAAAACATGCTATTGTGCTTATGGAGGCAAAATTTTAAGCAAGATGGTGAGTAGTGGTTTGGAACAACGGTAGGTATGAAGGACTTGCTTTATACATGCATACTATTCAATCTAACTTAAGACAATGTTCTTAGAAGAGATTGAAGGTGGATTATGGAACTCAAGGGTTACATGATAAAGATTAAAGCAAAGACTGAGATCTATTTAAAATCCACTATCATGAAGATATTAAACATGTCAAATGAAAAACCCTAGCAGCTGGAGTAATGAACACAGTGCGAAAGAGGACAATGTACTAGGGAAGATTTAGGAGATCTCCACATTATCTAATCATAGGAAACTACACCATTTATTTATTTTTTAAAATTAAAACAAATTATTCTAAACCCTAAATAGGACACATTGATACTTCAAAAGCATTTGATTTATTTATTTTAATTAAAATAAGTCATTCTAAACCCTATATAGGATACATTGATACTTCAAAAGTATCTGAAGGAATTTGAGATTATTCAAACATATGTCAATTAAATACTTGGATGACAAACAATAGTGCGAACATTGTAACCCTTGTTGATCAAAGTAGGAATGAGATAAACAATAATGAATCCTATGCCTCCTTACCATTCTTTTTCATTCTTTACTGAAACACTTCTCCATTTTGGTAGGTTATGCTTGAAAATAAGGTTTCAACAAAGGTTTTATTGTATGTTTATTAAAATTAAAACTCCATTTTGGTGGGCTATTCTTGAAAATAAGATTTCGACAAAAATTTTAGAGTATGTTTATTAGATTTTTACAGTATTTGGGTAGGCTATAATCTTGATTCCTTAAATAATTTATTCAAATGGATTATGACTGGCATGATTTGTTGTATTTAGTGTTGTAAATTGTAATGATGCCACGATTACCATACTACTGCCATCTCTCATTATACCCGTTGTGGTATGGTGGGGTTTTACCCTTCCCTTATGTTATTTACCGCACCACCGCCTTGCTCAAGGCTTCTTGTTGCAAGGTTGCGGTGTATACCACTCTACTGCATATGTTTCTCACCTTCCCGATAGTATAGCGGTGTATGCTTTTGATCATTACTTGAAGAGTTTTGATGAGACAATCTTATTTTTCTTACCGATATCTCAATGTCTCATCAACATTACTTTGTTATATCCAAGAGTTGTGTTTCATCAAGCACTTGTAGATATACCTTGTCAATGTGATGTAAGTGATTCTCTCCTTGATATGTCTGTATCTTGTTGACATTTCACAATTTTATATCGTCGATGAGACATAAATAAGTCTCTTTGACATAATGGGGTCAAAACCAGTGCTAAACCCAAAGCTAAACTTGAACCTAAAGTTGGAGCTAAAAGTGGTAGTAAACTCGAAGCTAAACTCAGAGCCAAAGGTGATTCTAGTAGCGGTGCCACACTCGGAGCTAATATCGGCATTAAATATAGTGCTACTTTTAGTGCAAATTAGCGCCTTAATTAGCGCCAACTTGTCTTGATCAGTGCAAATAAATGCCAAAAAAAGCACCAACTCGATAAACAATGCCGACGTTTTCAAAAAATTGGCAAAAAATACATTAAAACAATGGGTGGAAGGAAAAATCAGAGCAAAAAATGGAGTAAATCACAAGGATTTGTTGTAGTGTATGGCATATCATGTAATATCAATCTTTCATTTGTATATGAATTCTCTTCCATATTCTAAGGATTGTTAGAGTTTTGAGGAAATTTAAGGTTGTCCCTTTTTCCAATCATTCCTGCAACCTTTCTATTGTTCTCAATGGTTAAGGCTATCTTTTGTGCTTTAGCCAAATTTCTAGGACATCTATTCCTAAGTTCATACCCTATTTTTGGATCAAAGGATTTTAGATAAATGCTCAAAGCTGTCGGATCAGCTAGTTTAGACCCTTGTGGTATTTTGTTATAAAATTTGGAGAACCTCTGGTTGAATTCATAAACTAACTCATTTTGATACTTTTGAATACTAAGTAGTTCATGAAGGGAAAAATTAGGGGCACATTGATTCCCATATTTCTCTAGAAATTGATTGTGAAAGTTTTCTATACAATCAATTGAAACATCAAGTAAACTATTGAACCAATCTCTCACCTCTTCAATTAGTGACATCATGAACAATCTCATTTTTACATCCTCATACTCCATAGCAATATCTTTTATAAAAGCATTAAAATTTCTGATATGTTCTTCACCCAATATCATATTATTCCTAGTGAATTTGGGAACCATGTTTCTGCAATTTTTTTCCATTAGACATGGGTATAATTGATGTCCTGTTATATCAAATTGCCTACATGTGCTTATGGGGTTTTATGGATGGAAATTCATTGGTGGTGGATTGGGATGGTATTGATATCCATAGTGAGGTTGTTGGTATACATTTTGTGGGATATGTTATTGAGGATGTACACTATGATGTTGTGGAATGTAGTGTTGTCTTGGCAGGGGGTAAATGTGTGAGATGCTACCAATATTTTGTGATGGTGCATTTTACAGGGGTATATTAAATTGCACATTCTACTTTTGTTTCCTAGTTGTGTTGTGAGGTACTCTTGAAGTACCTACAGTGCATGTATTCTAAGGTGGCCCCTGCATATTGATGTTACCCCCTTGTTTATGAGGAGGAATGCATTTTTGTGGCTTTGCTATTTGGAAATTTAGTTGAGATATTTGTTGACCTAGATATTGACTTCGTTTTACCAACTGTTCTTTCTTCTTTAGGTCCTCCTCCTGCCATCTCACATAATCTTCTATTTCTTGGGTAGTCATCTCTGCAAAATTTGGAAGATGGGTAGAATGATCTATGAATCCCTAGTGGGATTCATCTCCTTGTTGTAATGACATCCTATAATCATAATCCTATCTTTGATCTTGTTCTTTAGCCATTTGAGCCATAAACTCACTCATTTTCTAGGGATCTTGATTCCACTAAAATATGGGATGATTAGTATTCTCCTTTTCAACAGGAGTATGAAGGTCTTGAGTTGCATTAAATCACCATGGGATTTTGATTCGTGCAATGGATCAAAACTATTATTCATTATAAGGAATTGTTCAGACAAGTTATTCCTACCTTTATTTGTTACTTTATCTTTGTCTTTGTTTGTACCAGTCTTTGAAGGGGGAGACCCATGTTTATCAGTCCACCTACCATTGTTGCTTTTTGGATTCTCCTAGTGCAAGGATCTCCTACCATTCATTTCGTGAGATTCTTTAATAGTCTGACTTTTGGGTTTTTTTTATTGATGTATATTTAAACTTTCTAGTCATGCACTTATTCTTTTAGATTCGCCACTCACCTATGTAGAAGTGAGAAAATTTTATAATTTATTGTTCCTAGTGGACTCTTGTACAGGATATTTGACTCTATGATGAAGACCCAGATTCTGAGTTGACTATCCCTAGCGGAGTCACCAATCTGTTAGGTCTCAAAAACACTGGTTGGAAAACCTCAAGAGGTTTCCAAGCTCTTGAAACATTTTAGGCTAACGAACAAGGCCAATTGGTGTATTTGAACTTTCTTCTCTTCAGGCTCTGTTAGACCTAGGTGGGTCTACCTATGCAAATGTAGTAGACTTAAACTATGTGTTTCCTAGTTGAGAAATCTTCCCACAAAGGCAATTGAGAGTTGAGAGATGCAAGCCTAATTTGGTATAAATTGTATAATCAATATTGAGGTGGAGTTTATTAATATCTTTAGTTAGCAGATGTAAGGTCTTGAAAATAGATTTGATAAAATTAAATGATGAAATGGGTAAGACCAATGACTTATTGGGTAAATGGAATCAAATGAAGATCTAGAATGAATGACTTGAATTGGTTGTAACTCAAACTATTTGGCACACTTATGTTGGTTTATATCTTGTATAAATGTGTAAGAAAGGTGATTGATAAACTCTACTTATGGATCCAACTAAAACATCCAGGTTACTTATGATTTATCAAAAGGATTTTAATCCTTTCTTGAAGGAACCAATTGAGTAAATCATGCCAGAACAACAAATGATACCAAATTGGAGACAAAATGGAAATCCTAATTATATGGTTCTTCTTACTGATCCAAATAACATTTCTAGATTATTGTGATTGAATAGAAGGGTTTTAATTCTTTTAAAGAAAACAATTAATTACACCACACAAGAACAAAAAATGTGCATTGATAAATTGAATATATCCTTGATACACCAAATTAAATAATAAGGAAATATTAAGTTGGAGAAAACCAAATAATTGTATATTTTGAACAAACAATTGATACCAATATAAAGCCATAGAATAAGAGATCTTTCATTGATTTCCTCAAAATTATGCTTGCAACATAGTCTTTTGAAATGTAAACTTTATGGAACTCTTCTGCTATCTATCTATCCCTATTCGCCTATGTCTTTATCACTATGTAACTTATTTATATATCAAAACTTTGAAGAGGAAGCACCCCTTCATGAATGTCTTTTGAAACTAACAACAACTAACAATAATTAAACATAGAAAATTAGGCTCTAGCAAGCCACAGATGGAATTTAGTAATATGATTTAAATAATCTTGTCTTATGTGAGTAACAACATCTTCAGTGGTGTTTCTCGTAGCGATCTCCATGGTTACCATTTTCTCCAAGTGCTCGAATGATTCATCTAGTGTTGATTCCTCACTTTTGACTACTTCCATGGCTTTATGAATTATCATCTTGCAATCTCTTGTCCACTCATCCCAACCCTTCAACTCTCCACTATCTTTAAATAATGTAGGCACTCCACCTTTTGTATCGTCGTTTAATCCTTTCACATCCGCTCAAAGTTCCTCATAATAGTCCTTGTGCTTCTTTACTATATCTTCAACATTTGTGGTAGCCCCACTAGTAGAAACACCTATCTTTTTCATTTCCTAATTTTCTCTTGTATTCAGTCATTTATCATTTTGTGTTCCTGAATCATAGCATTATTTTTGGAATGGAATGATCATAGCTTATTCATCCAAATCATTAAATTAGCATGTCTTTTCTAAAATTTTGCAGAGATTGTATCAAACCTGGCTTTTATTTACTTGATCCTGCACATATGATCCTTCACCCTTATCCTTTAATTGTGAACTCTCCCCTTGAGTTGGTAGCTTAGTAGATTCCTTCAATGTATTTTTAACCATATATTTCAAGAAATCATTCTCTTTGAGTATCCTCTCATTATTCATTTTGTACATGTCCTTTTCCTTAATCAACATCTGGATTTGAGCTTTATTTAATTTAGCAACATTGATTCCAATCTCAGTTGTAGCCACAGGATCAGCCTATCCAACTTTTAATGGCATGACATGGCCAAATTCCTTTTCGGTGTCAATAATTATAGACTTCTTGTGTGGAGGATATAGGGCCCAGATCATGAGAGAACCTTCATTAGGATTATACTTTGATCTTGTATACACCTTTGTAACTCCTTCAGGACTAAGCTTATGTGTAGCACTATTATCTTGCAAGAAGCTATCAAAAACAAGCGAAGAATTTAGGTCCAAAGATGTGAAAATCATTACACCAAATTCCTCTGATAATTTCCTTTCTCGCTTAGGAGTCATATCCTTCATCTCATTTTCTACACTTAACTTCAAAGCATTCAACAATTGATCCTCATTGTTTCATGTCATGTTTGCAATATATTCTCTTATTGTTTTTCCTTTTTATTTGTACAAGAAGGATCTAAATTCTAGGGACTTTACAAACTCATCATTAGAAACAAAGGATTTATAGGCCATCTTCCTCGTGTCTATATCAGAACCCTCTTCAATTTCTTGCTCCCTAAGGGGAGACTTATAATCCTCAATTCTCAATTTAGAAATTTTATCAATTGGGCCCTAAGATTATTTATCATTAGATGACTCCTCACTAGAGGATAATAGATCTACTTCTTGTACTTATTTTATCCTTTTCTCTACCCCCTGTTATATTCATCAATAGTTGTTTTAGCTTCCCACTCTTCTAGGTTCCTGATCATGTCATCATATGGATAAGGTATATGATCATACCCTCTCAGGTTTTCCTTGTTATTGGAAAAATCAATGCATCCTTCTGGATCAAATCCTTTCCTTGGTGTAGCCCTTTTCAAATTGAAGTGCAATAGCTTATCCAAAATAAAATCATACCCCTCTTTTGATAGTACAGTGAAATATCCAAAGCATAAAGTACTTGGCATGAATGACTACTTCCTGAAGGCACCGAGATTCATAACACTTGGGTAATCCATTTTTCTAACAATCTCCAAGTATGTAATTCTGATTGGTACTATCCTTGGAAAAATAAATGGTGTATCCTCAAAACCATAAACCCTGATCATGGTGGCATCCACAAAATAGTACCAATCACCCCAATTATGACCAATAGTTATAGGTCCATTAAAATTCTTGGGCCTTAGGAACCTCTTAATTTCATTAGATAATGAGTGATCACAAGGATAGTTGAAAAATATGTATACTGTTTTGACAAAATACTCCTCAAAATGAACATAACTCGAGTTGAAAAATTTGCTATCCCAAATAGCAGTCCATAATTGTATTGGTTGTGGTTTACCTTCTTTTTCAAATTATGCAACCCTTAATTCCTTTGGTCACATCCCTATTTCTTGCCCATAATACATTATTATATGCATGAAAATGGAATAATGCTTGAAATACAGTGTAGGGGATCCATTTTTAATTGCCATTAGTCCCGAATCAATTCCTTTGGAGATATGTGCAGCATAGTAAAATGGCCTAAAATTATGGCACTGAACATCAGCAACAATCACCATTGGTACAATTGACATAAACTCTAGGATCTCAGTCCCTATCACCTAACACACTGAGAAGCATGTGTACTTTAAATAGGGTTCAAATAAGTCAACATGAAAGGGAGGCCCATCATTTTCATCAAATGGAACCAAATCTCCATCCTTCTTGGACCTATGCAATGGTAATCTCCACCCTCTTTAGCTTGTATCCATTCTTTGGTATTCTTTCTCTAAAGCCTCATGTACAATAATTTTATCATATGTGACGTTTAGATCAAAAATTTCACAAATTGCAACTTCAGACACATGTATAAAATGTTTACCCAATGAATTGTATATATCCTTGAGCTTTGGATTGTAGTGGGTAGCCAAGCGTTTTACTAGTTCCACATTTACAAATATGTTAGAGACAACCAATTTTCCCAGGTTAAAGTTATAGGGATTACATACTGGTTCAAACCTATCCCTCTAATGATAATGAAACATAAATAGCTCATATCCTCGAATAGGGGTCCATACATCCCCTACATTACTGCACTTGTCTTCAAATGTTTCTACATCAGCCCTAAGTTGTTAAGAACTCCTAGATTCTGGTCCTAAACCAGGTAATTGGTCGATGAGATCTTGGTTCAATCTTCTCTCATTTGTTTTTGGTTCATCCCTTGTTTCAATTTTCTATTTTTTACCCCTGGACTAGCTACCCTCAGTTTGTTGTTTTCTATTCTTCTATTTCCCAAAGCTTGAACACTCTATTTTAACAAGGAGTTTGCAAGCTTACTTGGAAGTTTTTTAGTTGCACCAGGTTTTCTGATCTTTGTCCACTCCCCTATTCCTTTCACTACCAATCCTTAAAATTATTCTTGCTTATTCTTCTTTTACTCAGAGAATATCTATACAATGTACATCTGTGCGGCCATTAATGTCCATCTTTGAAGATGAATTTAGCAAGTTTTTTGAATTTCTCAATGTTAGATTGAATGATTTTATCGATAAGACTTATTCACACTTTGGCCTATCTATGTATTTGAACCAAAATGAATTTTCATTAGATAGTGATCATCTTTCATGATCGAGAAGATCAAATAGTTTTCCTACTGATGCTGAATAATTGACTTTTCATTTTCCTTTTAATCCATATCACCTTTGGGAAGAGATTTGTGAAGTCAACTAGATATCAAAGTTGTCACCAAGTGTCATCTCGATGAACTTTAATCCATTCATATTACCATTGGCATGATAATGGACATCGCTAAGGGATCTGAAAGTTACTCTGATGTCATTAGTCTCCCCAGCATATTTCTTTTATTGCCTTCTTCCTTTAGATGAATCGTCAAGACTCTTGCCAAAATTATATTCATCAGTCTAACATATGAAGTTGGAAGGAAAAGAGAAACTCACTCTGGTAGTACATGTCTCCTCGACAGGTTTCTATTTGTCGTAACGATGAGAAAAAATGAATTTCTTACCGATGGGGGTCTATCAGCATGACATGCATGCTCATGCTAACTTGAGGATTTTACTCTAATAGTATTGTTCGTGTTGATAACCTTTTTGTCTATGGGACAACAGGCCTTGTCTTTCCGAATATGTATCCTACAAATTTTTTGATCGTTGTGATATGGTTGACCTTTTTCTAATATGAAAGAAATGTTCAAATTGAGAGGCTATGACTTATGGATCAAAGAGACATGTACCTAGTCATGTTGATATGAACTATTTGTTTAGAAGCTCATACTCAATGATTATGAAAGGGATTTTGGTGTGTCAAAGATCAAGTATGATGGGATCATTGGTGAATATGGCATGAGAAATGGATAATAACAATTTTTGTTATTCTCTGCACTCAAAATGTGGCGATCTTGTGGGATTCATGAATGTAGGCTAAATTTTTTTTTATAGTCCCAACAAAGTGTATGGTTCCACTATTGCGCCTCATCTCCTACCAAAATGTGTGCCTGAGTGAATTGGTTTCCTTGAAGTAATATTGCAATTGGGAAGTGTGGAAAACAAACATTTGTTGAATCAAGGAAAAGGAACATTTTTCCTTCATACACATGCTTCTCTGAATTTGTAATGACAAAAGATGGTTAGAATAAGATACTTGATATGCTCAAATCCTTTTGCATGTAGAGAGTAGTGGAGAGTAGCAGGTATGATCCCAAAGGTTTCATGGCTTGGTTGAAAGAAAGAAACAAGAGTTACAAATTTGTGCATGTTTTCCAATTCCTAGAGGATGTGATAAGATTTTTTTTTGATCTTTTGGAACAAGAAAGAAGAAAATAAAGATGGATTTCTTTCAATAAAATGTAGAGAAAGATAAAGAAGAAAAAACTTGACTTCATTATTCTTCCAGAGATTGAAAATATAATTCAAAAGGTGGAACATGCATCTCATAATTTTGAGACAATACTGGGCCACCTTGAAAGTGAAGGGATGATTCAAGATAAGGGGAAAGCCCCCATTGAAGAAGAGTAGGGTGGGGGAGAAATCCCTATTATGGAAGAGAAATCTACATCTTAGGCCCCTAAGGAACCAAAAATAAAATTCTTTATAAGGAAAAATTGTAAGGAAAAGAAAAATAATGCAATTACTTCTCCCTCCCAAAAAGAGGAGCAAAGGCCTCTTTCTACTATGCCACAGATACCACCACTATCTCCTCCAAGGCCAACAGGGCCTAAAATTGTGGATGTTGATGCTCCACCACTACATGCCTCACCACCAAAGGAGCCACCATTAAAGAAACAAAAGGTTGAAACAACTGGTTTGTGGATTATGCTAAGGATGAGTTTGATGATGGAATTTGGGTATCAGAGTAGGAAATGCAAGAAGTAATTCCTTCTACACCAGTGAAGATGACCACACAAAAATTAAATTTGAGGTTGAGTAAGGATGACCTCACTGGGCTTAATGGAGAATATGATGTCTGGGTGGAAGCATGCACAAAGTTTATGGATGATGATGCATTTGTGAAGTCTCAAGATTTCATGGAATTTGCTTACATGGCCAAGAGGGATGAGTATGTCAACAATCTGCCTAAGGAAAGAAGTCTTCATCCAAAGTTGCCTAATGCCACTATTCAAACAAGAGTCTTAAATGACATGAGAGCTAAATTTTAGAAGATGACTACAAATGAGGGAAGAGAATTGGTAAGAAACAGTGGTATCTTATTGTTACAAGAATGGGACTTGGCCTCTACAATAGTTTTTGATACAATTATAAAGTGTGACTGACCTCTTTACAATTTAGAAGAGAAGGTTACAATCGCACTACAAGGATCTACTTTCAGTGAGCAGTGGGATGCATTAGCTATTTTTTCCTTGGATCCAAGTACCAGGAAACTTGATATTGTTGAACCTGTACCAACTACAATGGAGGCCTAATAATAATAAAAGTGTCAAAAAAATCAACTCTAGAGGAAGAAAATATGTCAGTACATGTTTCCTAGTTCACAAGAGCCACATTGGAATTGGTGAATTAAGAAAATGAAAAGTTCAGGACAGAGCATGATAATTTGCTAGTTGACTATGGAAGGCTTGAACAATGAAAGATGTAGTTACAAACAAAAGTAGCATTGTTAGAGGAGAAATCACAAAATTTGCAACCGGGAAAGCATGAGTTGACTGGTACTAACCCCCCAAATTTACCCCTGAAGCAAGTTACTCATAGGAAATTGTGTAATACAATATGGGAAGTGTGCCCATTTCAATAATAGATCCTAGCATATCAGAAATACCATAGGATGAGGAAGATATCAACAAGGAGGAATTTCTCAAACAACTAAATTAGGATAAAGAAAGATATGACAATCATGATATGGAGGCTTTTAAAATAAATATGAAGATTGTCACTACAATCTTGGAGCATCTAAATAGAGGAGTAAATAACAGATTGAATAGCATTCATAATATCTATTCCTCCATGATGGCTTCTATAAATAATTTTGATAATGAAAGGGAAAGGGTTATTCCACTCATGGAGACATGGATCCCTAGATTCCAAAAGTTGAGAATGATGTCTATTAGAGTTAAGTAGGATGCTAACCCCCCTAAGAAGTTTAAGCCCATTGTTACTTGTAAGTGAAATTAAGGGATCACAAAGGAAGTTTTGAGCCTTTAGAGGCCAAGATAAGGGAATTGGTTAAGAATTTTCATGAGTCACATCATGGTCTTCTCCCACCCATTTTAACAGATGATGGTAGCATCAACACTTTACATGAATGGATGAAGGAAACCAATGATGCTATTTCAAAACAAGTTACTTTTATTTTCCTAGGGAATGATATGGGTACACTGAAAAGAAATATGGACATGTTCTCTCATGTAGAGATTGTTTTGTCAGAATTTGATAAGGAGGCCAATCAAATTGTTACCAAGTATTCACCTTATAGAGAAAAGGCTAATGATGTCATGAATTTCAACTGGTCCACTGAAGAGGAATTCTTGGCATGGAGAAATAAATACTTGGATGGATTGGTGAATTTATTCAAAATGGTGGGGTGATGATTCAAAGTTACTAATTTTGAAGTCTACAATCATAATGAGTAATAGATAGGTGAAAATGCACTACATAGCCTAGATTTAGTATAGATTAGGATTTTTCTAAAGTATAGAAAGTATAGTGCATTTTCTCCAAATTGAATTAATAAAAAGTTTATAGATGTGGACATATTCTTTGTCCTTTCCTTTCTATTTCTTTCTTGCTTTCTTTCATTTTCATTTTGTGTGCATGGGCACAATTTTTGAGGAAATTGTTTGAAGATTCCTTTTGAAAGGTGGAACCAAATATCCAATGATGAATGAGGATTATCTTTTCCCCATACATGTTTCCCATCACCTGGGAATGTAGAGATAACTGAAAATGGAATATATTTTGTAGTAGTCTAATAAGGTAATGACGTGTGTACTTTTTGGCCCAAGGCTTGTTTTTCTCCTTCGTTTCAATAAGGCATTCAAGGCCAAAAAGTAGGGGTTCATTGTATTGCAATTAACACAATGAATTGTAAAATGAATATTGAGCATATTTTGAGTTTTGTCTTAGGTTATGAGTCTATTGTTACTTATGCAATTTTGATAACAAATATAGAAAATACAATACAAAATGATGCCAATCTCATGGCCATTTTCTCTCCTCTATAATTGTTCTATGAGTTATGAATGGTATAATCAATTGTTTTTTTCTTCATATCCATTTTATTTCTAATGGATGTTTAGTTTTATTCTTGCTTGTTAATTCAATGGATTAATGTAAATGCTTGAATGAAATTATTAACTTTTAAGAATTATGTGCTAGGATATCTTTAAGAAGTGGTGGTCAATAATGTTACGTGGAAATGTTGTAATGTAGCTTTTTTTGAAGCCTATATATTGCTATATGTAATAATTGTTATCAAGTTTCAAAGGTTACAAATGACTTTGTGTTTAGGATAAGGCACTAGTTCAAGAAAGGTATTCATAATTCAGTTTTTTGTGTCAATTCATCAACAAATCACTCTTTCTTTCAAACTTTTGAATGAGTACCATTGTAGTTATTTTGTGATGAGTTTCATTATTCTCATGCTCCAAGTGTAGGATATTGTTAAAAGAACCGCCAACATTTTTGATACACTACGTTGTTGAGTAGTCATATGAGAGTTATCTATTGTTTACAATTTAGTTAGATACTTTTCGTATAAATTCTTGAGTATACATTGTGGGATAATCCTCTCGAGTTTCACAGAGCCCAAAGTGTAGGACTGAAAGTTTTGCAACTTTTACTCATTCATTGGCCAATCCTTACCCTTGCTAGTTATTTAATTTTGGAAGATTCATAGGTGAGAGGTAAGATTAATTTTGTTTCATAAAAATTAACAAATAGATTGGTGACTCTACTAAGGATTTGTTAAGTCCAAAGTTTCTAGTTCAAATCTTGTATAGTCAGAGTCGAGTATTATATTATTCTTTGTTGCTGAAGAATAATTGGTTCAAAATTGTAGCACAAAAGCCACGTCTTATCTTATGCGTTAAGTCCTGGTTAATTCTATCACTTTGTGTTAGGTTATGCTCAAAGTTTTTTCTAAAATTACAAGTACCAAGTTGAAGTGCAATCACTTCCTATTTCCCAACATTCTGAGTGGTAACTATGATTTCTCATATACCAGTGTAAAAATAAATTCTCAAAGAGAACATGCAAAGAAGTAATTTGACATATTGTTTGACACTATGAAGAAGCATCCAAAGAAGAAATTGGAACCTGAGCTTGCAAAGGACAAGCAACCAACATGGGTGAAGAAAACTACTGAATCGGGTAAGTCTATTGAATCCCTTGTTGAAGCATCCTCTACTTTTAATAATGAAGTAGATAGTACAAATATCTCAAGAGAAGCACAGGAAATTGAAGATCCTAATGTAGATCAAGGGAGTTTTTCTATTGACCAAGTATTTGACAATGAATTTGATGTGTCAAGAGAGGAGGATAGGTGGGAGTTTTGGGATAAGAATAAGAAGTTCTCATAACCTTTAACCCCTGGTGTTGGATTTGTCTTCAATAGACAGAATTTCAAGCCAAGGAGCGAATCTCCTAATTTAGAAGTTCATATTCCCCTTGAGGAATACTGAGTTGATCAAGCCTATTATACTCCTATGGCTAGTGAGGCTAGAAATATCTTAGAAAATGTAGAAGATATAGAAAAAGATATGCAATCCTTAGAAGAGGAAGAACTTAGGATTAAGGAAGAAGAAGAGAATATATAGAAGGGGTTGAAGGAGAAGGAATATAGGATTAGAGCTAAGCAACTTGGGAGAGATGCTCGAAAATAAAAATAGAGAAGATCTGAGAGAAGATGTTGCTAGGCGGAAAGCCTTTGTTGAAAATGTTTCCAAGTTGATTACTGAGATTACCCCTGAAATTCCTAAAGGAATAGTCTAGATATGAACCTCTATTGCTAATACCTATACCATGTATGTTGCAACTACCAGAGCCTCAAATCCTGTTGTTGCTAAGAAATCATCATTTATAGATCATGGTAAGAAGCCCATTGATTAGACAAATAAAACTACCTTCAATACTTTCAAAACCCCCACCAATAATGAAAAAATTGATCCTACTCCATCCACTACACCCCCAAATCCTATGATCTTGAAATTGCAGTTGGAAAATGATAAACTACAAGAAGATTTGAAGAAAGTTGAAATAGAAGTTGCTAATGCTGAAATAGCTAGAAATATTGCTTCTCTTAAAATGTCCACACCAACTCTAGAGGCTTCAAGCTCTGGACATAATAATCATGAGTCACAAAAGAAGAATTTTGAAGGAAACACTACCAGTGGAGGTGGTGGTGGAGATTAGGGTGGAGGAAGTGGAGGAAATAATAGAAACAAGAACTCATATCCTAAAGATGATGAGGAGAATAAGAAGGGAGGTGGTGGTAATGATGGAAGTGGAAAGGGTAAGGATAGAAATCAATCTGGAAACCAAAAGGATGATGAGCCTAGAAATGCTCATAGGGATGGAAACACTAGAAGACCACTGCAAGTAGAAAGGTATCAACAGTTGTGTTTCACTAGAATACCTGGGCATCCTAACCCCTTTCTTGAAGATTTTAGGCCTACTCTAGTCAGATTCTCTAGAAATAATGTTGTAAGTGGTGAAGATAATCTCAAAGCCTTTTCCAACATCATGGATGACTTTGAGGTAGAATCAGAGGATGTCATGATGAAATTATTCATGTAGTCCTTGAATAAGGATGCCAAGGAGCGGTATTGGAGTTTTCCTGTTGAAACTATTCTCTTGGGGATAATTTAAAAGGTTGTTTAGAGAGAAATATGGTGATAAGATAGATTCAAGGTATTTATTGAATCAATTCAATAATATTGTTAAAGGTTCCAATGAGTCTGTCACTGAATTTAATACAAGGTTCCAAAAGGCTATGAAGAGATTGCCTCCCCATTTACAATTGAATGAAAATGCATGCTTGGTAAATTACTGCAATGATTTTGAGCTGAAGATGAGCTACAGTTTACTTGATAAGAATCCTCAAAAATTGAGGAAGGATTATAAGGTGGTTTTCCATATTGATAACATCAGTTGAGCAACTGGTAAAGTTGGAAGAAGAAATGATGCAAAGATTCTCAGAAATTCAAAAAAGGAAGATAAAACTTTTGGTGCTAAAGGAGGCACTCTTAAAGATAAGATTGATAATTTCATGAAGACTGTGAATGAAAAAATTGCAAGGCAAGACAAGGTTTAGCAAAATAATTATCACAAGAATGAAATACCTCCTTGGTTGTAGGATCATCCCTATAATACAAACTGGCACAATGGGAAACATATCCCCAATAATTAGATAAATTCTCAGAAAAAGTTCTTCCCGATCCTTTGCAAAACAATTCAGGGAATTTTGTTGATGAAACTCCTTGGTGTATGGTTTTCCAGATGCCTCATTCTCCTCATCAATGTGTAGTTGCACAAATTGTTGAAGTAGAGGAATATGTTCCCAAGGATTGTGATTAGTAAAATGAGGATGATATTGATATAAATATGATTATGGATGATTCTAACTTTGTTGATAATGAATGCTCATCCAACATTGAGTCTCGTGAAATGGATGTAGATGACCAAAGGAAAATTTCCAATGCATATCACTAGCAAGTTCTCTTTGAAGAGGATATTGATAGTGATACTGAAGTATACAATTTGGAAGCAATTGAAGATGGTGTGTACCTGAGAAGACCGTTAGATGAAGAGATTGCAAGATATATTATGGCTTTGGCTACCCAAGCCAAAAGCTCATATCACTGAAGAAATAGAATGATTGGTGGTGAACAAGGTAGTATAGCTAGTCTTTTCATCAAGGAGAAAAATTCCAAAGAAAAGAGAAAAAGTTTGACAAAAAAGTAGAAGCAGTCAAAGCTAAGGAAAGTAGGGGAGATAAGATTTGGGATACGAAGATTGAGAAACCAAAAACTGGTGTAGAACTCAAATCCGTTGCTATGAAGACAAAGGCACAAAAGTAGAATCATGAAGTTGTGAGAAAAGATGTCAAACCTAGAGCTAAGGTAACCAAAAATTAATAGAAGGAAAGAAGCATAAAACAAGGTATGCTCTTGATTGAATTACCTAAGTACACCCCTATTAACATGTTTCAATTACTCAACCAAGTAAAAGTATTTGTTCCTCTTCTTGAGATGACGAGAATAGATGAACACAAACAAAAGGTAGTAGCCTTTATCAATGGTGCTACTATAGCTTGTAATGATTTAGTGGTGCCCACTCCACCTAAAGTGAGTGAGAAAGATAAAGAAGTTGAGGAAGTAATCACTGAGATCCCTCATATATTTCTAGGAAATACAATAAACTTCTTGTCCCAAAAAGATAGACCCATTTTTCCTCACATTGATTATTGAGGGAAATTTTTTAAGAAAATGTTTTATTGATTTTGGCGCATCCAACAATATCATGCCAACCAAAATTATGGAGGCATTGGGACTGAAAGTAGACAACACTCATGGTAAGTTCTATGCTATGGATTCAAGGGAAATACCTATTACCGGTGTAATCAATGAACTCCCTTACAGATATGAAGCATATCTAGAGAAATAATTTAAGACGAGTGTGGTGGTGGTAGATATCCCACCTAATTATGGAATTTTTCTATCTAGGAAATCGAGTGCATCCATGGGAGGCAATATGCAGTGTGGCATGTCTTATGCCACCTTCCCTATCGATGGTGAGGATGTGCAAGTGGTATGAGAGCCTAAGGTGCCAAACATGCTAGAACATGCTCCTGAAGATCATATAATCCTCTTTATAGACACTGATATCAGTGACTTCAAGGTAGAAGAAGTACCAAGAGAAACTAATAAGCGCTTTGCACCTATAGATAATGAGGTTGTAAGACTATCTGACAAGGATGCACTTTGTAAAATGTACTTTGATGGTGCAAGTTCCAAAGAAGGATCTGGTGTAGGAATATTATTGGTATCAACTATGGGAAATACATACAAATTATCTTTCACTCTATCTTTTGTATGCACAAATAATGTGGTAGAATATGAAGCACTATTGTTGGGATTAATATTGGCTGAAAAGCATGGGATAAAAAATTTGATGGTAATTGGTGATTCTGAACTTGTGATATCCCAAGTGAGAGCCAAATATACTTGCAAGAATAATAGACTGAAATAGTACATAAATATTGTTTGGGATTCTATTGAGTAGTTTGATGCTTTTGGAATTGACTAGATGGAGAGAGGATAGAATAGAGTGGCATATTTACTTGCTAATATTGCATTAAGACCAGATGATATAACCTTTGCAAATATCTATAAAGTTAAGATAAAATCAAGGCCATCCATCCCTGAATATATACATAATTGGTAGATCTTTAGTAATGATGAAGATATTTTAAAGTTTTTAAGATGTGTAGATGAATATGAAAGTCAGGAGATTGACTTTGGGACGTTTGTGAAAAGTATAGATTGTAAGGATACTATTCTCTGTAATGAGGTAATCTAATTAAAGACAAACAAAATCCCCAAGTGTCTTGTAGCACTTGAAAGGGTTTTTGACAATCAAGACAAGAGCAAGATTAAAACAACTACCGCCCATCCAGAGGACCTAGAAGAAGTGAATTTGGGGACTGAAAATTCCCCTAAGAAAGTATATGTAGAAAGGAAGATGAAACCAAAGGTTAAGGCAATGTTGATTTCCTTATTGAGAAAATATAGAAATGTCTTTGCTTGGTCATACGATGACTTGAAATCATATAGAGAGGAATTATTTCAGCATGACATTCCTTTGAAAGAAGATGCTAATCATTTCAAGAAAAAGAAAAGACCAATTAATCCTACCTTAGCTCCTAAGATGCAAGATGGATTGGTAAAGCTAAGGGACACTGGCATCATAAAACCTATAAGGCATTCCTCATGGGTATCTAATCTAGTGCCAATTAGAAAAAATAATGGTGTGTTTGAAACTCAAGGGCAGACAACTAAGAGGTGGGGTGAATTAGTTGTCATATAATTTCAAATTTATTCAACTTATTAATATTATTCTCAGATCTGATCAATAACCATGAAAGAATAAATGAAAAAAAAATCAAAAATGCACATAACACCAAGATTTTTACGTGGAAACCCTATTAAAAGTATAAGGAAATATGAATGGGGAATGCACATGCATTCAAACACACTTCCTAGAGCTCACTACTCAATTATAAAAGAAAGACACATTGTCTTATAGAATGATTTTGATTATATCCATCAGATTTGTATTGAGAAAAATATCATTTGCTAATGCCTGATTACAGTTTTGGTTAAGCTCATGAACACTTCTTCACTCTTCTTTACTCTTCTTCACACTCTTCTCTTCCTTCATATGATTTGATCAATATTCACACATAGGAATTGCACACTTCACACTTGCATTCACTCATGCTTCCAAAATGATAAAATAATCACTTATATATATTTGCAACAAGAAATTACATCTCTACATGTCGGCTTCAACAAAAGAATATAAATAGTTAGCCCAAAACAATAAAGATTATTCATGTAAATCAACCAAGGTCAGACAAAACTTAGTGAAGACCCAAATCAACATATCCAACATGAAAACACTTCAATTAATTACTCCTCGAAGATCCACAACACACTACAACCACCATGTCGGCCAAGAACATGAAAACACATGAACACACAAGAGAAAATCTCGGATCACGAGCACAATGATCAATGCAGAAGTGCAACACAAATAGAGAATGAACTAGAAACATCCAAAAACATCATGAATCACTAGAGAATCATCCACAACAATTGAACTTACTGAAATCACATAATCTTCATTCAGGAACACCAACAGAAGTAACAAAAAAATTGTTAGAATACGAATCTTCATAACTTGATCAAATCTTCATGCGGATCTCTGAAACTTGACATGGATAAAATAGATATACTCAACAAGAAATCCTTTATTCCAAAACCTCTAAACAACAATGCATTGAACTCACTGATAGAATGAACTTCACTTCACCACTAACAACTTGCAACTCTCTTTATTACAGTTTTCTCAATATCCTCAACATATACAAATTCTAATGCATTAATGCTAATAGTGTTGACATCAATGACAACCACATACCAACAACACAACCACAACATCCAACATGGTGATATAAGGTTGTGTGTAGATTTTAGAAATTTGAACATATTGTCATTAAAGGAAAACTATCCATTACCAAACATGGAGGCCATGTTACAAAAGGTAACTGGTTGTGAGCTACTATTAATGACAGATGGTTTTTTAGGATATAACCAAGTGATGGTAAAGGAGTCTGAGTAGTACAAGAATGCATTCACTACTCCATGGGCCACCTATGTATATGTGAGGATGCCATTCGGTTTAACAAATGCAAGTGCCACTTTCCAAAGGGCTATGGATGTAGCCTTTTATAATTTTATTGACCTATTCATGGCTATATACCAATATGAATTGACTTCCTACTCCAAGAAAGAGGAGGATCATTGCACACACTTGGAAAAGGTATTTATGAGGGCTTTAGAGTATAGGATCTCACTGAATCTAAGGAAATTTTCCTTTGGGGCCACTAAAGGTAAACTACTGGGGCACATTGTGTCCAAAGAGGGAGTGAGGATTGACCATAAAGGGGTAGCATCCATAGATAAGATCCCCCAACCAAAGAATGTCAAAGGAATTCATTCATTCTTTGGAAAAATCAATTTCTTGAGGATATTTGTGACCAAATTTGCAAAAATCACAAGACCCATCTCTAAGATGTTGAAGAAGGGAGAGAAGGTGATTTGGACTGAGGAGCCTAATCAAGTGTTTAAGAAAATTAAACAAGCTATTAAGGAAGCTCTAGTTTTGAAATCTCCAAATTTCTCTAAGCCAATGCACATTTTCTCTTTTTTTTCTTTTCATACTATTGTTGTTGTCTTATTGTAGAAAAATGAGAAGGGATATGAAAATCACATTGTATTATTTAGAAAATATTTATAGGCCACAGATCTCAAGTATGATATGATTCAAAAATAAGCATATGCTCTATTCAAAGTTGTGAAGAATTTTAGAACTTACTTAGTGGGAGATACTATCATAGCTTTTCTACCAAGTGCTGCTATAAAAGATATCTTCACTCAGCAAGAAAATACATGTAGAAGGTGTAGATGGATCAACAAGATCCAAGAATTCAATATTGATCTACAGATAACCAAGTTAGTTAGGGGATAGGGCCTAGCTAAACTGATGACAGAGACTAATTTGGAAGCTAATCAGATCAACCAAATAGATACTATTGATGTTGTACCTATTTTTGATATGCAAACGTACAGTTGGTACAAAAGAATTGTTCAATATTTATAGACTTTGCAATGTCCTATAGACATAGCTAGCAATGACAAGAGAACACTAAAGTTGCATGCCATTAAGTATGTTATCATTAACGATGAACTATGGTGGATAATCTAGGATTTTGTATTGCTTAAGTACGTGGATGGAAAATAGGCATTAGAACTCTTATCTGAAATGCACAATGGAGTGTCTGGAAGTCATTGCATGGAAAAGACAAATGCTCATAAGGTCTTGAGAGCAGGATTCTGGTGGCCTACTATTTTTAAGGATTCTCATAATTTTGTTAAGAATTGTGATGCTTTTCATACATTTTTAGGAAAACTGAAGTTTTCAAAAAGTTTTCCACTTAGGCCTATTGCTATCCAAGCCCCTTTCCAACAATTGGGAATTGACTTCATTGGTGAAATAACAAAAAATTCTAGTGGAGGACACTCATGGATCCTTGTTGCCACTGACTATTTTACAAAATGGGTAGAATCAATACCTATAAGGAAAGCAACAAGAAAAGTGGTAGTGGACTTCCTAATGCACAATATTTTGATCAAGTTTGGGGTCCTAGAAAAGATCATTTTAGATAATGACATATGTTTTAAATATGAGGAGTTCAAAGATTTTTGTGAAAAACATGGCATACATATTTCTTATTCTTCACCTTACCATCCTCAAGAAAATGGCCAGGCTGAGTCTAGTAATAGGATCTTAATGAAAACCATCAAAAGGGTGATGGAGAAGAACAAGAAAGCTTGGGACTCAAAGCTGAAGCTGGAACTTTGGGTAGATAGGGTTACTACAAAAAAGGCTATTGGTTATTCACCATTTGGTTTGGTGTATGGCTTAGATGCTATGTTGCCACAAAAAAACTTGCTAAAAATGTATAAATTTGTGTATGAATATGATTATATTTGTGATGACATGCAACATAGAATTGACAATCTAGTGCAATTAGATGAAACTAGAAGAGAAACTCATGCCAAAAATGCAAAAAATCAGCTACAAGTTAAGCACTTGCATGACAAGAGGGCTTCTCCCAGAAAATTTGAGGTGGATAGTATGGTACTAGTATAAAATGAAAGGGCTCAAGATAAGGGTAAGCATGGAAAGTTTGAAGCATTATGGTTAGGTCCTTATCTAATAGAAGATACACGTGGGGAGGATTCATACTTCCTCCAAAGCTTGACAAGGGAACTTCTTGAACTGTCAATACATGGATAGTTCTTGAAACCATACTTCTCCTAAGTATGTTTTACTCCATGTACATTGCAAGTTTTGTATATTTTGTATATAGGTATGTTTGCTTTGGTTGTGTCTGGTTTGGTCCTGCTACCTAGTCTGGGTAGTCCCTTAGTTTTTGGTTCTTTGTGTTTGGTTGGTCTACTTCAACTGGAGATTCTAGGATCTTGCCACGCTTGTGAGAGGCATGCATCCCTAGTTAGAGCCACTAATGGAACCCCTAAATTTTTTATGTTCCATTTGAAAATTATGAAAAATTTGGGTTAGATCTATCTCTAAGGCCTTAGGGTTTTTTCTACCATCACTATTTTAGGGTTTTATGTTATCTAGGAACCTTCCTGAAAAATCCTTGAGTTTACATCCTTGTGAAGGTTTTTTTTTTCATTGACTCCTTATTGCTAGTTCCCAATATTTTAAGTTACATCTTATTTCATTAGAATCCCTAAGATTACTGGTGCCTTAATTTATATTTTTCAATCATCAAGTGTTTTACCATCACTTTAATATTTCATAGGCCAGGAAAAAAATTTCCCACCAGAATGACTTATGTCTTGGAATATTTAGTCCCATCAGTCTTGGTCATGTTAACCTAGGTGGCCCCTCATTTTAAAAACTAACAATTTTGACATGTGTAGATATTAAAATCCATGATGACCATTCAATCATCATGATAAAATCACCACCATTCCCCATGTTCCCATTCTATTTCATTTCCTACTATTTTATTCTTATATGATAGCATGTGTAAGCCACGTATCCTATGCATTGGAGTGCCCAATCCCTTTGTTAAAAATTGCGAGCAGTATTAAAAGGAAATCAACAATGGTTGTTGAATGATTTGGCTACATCTTGGCCACTTCCCACCACCCCATTCATTTTCATTTTCCATTAAAATAATTACACGGGTTGACGATCGGTTGTTGCATGTCTTGTCTGATAGTGGGCCTAGTATTTCCATGTTGTTAGCAAGTGGAGCTTTGAAGGGAATGTATAGTTGATAGTGGGTGATGTAGGTCAATCTTGACCACTCCATGCTATCCCGTGTAGGTCCCACCCCTATTGCCTAGTTCTCAACAAGGAGGCAGGCGATTGCCATGTGGAATAACCTAGAGGGCATGGAAGAAATTGGAGTAATGTTAGTTATTAAGCAAATATTTCAGCACAGGCCATGGATAATAAAATGTGCACTACCAAAGGGATATATATGGCATATGTTTTAATGACATCCAAGATCTTCTAATCTAGGTTATTGATTATGTCAGAAGAATAAGGCCATGAGTAATTGGTCTTAGATTAAGGTGTGAGTATATCAAAGTCCTTAGATATAATCTCATCCCTTCCCCATCTCCCCATTGATGAAAGTTACACAAAGGTTAAGACTCATGGGGGTGAGGAGAAGAGAACACGTGGATTATGGTTGCAGCAATAAAGAAATGGTCAAGCCCATGGATCATCAACAAGTGGTTCCACATGGCTTATTGTCATTTGATGAGTATTATGGCTGCATACAGTCAATTTTTTCAAATCAAGCTAACTAAATCTAGATCGTCCATCAACTAACATGTGTGTGCAATCAATGGCTGAAATTCAATGTTTCATTTGAAGGCAATTGAGCCATTTTGGTTCATGCGAGAGAGCCTTAATAGCTGAAAGGTCATCTAGCTACCCAAGCAGGAGGTTGCATAGCTATTACAACCTATCTTAAAAGTATAATAAAGCATTGTGAAAGATATTTTGCACATTTGGAGAGCTTGTGTTGTGGTTTTTAGGCTTGTTCGACATCAACGCTAGGGTTATCAACTTGCAAAAAATCACTAAGTGAATTATTTCCTCCTCATCAAAATTATTGATAAATTGTGGTACCCAAGCCTCTCTATCAGTTAGGGTTTTCTTCATTTTTCATTTTAAGGTTTGACATTCATAAAATAATAATTTGTTGATCCTACATTGTTATAATTCATGTCAAACCCTTGTGTGAGCTGTACTTCTTGTTCCAAGAAACCATAAACCCTACTTTGTAATACTTTTGTGTCATGGCTCCCAAAGTAAAATCAAAAGCATCTTCATCTAAAGGGGAAGACTTTGTTCCCAAAATAATTTTGAGTAAATTCCTTATTAACTAGCTTCCACCCTTGACCAGTGAAAAATCTAAGGGTCATCCGCTTCTTCGAGGTCTACAAGTAGTTAAGGGCTTGATTGAAAAAAACAATTTTATTAGGGATGCTTGATTACCTTGCAGTAGGTGGGAATTATTCTTTGGTTGGTTTAGAAATAGAAACATGGGTATTCCAGTTGGTAACCCCTTGAATTGTGACCTAGGGAAGTTGATTGTACCCAATGTCTACATGGATGTTGATTTACTTAAAGTAGCAGCCACAAATTATGATCCAATTACAAGGACTATAAGGACATATGATGGGAAGGAAATGGTGAAAATTACCAAGGATGAAATTTCTCATGTCTTCAAACTCACTAGGTGGAGTGATAAAATACCTAAAATTAATGAAAACATTCTTAGGGAGGAATATGATAAGACTAAGATTGCATTTAGAGTCCACATATTGCAAAGGTATTTAGCAGAAATTGTGAGCCAAAGAATTACATTGGGGCCATTTAATAAGGAGCCTTTTCCTCTTAGTTATTTTTTTCCCTACTTCCAAAGAACTTTTTACTCCATTTTCCAAATAATTGGTTATGATCCTATTCACTGGAATGCTTATGGAATGGATGTATGTGGCAACTCATATTCAACACTCCCAGTATTGCACAGTATATGACTATGTAGAGTTTCTTGGAGAAAAAAATCATGAGGGTTTGATAAGTTTGAAGAAAGGTGCAGGCGGAGTAAGGTTTAGTTGGTACTCATTGTTAATGCATATGTTTTTGTTTAAAGGTGAATCTTACATTGGATATAATATGACTTTGGATAAGATGGAGGGTACCTTGGAGTTTCATGTTCAGTGTTGGACTACTGTCCTCGACAAGGATGATAAGACATATGACTATGTGACATTTTAGAACTTGTTTGCTTCAAAGTTAAAGAGAGCCCTGGTTATGAATGTACATAGAATTCCCAAGGTCCTACATGACTTCTTAAGACCCAAGGAAAGAATGACTAAGTTGGGAGTTGATCACAATTGGGGGGATGTTATCCCATATCCCACTTACACTGTTTTAAGAGTGTATGGTTCCACTATTGCACCTCACCTCCTACCAAAATGTGCGCATGAGAGAATTGGTTTCCTTGAAGTAATATGGAAATTGGGAAGTGTGGAAAATGAATATTTGTTGAATCAAGGAAAATGAATATTTTTTCCTTCATACACATGCTTCTCTAATTTTGTAATGAAAAAGGAGGGTTGGAATAAGATACTTGACATACTCAAAGCCTTATGCATGTAGAGAGCAGTGTAGAGGAGCATGTATGATCTCAAAGGTTTTATGGCTTGGTTGAAGGAAAGAAACAAGAGTTACAAATTTGTGCATGTTTTTCAATTTTTGGAGGATGTGATAAGAAATGTGTTTGATCTTTTGGAACAAGAAAGAAGAAAAGCAAGATAGAAAAATTGACTTCATTGTTCTTCCAGAGATTGAAAATATAATGCAATAGGTGGAACATGTAGCTTAGAATTTTGAGAAAATAGTGGGCCACCTTGAAAGTGAAGGGATTATTCAAGATAAGGGGAAAGCCCCCATTGAAGAAGAGCAGGGTGGCGGAGAAATCCTTTCTATGGAAGAGAAAACTATATCTTCATCACCTAAGGAACCAAAAATATATTTCTTTATAAGGAGAAAGAGTAAGGCAAAGAAAAATAATGCAATTACTACTCCCTCCTAACAAGAGGAGCAAAGGCCTCTTTCTCCTATGCCACAGATACCACCACTATCTCCTCCAAGGAAAACATGGCCTAAAATTGTGGATGTTGATGCTCCACCACTACATGCCTCACCACCAAAGGAGCCACCATTAAAGAAACAAAAGGTTGAGACAACTGGTTTGGTGGATTATGCTGAGGATGAGTTTGATGATGAAATTTTTGTATCAGAGCAGAAAATCCAAGGAGTACTTTTTGCACCAACAATGATGGTGACACAACAATTACATTTGAGGTTGAGTAAGGTTAACCTCACTAGGCTTAATGTAAATGATGATCTCTGGGTGGAATCATGCACAAAGTTTATGGATGATGATGCATTTTTGAAGTCTCAATATTTAATGGAATTTTCTTACAAGGCCAATAGGGATGAGTATGTCAGCAATCTGGCTAAGGAAAGAATTATTCATCCATCATTTCCTAAAGCCACTATTCAAACAAGAGTCTTAAATGACATGAGAGCTAAATTTTAGAAGATGACTGCAAATTAGGGAAGAGAATTGGTAAGAAATAGTTGTATCTTATTGTTACCAGAATGGGACTTGGCCTTTGCAATATATTTTGATACAATAAAGAACTATAATAGAACTCTTTACAATTCAGAAGAGGAGGCTGCAATTTCACTACAAGGATCTACTTTCAATGAGCAGTGGGATGCATTAGCTCTTTGGTCCCTGGATCCAAGTACCAGGAAGCCTGATATTGCAGAACCTGTACCAAACTATAGTGGAGGACTGATAATAGAAAGAGTGTTAGAAACATCAACTCTAGAGGTAGTAAATATGTCTGTACATGTTTCCCAGTTCACAAGAACCACAATAGAATCGGTGACTACAGAAATGGAAAAGTTTAGGACATAGCACAATAATTTATTAGTTGACTATGGAAGGCTTGAACAATAAAAGATGTAGTTACAAACAAAAGTAGAAATGTTAGAGGAGAATTCGCAAAATTGGCAACCAACAAAGAATGAGCAGACTGGTGTTGACTCCTCTACCACTTCATAAGAAGATGCACCCCACGAATTTACCCCTGAAGAAATTTCCACTTGGGAAATTATGCCATACAATATGGGAAGTGTGACCATTTCAAATAGAGCCTAGCATATCATAAATAGCATGGGCTAAGGAAGATATTAGCAAGGAGAAACTTCTCAAGTAGCTAAATGAGTATAAAGAAAAATGTGACAATAATGATAGGGAGGTTTTTAATAGAAATATGAAGATTGTCACTATAGTCTTGGAGAATCTAAATATAGGATTAAATAATAGATTGAATAGAATTTACAATAGTTATTCCTCCATGATGGATGTTATAAATAATTTTGATAATGACAAGGAAAGGGCCATTCCACTCATGGAGACATGGATCCCTAGATTCCAAGAGCTGAGAATGATTTCAATTGGAGTTAAGTAGGATGCTAACCCCCTGAGAAGTTTAAGCCCAATATTACTCTTGTAAGTGAAATTAAGGGATACAAAGGAATTTTTTAGCCTTTAGAGACCAAGATAAGGGAATTGGTTAAGAATTTTCATGAGCCACATCATGGTCTTCTCCCACCCATTTTAAGGGATGATGGTAGCATCAAGACTTTGCATGAATGGAGTAAGGAAACCAATGATGTTATTTCAAAACAAGTTGCTTTGATTTCCTTGAGGCATGATATGGGTACACTAAAAAGAAGTATGGACATGTTGGCTCATGCAAAGATTTTCTTGTCAAAATTTGATAAGGAGGCCAATCAAATTGTTACCATGTATTTTCCTTATAAAGAAAAGGTTGATGATGTCATGAATTTGAACTAGCCCACTGAAGAGGAATTCCTGGCATGGAGAAATAGATACTTGGATGGGCTAGTGGATTGATTCAAAATGGTGTGGTTATGATTCAAAGTTATTAATTTTGAAGTATGCAATCATAATCAGTAATGGATAGGTGAAAATGCACTACATAGCCTGAATTTACTATAGATTAGGCTTTTGCTAAAGTATAGAAAATATAGTGCATTTTCTCAAAATTGAATTAATATAAGGTTTGTAGATGTGGACATATTCTTTGTCCTTTCCTTTCCAGTTCTTTCATTTTTACTTTATGTGTGTGGGAACAATTTTTGAGGAAAATATTTGAAGATTCCTTTTGAAAGGTGAGACCAAATCTATAATGATGAATGAGGATTGTTTTTACCTCATACATGTTTCCCATCACTCGAGAACACAACGATAATTGCAAATGGAACATATGTTGTAGTAGTCTAATAAGGTAATGACACGTGTAATTTCTAGCCTGAGGCTTGTTTTGGTCCTTCATTTCTATAAGAAGGAGTTCAAGGCTAGAAAGTAGGGCTTCATTGTATTGCAATTGGCACAGTGAATTGTAAAAGGAATATAGAGCATATTTTTAGTTTTTTTCTTAAGTTCTTAGTCTATTGTTACATATGTAATTTTGATAACAAATATAGCAAATAAAATACAAAATTATGCCAATATCAAGACCATTTTCTCTCCGCTATATTGTTCTATGAGTTATGAATGATATAATCAAGGATTGTATTGTCCATCTCCATTTGATCTCTAATGGATGTTTAGTTTTATTCTTGCTTGTTAATTCAAGGGATTAATGAAAATGCTCGAATGAAATTATTAGCTCATAAGAATTATGTGCTAGGATATCTTTAAGAAGTGGTGGTCAAGAATGATACATGGAAATGTTGTAATGCATTTTTTTAAGCCTATATATTGCTATATGTAAGAATTGTTATTAGGTTGCATAGGTTACGAATGAATCCGTGTTTAGGATAAGGCACTGGTTCAAGGAAAGTATTCATAATTCATTTTCTGGGTCAATTCATCAGGAAATCACTCTTTATTTCAAGTTTTTGAATGAGTACCACTATAGTTATTTTGTGACGAGTTTCATTATTCTCATGCTTCAAGTGTAGGGTATTATTAAAAGAACCACCAAAATTACACTATGTTGTTGAGTAGTCATATGAGAGTTATTTGATGTTTATAATTTATTTAGATATTGGTTGTATAAATTCTTAAGTATACATCAATTGTGGGATCACCCTCCCAGGTTTCATAGAGCCCAAAGTGCAAGAGTGAATTTTTTGTAGTTTTTACTCATTCATTGGCCAATCCTTACCCTTGCTAATTATTAATTTTTTGTAGATTCATAGGTGAGTGGTAAGATTAAGTTTGGTTCATAAAAAATAACCAGCATCTTCAACCTAGATCTGTAATCACAAACACACAAGGGAGGAGAAACTTGTTGATTGTTAGTAAATGGGGTTTTTCCTTGGTCAAACCCCTTGTTGGTAATTAAACCTTGAACTGAAATGAAATAATGAAGGGAAATGATGAATGAACATGTAATGTAACAACTCACCAAACCCTTGTTATGAAGTCTACAAAATTGTGTGAGATGGCTAGCTTGGATATGGATCTTGAAATGTTTGATAGATCTTGACTTAAATTTGTAGAACCCCAATCCTAATACCTACAAAACATAAGAAACAAACACCTTATTAGATCCAATGCAAGTAAGAATCAAGATTCCCCATGAAATCCATTAGCAATGCTCAAAATAGGAAATAAAATTGAACATAATGAGAAAGCAATGAAATCATAATTAAGCAAGCAAACTCTTGATCCCATGGGGGAATTGGTGCCAATTTTACATGAAAATTGTCCCTTTCCCAACTCCTATGATGCAATTTTGATGAGTGATGAAGATTGATCCACTTTGTTGAATATTCACTTGAGCTCCATGATGAAAACTCTGAATAACCTAGCTAAGACCTTGATAAAATTGAGTATAGTAAACTTACTCTAATTGTGGATGATGAAAATGAGGAGAGAAACCTCTTATTTATAGAAAGACAAGATGGAGAAATGAAAAATGGGATGAATGTAGGATCATTCAACACCCAATGGGAAAGTGCCACTTGTCAAGATATGAATAGAGGAAGCTTGAGCTCATTTTGATGAATGTGCACAATAAATGGAATTAGGTGGAATTTGAAAATATTGAAATGACATTCAAGAGGGAAAACTAATGAATTAAATTCCACTTGGCTCAATGCTCAAGGACATGTAAGAGGGAATGAATGTCTTGTTGGAAGGACAAATCCACTTGAAGGGATTTCAAATTTGGAGGAATATTCCTCTAAAGATGCCAAGTTGAGAGAAAATAGAGATTTAATAAATGAATTAAATGTATTTTCATGTGAAAGTGGAAAAATATAGAGAAATTTGGAGATTAGGATTAAATTAATGAAGGTTTAATTAATTTAATGAGGAATTAGATGATGTGACTATTTGATTTAGATTTATGGGTTGATTTAAATCAAAGGATGAGAAGAATTTGATTTATATTTAATTAAATAAAGGATTTAATTTATTTAACTAAAGGGGATGATGTTAGATTTAAACAAGGTTTAATTTATTGAATTTAATAGGGTGACCTTAGAGATTTAATCAAATAAAATGAATTATTTAATTAAATAGAGACTTAGGGTTAATTAGATCAGATCGATTGATTTAATTAACAAGAGGGAATGACTTAATCAAATAAATGATTATTTATTTAATTAAGGGATGAAGAGTGATGATAAGCTAAGAAGGTGATTTGGGATGAAATCATGTTAGTAATCGGGATCAAGTATGTCAATATATTTTCCATGTCTGCATTTTTCCCCTCTTTGAAGCAAAGTACTTTTTACATTGGTTCAAAGAATAAATTGTCTTGGTCAAAATTAAAAAAAAATTGATTTCAAAATTTTCCCCACTACTGCCTCGATGATAGAAAACATGCCGATATACTTCCCCCTCAAGAGATCAGACGAAAATTCAAATTTTTGGGTGATCTCGTGAAAAAAGAGGGACAAGGTGCCTGATGGGTCCAAAAAGGCTCTAGAATGTCGAAAAAAAGAGATAAATCACAAAAAATGATACAAAATAGCCCTCAGTCGAGCAAAGATGGGATTGGGGGTCAAAGACTCTAGATAGACAGTTAAACAAGGTCAATAAACCCTAATTTTTAAGTTGAAATAGGCCTTGAGAGGCCACTTCCAATCCATTTTCACATTCAGCCTTCAGAGATTTTGCAATTTTGTGCTCTGACCCCTTTGCAAGATGGCGCAATGACAGCTTCCCTGACACATCTCGGACATAGTACACATAGACTAGAGGCTACCTAGCACTAGACCACCAGTGAGTCAACTTGACCCGACCTCATTTTTCAATTTTTGTGCTCATTTATTAGTCTAGGAAACTTAGTTCTTAGGATTGGTCCTATATTGCACAACTGGAAAGTTTAAATCGGTGTCGTGTGGCCTCAAACTGTGCCACAGTCACAAGTAGTGAAGCCACAACACATTTTGGAATTAGGGTTTAAATTCCAAACCCAGCCGCATATGAAAAGTGCACCACGATGGTCCCTTTTAGAATTTAGGGTTTAGGTCAAACTAGGCCACACACTTAGACTACGACACCATGGCAGAGTTTGAGGGTCAAAGATTCCTAGCAGTGCAGTTTGGAACTTTCAAACTGCACCACACCCACAGAAAGTGACACTTAGGTTGGTTTGGGTACATCGAGTCAAATCAGGTTCATGATTTTTGATGAATTTTAACACAGTGACTTTCCTAATGTAGGAGGAGGTGACGATACTTTAATCATGCAAGAACAGGGCCCGAGATCTTTTTGGCATTTTGGATGATATGATCGATCGACAGTAGGAGCATCTAGGTGCCATCGGTCTTTGGTATATTGCTTATTCTCATCTTGTTCGGACACACCTGGGTATGCTGATGACACTCGCTAAGAGATGACACAACAAAACATCCTCCTTCCACCTCCTAACAGGTGAGGTGACAGTCACACTAGAGGATGTGTGGTGGATCCAAAAATTTCCCATCCATGGAGAGCGCATGATATATGATGTGGATGCTGATAGGGAGGACTGCTATGATGTTATGGGCCAAGATGAGCTTGTTTTATGCAAGGGTCAGATTGAGTTAGAGCATTATAGGCTCTCTATGTCACCCTTCCACCTTGATATTGCAACTATCATATCGAGTCTCTCTATGTCCTAGATGGGGTCTCACTTGGGAGCACATGGTACAGAGACGAGTTTGCTTTGCCTGGGGGCCAGTTCTGTTGGCCTTTCTATATAGAGATCTGCATGAGTTTGCATACCTGGATGACCGAGCTCTTGGGCCTAGCATTACATTGCTTCATATATGGGCTTAGGAGCACATCACCTTGCTTTGTCTGAGAGTTGTTCCTATAGATATGGAGTCAGATGATCCAGTTGTTTGGCGATACAAAGGAGGTGTTTCTTTCACCCACACAGGATAGCGCAAGATTCCTCATTGGAGGAGACTTTTGGATGATATGTGGGTGTTCACATGGCGGCCATACCTTGGATGGCCTACATGGTACAATGATGTACAAAAAAATTTCTTCACCTGCTCGGATAGATTGATGCAGTGCATGGAGCACATGATGCTCAAGATTTACCTTCCAGGTAGGGTTCAAAGGCAATTCCACGAACCACATGATAGGCTAGATGATCAGCATGTGGCCATTTTTACATAGACGATGAGCCAAAGCTCCTAGGGCCATTATATACATGCACATGAGGTAGTGTAGAGTTTTATGTAGCTGGTGTCTTGGCCATGGCCATATGATTAGGGTCAGGTAGATGCAGGCGTACAAAGATTGGTTTTGGCCACCTCTTTGATTTATAGTGCCAGGGACACTATCTACCCAATGTAGATCCAGAGGCAAGGGAGCAGGATGGGGCCGAGGGGATGAAGATGGGGGCCGAGGATGGGGAAGACCACCACCACATTTTCCAAATTAGGATAGGGTGCCATAGGATCAGCCACTCCTAAATCCGCAGGTAGGTGAGTAGAGACAAGATGTCCCCAGATAGGATCAAGACTATGGATGAAAGGATGGGCACCAAGATAGGATTGCGACACTTCCCAAAGATGGGGATCAGGATCAGCCACCCATACAACCAGGGCCACAACCATACCCTAGAGATGGCCATATTTTATAGCTACAGGCCTAGGTACAACCACTTACAACTGAGAGAGATCAACTGTAGGCACCGTGAGACCAGGTGGTCTAGCAGAGACAAGCTGCGGAGCTGCAAGAAACAACAGAGATGGGAAGATGGCATCAGATAGAGAGTATGTCTGCATCTTCCTCCTAGAGCATGGTTCCACTTCGTTTGTACAGAGACACCATTCAAGAGCCCGATTACTATAGGATGCACTATTATCAGGCCATGCCAAGGGCAGCCCAAGTGCTAGATTTTCATAGAGGATAGGGCATAGACCCATAAAGGATCATAGGGAGAGAGCAGGTGGTGAGGGCAGTAGCCAGCAGGGTAGCCTTCATTTTTATTTTGAGATAGTATTCTTTTTGTGCCCCATGGGCTCATTTTTGATAGCCTAGTGGGCCTTTGTACTTATATATTTGATACACACTTTTTCTTTTTGTACCATGATAGTATATTTATTTTGATCATTTATGAGATGAGATGATATTTATCTGATATGATGTGTCCTATTCTACTTCTATGCATTATGGATGGATCTTATTTCTATATGTTGTACAATGTGATGCAATGATGTTCTATGTTATGATGCTATGATGATGATACTATATGATTCTTATGTGATGATGTATGGATGCATTTCTTTTCTCGTACCTTTTCTTATGTACTTTTTATGATGTATGCAAAATTTTATGGTATGCAAATGTTTAGATTAACAAATCTATATTATGCATAAGATGTATGTAATTTTCTCATGTATGATATGTACTTATGATGTTATGATGATGAAGTGATGAAATGATGTTTTATGAAATGATATATGCATGTGTTATGATATGATATTTATGCAAAATGGATATTTTGATATATGATATGTGATATATATGTGATGGCGTAATGGATGCTTTTATGACCTTTCCATATGATTATGGAAATGGATGATACATATGCATGTGATGCGATGGATTGTTAATAATTCTAACGTACATGGTATGTTCATATGATTATGCAATGGATGTTTATGAGATACGTGATATGGATTATATGGGATGATTAATGAAATGTTTATGCTATGGTCTATGAGATGCTTAGAATAACCAATCTATATTATACAATGATGGAGATGCAATGCATATGGTATGATTATGTTTTCTATGTTATATGATATGCAATATGCAATATGCTAACAGTTTGTGGATGCAAGATGAGTGAAATGATGATAATGATTTGTGATTAACTGTCATGGTACCATGTTAGCGTGAAAGAGGATGGAAGAAAGAAAGAGATTCCAACAAGACATGAGGTGATGATGATGATGATGCATACCGAGGAGTTGGGATTTTAAAATGGAAAACTACCTTATGTTTGATTACACACGAGGTATGATTCATCAAGGTATAAAGAACTAGGATGGCATTGTACTTAGTGTGATGGAATTTGACTTGACAATCAGATAGGAGTAATCATGTTCATACCTGATATGCAAAACCTTATTCAAAATATAGTTCGGATATTTCAAACATCCCGAACCAAAACATAGAAAAGAAAGCCTTCCTATGTGGTCAACAAGATATCTAAAATACCTTCCCTACACTCAAGCAAAGCACGCATGACCAAAGTTATATTACAAGAACATCCAACAAGCACATCAGATAAAAAGATCATCATTTCCCCATTCCATTCTCTCTAAATCCTTTTGTTTGGGACATCATCAAGAGGTTATCAAAATAAGTGCAATAAGATAAGTCAAAAGGAAAAAGATAAAGTAAAAAAACAAGCTAATGTTCTTCATACCTCTAACCAAAAGGAAATGTGTTTTTAAGGATAAAAACCGAAACGATTGCCAATAGATAATGCCCATTGGAGGAAGGATACATCCTAGGACATGTAAGTGTTTGGTGACACGTCATTTCATTTATCCAAAGCCTTATTTTTGATAAATAATGCCCATTGTAGGAAGGATACATCCTAGGACATGATGTTATCAAATGATTGATTTGGTACTGATTGGATGATAGGCTATTGACACAAAGAGTTGACCAACTTGTTTATGTACTGACCTAGACCTTAGACTTTGATGTTTTGATTTTTCACTTTCAATCTACTGAACTTGTTTCCGATTGTTTTAACAATGGTTGAGGATGACGAATGATTTATTATAAGTGATGTTTATTGTAGGTGAAAGTGAGATGAGACATATGGATTTTTCAAATATTTGGATTTTTTGGTGTTTTTGAAATGTTTTGAGTTTGTTTTTGGTATTTTCAAGATTTTACAAATGTTTTTATTTTTTATTTTCAAATTTTTTTGGGGTTTTCTAAGATTTTGACCAAGACCTAACCTAAAGACCTATCCTAGGGGCCTTAGGGGTTGATCAAAAAATTAGCCTTGCCTATGTTATACATGCAAAGACCATGTAGTTCGACTGACATAGACTCGATTATTGATGAGATATGAACAAATGGATTGCCAGTTTATTATGACAAACTCCTAAAGGACTAACCTAAGTATCTTGAGGGATGATCAAAGATCAACCTTTCCTACGCTCAAGCCTTAGAGACCTGTAGTTCGACAAGAGGACTCTGTTTTTGACTTTTTTTGATTGACTTTTTGACCTTGTTTTGGATTTTTGACATGTTTTGAATGTTTTAGGATTTTGTGATTTTTTGATTTTGGGATTTCAAGAATATACACGAATTTGATCAGATGAGAACATGCCCCCACTGTGATGCAATAGACTACTCTGATATAGGAAGGACAAACTAACCTTGAGAATGGGTCGAGTAGTACTAGGAGGGATCATGACACGAACACATGACCAAGCTATGATATAGATGCAAATGGGTGTGTGATGGATGGAGGTATGGAATGCGATGGATGGATGATGCAGAATGAGTCATGAAGATCTTGGTGGATGGAAAATGCTTACTTACACAAGGTGCATTTTTTCTAGCTTTTCACCTAGGTACTTTCCCAAAGTGCCACCGAAGTGCTTTTTAAGTAGAGGATGATTTTTTCTCTTTAATATTTTTTTTTAATCCTTTTTTCTGATTTTTTTGGATTTTTTGCTTTTTTGATTTTTTTATTGTCACCATGATACCTTTTTACTAGGTTTTCATCAAGGTGACCATTTTTTTAGGACATTTTCTGATTTTTTTGTATTTTTGGTTTTATTCCTCGAAAGATCTAAGCATAAAACTTTTTGAGATGGGAGATATTTGTGGGCTCTTGTAGAGGTTCCCTTTCAGGTGTTGATAATTGATATGCCCTTGACTTATAACTTGTTGGGATGAAAAATGGTCCCAACTAGTTGGGTTCAAATTTTCCTTTGTTTTTTGGATTTGGGATGTTCTTATGATTTTCCTTTAGCACTAGTTCTCCTACTTGGAATGTCTAACTCCTGATCTTCTTGTTATAGCTCCTTTTGAGTGAGTTCTAATAGACCTACAAATCATTTAAGGCATCCATACACCACTCATCTAGTATCTCTAGCTCATTCAGTCTTGATACCCAGTATTCTTCATCTGTGATGAGGTTTTGCAGTGATATTCTCAATGACGGGAGCTCAATCTCAATGGGTAATATGGCATCTGATCCGTAGACTAGGGAGAATGGGGTTGTACCTATGGGTGTTTGGATGCTAGTTCAATAGGCCCAGAGGTGTGGGATTTAGCTGCAGATTCTAGTCACAACCTACGTCATTGACTATCTTTTTTAGGATTTTCAAAATGGTTTTATTGGTGGCTTATGCTCGGCCATTGCCTTGGGGATAAATATGGAGTGGAAAAGAAATTTTGGATTTTGAATTTTTCACATAGGTCATGAACATCTTGATTCTTGAATGGTGTCTAATTATCTGAGATGATGGCTTGTGGGACACCGTAATGGCATATTAAGTAGTTCAGGATGAACTTTGATATCTGCTTTCCAATAATGTATGTCATTGGTATGGCTTCCACCCACTTTTTTAAGTACTTAGTGGTGGTAATGATAAACTTGTGGCCATTGGATGAGGTGGGGGTGATTTTCCCAACGAGATCAAGCTCCCACTGTGAAAAGGGCCATGGTGTGACAATAGGATGAAGCTCTTGAGCTGGTGCATGGATGAGGTTCCCATGTTGTTGACATTGTAGACACCTTCTGACATAGTCATGTGCTTCTCTTTCCATAGTAGGCCAATAATAGCCCATCCTCAGCAATTTCTTGGCCAAGGTCATTTTGCTTGAGTGTGAACCACAAGGACCATTATGTATCTTAGTTAAGGCAATCAATGCCTCCTCAACGTTTAGGAAGAATAACAAGGTTCCTTCTATGCTCCTACAGTAAAGGGTTCCTCTTAGGATGGAAAACTAGGATGCTTTCATGACAAAGGTTTTCTTAAGGTTTGAGGTTATGTTAGCTAGGAGGAATCCTATTCTTAGATAAGTGTATATGTCATAGTACCAAGGATCACTACGACCAACGATTTTGCACATGAATTCTAACTTTGGTACCTCAAATGTAGGCATGAGAAGCTACTCTACTAGGAATTCATGCTTTGGGACATTGTGAGGGATGTCTAGTAGGGATCTGATTGTCTCCATGGCATATGTTGCTCTGTTGTTTGCTCTAGGTATCTATTCAAATGTGATCTTAGTGAAGGACTCCTTAAGGCTTTCCACCAATTTCTTGTATGGAGCTAGCTTGTAGTCCTTAGTCTGGTATTCATCATCCACTTGATTGATTATTAGCTATGAATCCCTATATACCTTAAGAGCCATGATATGCCATTGCACTGCTATTCTGATTCTTATGGTTAGAGCCTCATATTATGCAATATTGTTTGTGCAGGGAAATTCCAACTTGTAGGACCTTGGTATGCAGTCTCCCTATGGAGTGATGAAAAAGGCCCCAGCTCCCGATCCATGTTGTGTGTAGGATCCATCAAAGTACAACTTCCAGTGGTCTACTATGTTCAAGTTGAAGATGGATTCATTAGGGAACTCTAAAATTAGCAGATTCTTTGAGTACATTGGTGCTTCTTCCAATTGGTCTGCAATAGCCTTCCCTTTGATAGCATTTTTTTCCACGTAATCAATATCATATTCTAATAGGAACATGATCCACTTGGCCATCCTTCCTGTGAGCACCGCCTTGGAAAGTAGATACTTGAGTGGGTCGATCTTGGTAATGAGTTTGATTTTGTGTGTTAACATGTAGTGTCTAAACTTTTGTGAGGCAAAAACCATTGCTAGAAAATATTTTTCAATGAAGGAATAGTTTAACTCATTCCCTACCATGGTATGAATGATGTAGTAGATGGCTCTCTCTATTCTATTTTCATCATGCTGAGCTAGGAGAGCACCAAGAGTTGTTGTTGCTGATATGTAGGGTATTAGAGGCTTTCTTGGGATTGGTGGAATAATCACTAGAGGTGTGAGAAAATACGCTTTGATTTTGTTAAAGGCCTGATTGCACTTGTCATCCCACTTTTATGCTACCCCCTTGTGGAGTAGGTGAGAATATGTGATTGACTTTTCTACTAGTTGAGCTATGAAGTGACGAATGGACTAGAGCCTTCCTTGTAAGCCTCTCAACTATTTCAATGTATTAGGTGCCTCCATCTTGAGGATTTCCTTTACCTTAGTAGGATCTATTTCAATTCCTCTCATGGACATGATGTATCCCAATAGCTTCCCTAATTTTACACTGAAGATGCACTTCTTTGGATTAAGGCGAAGCTTGTATTCCTCAAATTTGTCAAACATGGCACTTAATGCTTATGTAGTCCCTTCTCTTTCTTGATTTCACCAATATTTCATCGAAATAATCCTCCATAGTCTTATGGATTATGTCATGAAAGATTAAGGTCATGGATCTCTCATATATTGCTCCAACATTCTTTAGGCCAAACAAAATCATGTTCCAACAATATGTTCCCCATGGACAAGTAAAAGTTGTTTTATGTTGATCTTCTTTGGCTACCATGATTTGGTTATACCTAGAGAATCCATCCATCAGTGAAAGCATCTCATGTCTCATGGTCATATCTACAATCATATCAATGTTGGGAAGCAGGAAGTCATCTTTGGGACATGCCTTGTTAAGGACTCTAAAGTCTGTGCATATACGGATGCCCCCATTGGGCTTTGAAACAGGTACCAGATCTAATACCCACTCCAGATAGTCGATTGGTCATATAAACCCTGCATCAAGTAGCTTCTTCAATTCCATTTTGACTAACAAAGCTATCTGGGGATGCATTTTTCTAAGTTTCTATCTGACAAGCTTTGCTTCAGGGTAGATTGCTAGATGGTGGACCACTATCTCTGGATCAAGACTAAGCATGTCTACATAGCTCCATGCAAAGTTGACCTTTCTCTCCCTTAAGAAAGCAGCTAGGGGATCCTATTCTTCTAACATCAATGATTCAACATAAAATGTGATATGTGAAGTTTCCTCTATTCCCAAGTTGACTGGGTTGCACTTCTTGGCTAGAACCGTTGAGTTTTCCTGATGTAGAGCACTGAGGGAAAGATTGAATCCTTCATCCTCTGGAAAATCAAAGAGGTTTTCACCATTGGATACATCCTTTTTTTTACTATTTTAGGGTCAGAGAGTGCCACAGTTGTGTTTTCACTCAAATATTTTGAGATTATTCTCAAGTTTTCACTTTTGTGACTAAAGGACTCAATCGTCTCCCCGTAGTAAGCTTGTGTGTACAGAATGATATCAAATCCAACCTTGTGATCTCTGCATGGTACCATGTTTCGTAGTCCCATGAATTCTAAGAGTGCTTCATTTTTTTTGAAAGTGTCTAGAACCGATGGTCCTCGTTGGTTGTAATCAATGAGTTGGGGGTAACCTAGGTTGATTTCATGGGTTTGACTAGTTGACTCAAATGACACGGTACTAATCATAAGGAGAGAGGAATTCTCAAAAAGCATTGGTAAACCAGTTATGGCATCTTCCTCATCATCACTACTATTACAGATGTTTGTTATGTCAAATGTGAAGTTGTTTATGACCCGGCCAGTAGATACGAGTAAGCGAAGTTTGACTGTTGTTGGATGAGGGGGAGTCTTGACTTCTTTAACTAGTGGGAAATCATCCACATATGATTATACTCAGAGGGGTACATCTGAGGCCAAGATATCTCATTTGTGTCTTAGGAATGATGGGTACTAGAAGCCTGTTGTCATTTTTTCCAATATTTTTGTTTTTGTCATAGCCCATGGCGAGCATCGTTTATAAGCCTTTACTGATGTCATCCATAAGTAGATCAATTGCTGGTCTATTGTCTTGGTACATGATATGAGATGGGTCTTCTTCTATTACTTCCCAGCCAAGATCTCCCCAACTTTTGAAGTTGGAGGAACCTGTTGTGAAGGTTTGGGATGAGGAAGCATCATTTGATAGGGGTCATCCTTGTCACCTGAGAGATTGTGGTAACTCTCCTACCACAAAAGCATTTTTTGGAATTGTATTGTGTCTACACCCATTGCCCTAGATTATGACCTTGATATCAGAGATGGTGTGGATGGTGGGGATGGTGGGTGCCTCTGTCATAGAAGTGGAGGTGAGAGTAGTTGGGTCAATGTATGAAGTTGATGGGTCTTCATAATTTTTAGGCACTTGGGGGATTTTGTAATATTATGCATCTAGGATTTTGTAGTAAGAGAAGGGTTCGAGATCCCCATGGATAGTGAAATTTTGGCCTTGGTATGTGAACTTGACACATTGGTGGAAATTTGATGCTATTCCTTGCATTGCATGGATCCATGGATGCCCTAAGAGAATTTTGTAAGGAAAATCGAGGTCAAGGACCTGACAAGTGGTTTCCATAGTTGTTGGCCCTACTTGAATAGGGAGTTGGATTATGCCCTGAGACAATTTTTCTTGATCATTGTAAGCCCTGATTGTGATGCCTTTTCCTTTTACAATGGAATCCTTTGAAATTTTCAGATTCTTTATGAGCTTGAGGGAACAAATGTTTAAACTTGCACCTCCATCCACCAAGACTTTCTTGACTTTGTTCTTATGCACTAGGACTTCCAAATGGAGTGCACGATTGTGAGATGCTTGAGCAGGAAAATCTTGATCAAAGAATGTAAGAAGATTTGGGGTAATGATGTTTCTAACCATAGCTTGGAATTGTTCAACATCAAGATCCATGGAGATGGTGGATGAAGCCAATGCTTCTTTAAGGATCTTGTTGTTGGTTGATGAAATTTTCAGCAACTCCATGATGGAGATTTGAGATGGGGTTGTTTTTAGCTGATCAAGGACATTATAGCCACTAGGAATAGATCTTGGATTGGAAGTGGGTTGTCTAGGAGGCCAAGATGACCCTACGATGGTGATTTTTCCACCTCTTGTGGTGACTCCATAATCAGCCTGGGCTCCTTTGAGGGTGAGAACAGAGCAATACTCATCTAGGGACATGATGACATGGTCTTATACATGATTCACACTTTTGAAGGTACCCTTTCCCTTATCATTGTTATTGTTCCCTTTGTTGTTATGATTGGGGATCAAATTTGTGTAGATTTTGATCTTTTGATTTCTTGTCAGTTGTTCCACATTTATTATTTTATCATCAATAATGTCTTGAATCAGGTTTTTCAACCCCATACAACTAGCAATTGTGTGTCCCTTGATCTTGTGGAAATCACAAAGGTGATTTTTGTTATACCATTAAGGTTTTACCAAGGGTTCTTGATAATTTTCATAGGTGGGGATTGTGATGATTTTTTCAACCACTAGCCTCTTCATGATGGATTCAGCCGATTCCCTAAGGGCTATGTACTTCTACTTGTGGGAGTTTTTATTTCACTGGGGTGGTCCCCTTTGATTTTTCACATTGTTGATCATTTGATTTTTTGGTTTTTTTGTCACCCTGTTAGCTTGATGATTATTTTGATTGTTGTTTTGGGGTTTTTGTTGGGGTGTGGGTGTGTTTTGTTGAGGGGAACTGATGATAACTTTGGTGTCAACAACACCATCATTAGTAATATTTTTTTTCTTCACCCATGTGTGAGGTTTGTCATTATAGCTGGTGGATGGGTGATTGTTTTGTTGTTTAGGATATGCGGGTGTCTCCCCTTGTGTGATAAGTGCCTGTTCAATGTTAAGCACCTTGGAGATCAATTGGTCATATATGGTGATACCTTGCACCTTAAGATGAAATGACAAGGTTCCCTCTAGATTGGAAATGATGGTGCAAATTTTTTGTTCTTTTGGCATGGCCCATTTGCTCCTATTGGCCTTGGATCACCATCATTGTAAGAAGGAAGAAAATGACTCATTCTTTCCTTTTTTAAGAGTTGATAGTTCCTCTAGACTGACATCCATACTGATATTGAAGGCGCATTTTTTTATAAATGCGTCTACTATTTCCTGGAACATTTTGATGCCAAGAGGAAGGTGAGAGAACAACTCCATGGATTGGCCAGCCAAAATTCTAGGAAATAGCTGCATCAGATATGTATCATCATATGCGACTTCCATGCAATGCACATGGAATTCACTGATGTGATCTTTAGGGTTTCCCATTCCATGGTATTTATCAAATTTGGGGATTTTGAATCCCTTTAGGAATGGTTTCACTGCAAGACTCCTGTCAAATGGATTAGGACACAAATTTTTGGGTGTCTTTGTGGTTTTCCCTGATTGAAGATCAAGCACTTGTTGTGAGAGAAACTTGATTTATGTTGTCACATCATTTTTGCAGATCAGGGGGTGGAGTGAAATTTTTTTGTGATGGTTCAATTGTTGGCAGGATGGGTGGATTGGTTGGTGTATTAGTGGATGGTGCTTGCACATTTTGTTGTGCCAAGTATGCTTGTAATTGTTGTTGTACCAACAACACTTGTTGTTGGTCCTATTGTTGTTGCGCTAATAGTGCCTATTGTTGAGCTTGTTGTTGTTGTTGCACCAACAATGATTGTTGTTGGGATGCTAATTAGGTTGCTTCTTTCTACTCTTGGTATTTCTTCAGCGCTTGCTAATATGCTTTTTCTTGGGCTACTTGTTTTTGTGTGAGGTATTGTGCTTGTGCATGTGCTTGTTGAGCTTGGTATTGGGCTCGAGCTTGTGATTGTGCCTGAGCCTAGGATTGTGATTATTGGGCAGCTTATGCAGCTTGTGTGTCTTGAGCATCTTGAGTGGCTTGAGCAACTTGAGCAGTTTGTGTGGCTTGAGCGGCTTGTGCTTCTTGAGCAGCTTGTTGTGCAGCTAATTGTGTTTGCACTTGTTCAATAGCTAGTTGTGCAGCTTGTCAGTTTTGGATTTGTTGGGGTGCCTTTTGATAGGTAGCTTGCAACACAATCTTGTATTGGTTTGATGTGTTTTAATTGGGTGGTGGTGGTGGTGGTGGTGGATTTAGAATTGTGTTTCTTGTTGTGATGAGAGGCACCATTATATTAATGATTGGGGTTTGGGTGGTGGATGGTGTGATGAGTATGCTTCGTGTTTGAGAGACCATGTTTTGAGATATTTGGGGGATGGTTGATGATGTGATGGTGGTGTCTTGCATTATTAGGATAGTTACCATCTGTTGTTGTGATGTCGATGACAAGATGGGAGGATTTGGTATGATATTTTAATTGATGATATGGGGGTTGATTTGATTTTTTTGATCGATATTTGGTAAAGAGAGAATCCCTAAACTAATAGGTGATGTGGATATTGATGGTAAGGGTGGAATTAGTGGAAAAGTGAGTTGCATACTCTCTTGAGGAAATGATGAAGATGTAGGTTCAAAGATGCCCCTTGGTCCAAATAAGTCACCTTCTCCTTGTGAGGTTATGGGGAGAGAAGTTTGAGGTGTTGTGTGAAATGATGATGATGGGTCATTAGGATCATGAAAGGTGAGTGGGACATATGGATGTGATGTATTTTTGGGTATGGATTTCCCCAATATGGTGTTTGCATCCAAATCTTGATTGTTCATGAGGGGGTGTGTTTGTAGTGCATTGAGAAATGTGCTTCCCTCATTAGCAATGGGTTGAGTTGGAGCAATGGATGATGTAATTTGTAGGATGGGTTGAGTGATGCTTTGGAATGGAGGTGTGGATGAAATTTTGGGCATGGATTAAATTGGAGGAATGACCCCAAAAGGTGATTCCACAATGTTGCTCACATCGAAATCAGAAGGGAGTTTAGCCCCTTGTTTTTCTAATTCAAGCATTTATTGTGAGGAATTGAGTCTCATCATGATGTTGATAATTCTATGATTCTCAAGATTTTGGACCATTTCAATGATCTCATCTTGTGTCATTCTGAAGGAATTATTAGTGATATCCTCTACTTGACCTTCCTCTTGAGGATTTTGTGATGATGAAGGAAAGTTAGTTAGGGTATTGCTTGATCCAATGGGATTCATTTCAGAATTGATTTGACTTAGGTCACTTGAAGTGCATGTTTCTTTGTTGGCTTCCATGTTCCTCTTTTGTTGAGATCTAGTTTGAACCATAAAATTAGGTTCAAAAGAGAATATCTAGGATGATTAAGGATCAAAGGTGAAATGATGAAGTGTGTGAAATATGGATGAAATTGATGGTGAAACTCTTAAAAGATCTTGAGGGGATGCTAGACTTTTGGGACTTTTTTGGATTCTTGGATTCTTGGATTTTGATTTTGACCTTGGTTTTGGTTTTGGATTGGTTTGATTTTGGATAATGAACAAATAGATCCCAAGACATTGGATTTTATCTATGGGATAGATTTTCTCATAAGATGATAATTTGACTAAGTGTAGGGAGAAGGATGCATCTACCCAAACCTAACCAAACAAGATGATAATCCAACTAAGCATATGGAGAAGGATGCATCCACATATACCTAGCTAAATAAAATTGATTTGATGTTTGATTCAAGGATTTTAATTCAAGGATTTTGATTTGTTTCAAGGATCTTAATTGATGGATTTGCCAAAAAGTCTAGCATGAAGGATGATTTCAAGATTTTCAAGAGTTTGTTGGTGAGATGATTTTGGTTTGATGTTTGAAAGATGGATGAAGGTTTTGATTTGATCCTATGTGTACCTAAAAGGACTCTTATTTACAAGACCTCAGTTTTGAAGAACACACTTTACTCTAAACAAGATGCTCAAATTCCCAAAAAGTATTTGGATTTTGACAAAATAGAATGATTACAAATTGGAATTGTTTCTTGAAGCTCTTATGTAAAAGTTGGAAAGAAATCTTTGTCTGAATACATATCTAGCGTTGAGAGACATTTTTTATGTTCTTTTGGACTAAGAGCTTTTGACTTTGGCTTCCAGATTTTGATCTTGTGTGAAATCATTTGATACACATGTGTCGGGTTCAATTGTTCTTAGCTTTTCTTAGTGACTTATTTTTACCACAAACAATTCTTGATTAGGCTTATTCAAACTAAGTGTCTAATGTCCTAGCTTCTTATCATCCCACAAAGTGCATTACATGGAAATCAAGGAAATTGAGGAAAAAGTTTCCTATTGTTGACTTTAGTAAGCAAATTAAGATATAAATTCAAATGTTTAGAAACCTCTAAGGATAAAATCCTAAGGGAAAGCAATAACACATGAATTCTGTCAAAGATATTTTCTTCCTAAAGGGTTTGAAATTTGATGATAATGTTAAACGTTTATTTCCAAATGTTTACGAACAAGAAAATTGTTTTTTTCCAAGAAAAAACACAACCCTATGGCTATGAAAGACTGTATTTGTTGAATCCCCACTTAGATAAGTCTAGCTACGCCTAATTTTAGTGAATTTTTAGATGCTTGACCCCACTAGCTCCCCTCCACGACACTCACTTATACGGGGCAACCAAGCATCAGTACCCATGAAACTCCCATGGCATACTTTTCATTTCTACTAAAAGTTGTACAAGTGTGGGGCGGCTTCAGAATGATTGTTCTTGCACCAACAAATAGATCAAGGATTTTGGCCTTTTCTAAACAAGGGTTTTAATGTGGGAATGTTGTTTGTGGGGGATCATCCATGTGGTGAGAGACCATTGTTGCCATTCTCATCGGAATGACCATCATGATACTTTTCTTTCAACAAGTACCCACACTTATATACCGGTTGGAAGTCGCTTGGCTTTAGCGTGTTGCTAGTTGGTTCGTTCCCTTGGGTGATTACTTTTTCCCACAAGGAAGGCCCCCTATGATAAAAAAAAGTGAGCAAACATATTCGTAGATCAATCAATCTTTGTTGAGAAACAAAGAGAGAACACACACAATATATTCCACTCACACTCACAAGATGTATTCAATTTTAATCTCAAATGAAATGTGGAGGCAATCACTTTACCCAACTTAAGATCACCAAAAATCCTTTTGATTCTTAAGATTGTCATGAGGTGCAAGAGAAGTGCATACGTCTTTTCGATGGTATTACTTTGGGTAAGTAATTACAAGACAAAGTAGCACATGTTCATTTTATCCTTTCATAGCAAGAGTGACTTCTTTTTAAGCACCAAAGGAAATGTGATATTTTGATTGTTCAATTGTTAACCTTTAAACTAAATCTAGTGGATTTGTCTAATGTTCTTTTTAAGCCCTCTGTAGAAAAAATTGAAAACTTTTGTAGTGTTCTTTTTAGAGCCCAAAATAAATTTAGTATGTCCTAAGAGCATGAAAGGTAACAAATCCTTAAGAGAAATTATGAGTTCTCCCAAAGTGTTAAGAAAACACTAAAGTGTTCAAAAACACTTGATGTAATGAGATAATGATGCCATAGTTTCACCTTCAACCTCATTTTCCTCCTTCACCTTGATTAGAAAAACTTTCAAAAATTTATTAGAACTACAAAATAGAGGTTAGAAAAACTAGTTAGCAACCTAAAGCAATCAAAATGAAAAATCACATGTCAAAATTGAACTAATTTAAACCTTTTACTTGACTCCAACAGTATAGTCTCCACAAGCGTGACAGTTTGAGGAGGTTTGGTAGTGTTGTATGGCACCACTTGTCAAATAGTGACACTCTATAGTAAAACCAAAGAGTGTGATTGCGGTGGATTTTCACCCAATGGTGTTGTTTGAAGTTTGGAAATTCCAATGCCCGTAAATTGACCCAATGATGAAGTTAATATTTGAATTATGGGCAGGAAAGACAAAGCGGTGCAGTTTGAATTTTGAAGCAGTATTGTATGGTAACACTGGACTGGTAGTGGTGTTGTATGGTGACGTTGGACTGCTAGCTGTGCAATTCCCTGTAGACACACAAAAATAGAGAAAAACACAAAATTTTGTTAAAAACCATGATTTAAACTTGATATTTTCCCTCCTTCTAATGCCAAATATAGAACCCCAATCCTAATACCAGAAAAACACAAGAAACAAACACCTTATTAGATCCAATGCAAGTAAGAATCAAGATTCCCCATGAAATCCATTAGCAATGCTCAAAATAGGAAATAAAATTGAGGAATGCAATGAGAAAGCAATGAAATCCTAATTAAGCAAGCAAACTCTTGATCCCATGGGGGAATTGGTACCAATTTGATGTGAAAGTTGGCCCCTTCCCAACTCTTATGATGCAATGTTGATGAGTGATGAAGATTGATCCACTTTGTTGAAGATTCACTTGAGCTCCATGATAAAAAATATGCATAACCTAGCTAAGACCTTGATAAAATTGATGAAAATAGATATGCTTGAGGATAAAATTGAGTATAGTAAACTCACTCAAATTGTGGATGATCAAAATGAGGAGAGAAACCTCTTATTTATAGAAAGAAAAGATGGAGAAATGCAAAATGGGATGAATGTGGGATCATTCAACACCTAATGGGCAAGTGCCACTTGTCAAGATGTGAATGGAGCAAGCTTGAGTACATTTTGATGAATGTGCACAATAAATGGAATTAGGTGGAATTTGAAAATATTGAAATGACATGCAAGAGGGAAAAATAATGAATTAAATTCCACTTGGCTCAATGCAAAATGACATGTAAGAGGGAATGAATGTCTTGTTGGAAGGACAAATCCACTTGGAGGGATTTCAAATTTGGTGAAATATTCCTCTAAAGACAAGTTGAGAGAAAATAGAGATTTAATAAATGAATTAAATGTATTTTCATGTGCAAGTGGAAAAATCTAGAGAAATTTGGAGATTAGGATTAAATTAATGAAGGTTTAATTAATTTAATGAGGAATTAGATGGTGTGACTATTTGATTTAGATTTATGGGTTGATTTAAATGAAAGGATGAGATGAATGTGATTTATATTTAATTAAATAAATGATTCGATTTATTTAACTAAAGGGGATGATGTTAGATTTAAACAAGGTTTTATTTATTTAATTTAATAGGGTGACCTTAGAGATTTAATCAAATAAAATGAATTTTTTTATTAAATAGAGACTTAGGGTTAATTAGATTAGATTGATTGATTTAATTAACAAGAGGGAATGACTTAATCAAATAAATGATTATTTAATTAATTAAGGGATGAAGAGTGATGATAAGCTAAGAAGGTGACTCAGGATGAAATGGTGTTAGTAATCAGGATCAAGTATGTCAGTATATTTTCCATGTCTACAAAATTGCTTGCTTAAATCAAAACCCTACATCACAATTGTTAGCAAAAAAACATGCATGATGCAAGAGGATGCCTGAATCTTGATGATGGCTCCAAATGATTGAAGAACTAATTTGAATGCTCTTGTGAAATGAATTATGCTATTATGAATGCTCTCACAAAAGTTCTGATTTGAAATGAGTGAAGGAACTTTATATTTATACTTACCTATGCTTAATATCTAGAAATTACACCACACCAAGCCGACATATGAATTCATTAATTAAAGGAGGCTAAATCCTGCCAGAATTTGAAATTGAATCCTGAAAATACCTCAAAGGGGACTAAGACACCCTAGGTGACATCTTAGTCCCGAGGCATGAAACTAAGGGCACAGACTCCAAAAAGGGACATTTTTAAGGTGCATTGAAAATCAAGGTCCCAATACCTTTGGGGGACAAATATTCCCTAGGTGGTGTCTTAGTCCCGACCCAAAAATCAAGGACACTTAGACAAAATCATTAAATTATCATTTATCCATTGAAGTTTGTTGGGATTAGCAAGAAAAAGATGTAATTCATTGAGCTTGTGGAAGAAAAATAGGACTAATTAAGAAATAAATAGGGATAAATAAAGCAAGGTGGGCCCAAAAAAGTGTGGAAATGCAAGGGTATGCATTTTACTACACTATAACCTTTACATTTTTATGAATATTTTTGGATTTTAGATATACAAGAGCCTCATATGATCCATAAAAAATTTCCCCCAGTGTTGGATGATATAGTACCTTGATATAGGAAAGACAAACTGGCCTTTGGAATATGCATAGTAGTACTAAAGCAATATGATACTTCACAACAAAAAGCTATTATATGGATGGGGATGGGTGATGATGGAAGAGGATGATGGATGTGATGCAATGATAGGATAAAGAGCCTAAGTAGATGGAGGTGCTTTATTTATAGAAGGTACCTGTTTGCCAAGTTTTCACCAAGGTACTTTCCCAAAGCGCCACCGAAGTGGTTTTCATTAGATGACAATTTTTTTCTTTACTTTTTCAATCCTTTTTCTTTTTTGGATTTTGATCATTTTTTATTTTTTTTTGTATTTCAGATTTATAACCTTCAAGACTAGGCATAAATTTTTTTAAGATGCAAGCTATTAGTTGGTTCCTGCAAGGGATAACCTTTAGGTGTTGACAATTGGTATGCTCCTAATCCATAGCTTGTTGTGATGACAAAGGGACCCAACCAATTAGGTTCAAACATTCCTCTGTTGTCCTGATATGGAATATTTTTTTGATTCTACTTAGGACAAGGTCCCCTACCTAGAAAGACCAACATTTTATTTTCTTGGTATAGCTTTGTTTTAGTAAGTTTTGATATACTTGCAAGTGATTAAGGGCATTAAGACAATGTTCATCCAATAATTCTAGTTCATGTAGCTGAGATACTCTATACTCTTCATCGGTGATCAGGTTTAATTTGTAGTGACACTCACAGTGATGGGAGCTCAACCTCAATAGGTAGAATGGCTTCTAATCTATAGACCAAGGAGAAAGGGGTTGCACCTGTTGGGATGCAGATACTAGTTCGATAGGCCCAAAGAGTGAGAATTAGCTACAAATTCCAATCACGACCACCTTCATTGACCATTTTTTAAGGATTTTTTAGGATGGTTTTGTTTGTAGCCTCAGCTTGACTGTTGTCTTGGGTGTAATATTGGGTAGAGAATTGGTGTTGGATGTTAAATCTTTGACATAGCTATTTCACATCCTAATTCTTAAAGGGGGTTCCATTATCTGATATGAAGGTTTATGGAACACCATAATGGAAGATTAGGTAATTTAGGATAAACTTAGAAATTTGCTTCCCCATTATGTAGGTCAAAGCAATGACTTCAACTCACTTGTTAAAGTACTTAGTGGCTATTATGATAAACTTGTGGCCATTGGATGAGGTTGGAGTGATCTTTTCTATGAGGTCAAGTCCCCACTACAAGATAGTCCAAGGTGTGATCATTAGTTATAATTCTTGAGTTTGAGCATGAATCAAATATCCATGCTATTGACACTGAACACAATTCTACACATACTAATGAGCTTCTCTTTCCATGGTTGGCCAGTAGTACCCCATCCTCAATAATTTCTTAGCTAAATTCATATCGCTAGAATGGGAACTGCATATACCATTGTGTACTTCTCTTAAAGTGGTCAAGGCTTCCTCTTGGTTCAGACATCGTAGTAATTTCCATTTGATGCTTCAATGGTAAAGGGTATCACCTAGGATCACGAATCAAGATGCCTTTTTAACAAATATATTCTTAAGTTTGGAGGTGATATTGGATGGGAGGGTTCCTCTGCTTAGGTAGGTAAGGATGTCATGGTACCACAAGGATCCAGGACCAAAAATGACACACAAATTTAGATTCAAGGATTCCAAAAGTTGGTATGAGAAGTTGTTCTACCAAAAATTCACATTCTAGGATTTTTTTGGCATGTCTAATAGTGATATGATTGTTTCCATAGTATTTGTTGCTCTGATGTTCATGTGAGGAATCTGATTAAAGGTTATGTCTATGAAAAGGTCCTTAAGACTCTCTACCATCTTCTTATAAGGAGTAAGCTTGTCATCCTTAGTTTGGTAGTCATCATTGACTTGGTTGATAACCAATTGTGAGTCTCCATAGACTTTTATTACTTGTATCTGCCATTAAACTGCAATCCTTAGACCCGTGATTAGGGCTTCATACTCAACAATGTTATTAGTACATGGAAATGATAGCCTATATTACTTTAGGATGCAATCACCTTGAGGGGTAATAAATATAATACTCGCTCCTAATCCATGATGAGTGAATGATCCATCAAAGTAAATTTTCCACTAATTTGTGAGATTGACAAGGAACACTGATTCATCAAGGAATTTAGATATCAATGGGTTCTCTACATAGATGGGTGCCTCTACTAGTTGGTTTGCAATCACATTTCATTTTATTTCCTTGTGCTCCACATACTCTATGTTAAATTTGGTTAAGATCATAACCCATTTAGTCATTCTCCCAGTGAGAATGCTTTGGATAACAGGTATTTTAATGGGTTGATCTTTGCAATGAGTTTGATTTGATGTGACAACAATAGTGTCTAAATTTTTGTGAATAAAAAATCAATGCTAAGAAGGATTTCTCAATGGATGAATAGTTTATTTCATAGCCCACTAAGGTCCTCTTGATGTAGTAGATAGCCCTTTCCTTTATGTTTTCATCATGTTGTACCAGAAGAGTGCCTAGTGTTGTTGATGTTGAGATATATAGGATCAATGGTTTGTTCAATATTGGTGGAATGAGCACTGGAGGTGTCAATAGATAGTCCTTGATCTATTGGAAATATTTTTCACACTTCTCATCCCACTTGTAAGTTATTCATTTATGGAGAAGGTTTGAAAAAGGGTGGATTTTGTCTGATAGTTTTGCTATAAACCTCCTGATGGACTGCAATATTCCTTGTAAGCCTCTCATCTACTTTAGTGCTTGCGGTGGTTCCATGTATAGGATAGCTGTTACCTTTGCTAGGTCAATTTCTATTCCTCTTTGTGAGACTATATAGCCAAGAATTTCCCCTGATGTAACCCCAAAGAAACTTTTTCGGGTTTAGCCATACCTTGGATTCTTCCAGTCTGTCAAACATGGGTCCTAAGACTATATATGCTCACTCCTTTTCTTTGATTTTTCCAAAATATCATCAACCTAATATTCAACTATTTTTTGGATCATGTTGCAAAAGATGAGGGTCATTTGTCTCTAATAGGTTGCTCCTACATTCTTTAGCCCAAACGACATCACATTCCAGCAGTATGTCCCCCATGGATAAGTGAATGCAATTTTGTGTTGATCCTCCTTGGTGATCATGATTTGATTGTAGCTTGAAAAACCATCCATGAGTGATAGTATTTCATGACCAACTATTAAGTCTACTATGATGTTGATTTTAGGAAGAGGGAAATCATCCTTCAGACACACTTTGTTCAAGTATCTGAAATCAATGCATATTCTAATGCCCCCAATGGGTTTTAAGATCGGTACTAGGTTTAAAACCCACTTAGGATAATCTATTGGTTAGATAAATCCAACGTCAAGAAGCTTTTGTAACTCAAGTTTGACTAGGAGTGTTATTTGAGGATGCATATTCCTTCAATTTTTCTTTACTGGTTTGGCTTCGAGATAGACTGCTATATGATGCACAACTACTTCAAGATCAAGGCCTAGCATATCTATGTACGACCATACAAAATTAGCTCTTTTCTCTTTTAGGAATGTTTCCAGGTTCTGCTATTCTTCATCCAACAAGGATTCAACATAAAAAGTGATATTGGGTGCTTCTTTTGTTCCTACAATGATTGGAGTGGCCTTTTATGCTAAGACGATTGATTTCTCTTGATGTATTTCACTAAGGGGGAGATTGAATCCCTCATCCTTGGGCAGTTCAAAGAGCTTTTCACCCTTGGATATGTCCTCTCTTTTTACTATTTTAGCATTAGAAAGTGCCATAGTGTGGTTTTCACTCAAAGATCAGCAAGTTAGTTGCATGTTATCAATTTTATAACTGAAGGACTCAATATCTCCACATACTATTCTCCTATGTTTAGCTCTATGTCAAAACCTACCTTGTGATCTGCCCATGGTAGGTTGTCACGAAGTCCCATGAATTCTGAGATTTCATTATTTTTGAATAAATCTAGAATCGGTGGTCCTTGTTAGTCCAAATCAATGAGTTGCAGGTATACTAGGCAAGTTTCATTTGGTCAGTTGCTTGGGGTGAAGGTTGATGTAGATATCATGAAGAGGGATTTATTCTCAAATAGGTCAGCAACATCAAGGGGTAAGTCATCTAGGGTAGTATCACATGATGTTGGTAACCAAGAAGAAGCCTCGGACCATTTAGCAGAAGTACCTGTGTCGATAAGGGTAACTTTGCTAGTAGTACAACCTAGGCCAATATTCTTTGGATGTTTCTCAAGAACGATAGGTCCTAGAAAACCATTGTTATTTTGTTCTAGTTTCTTGTTCTTGGTATATCCCATGCTCTTCATTAGTTGTAAGGATTTGTTGTCATCTTCCATTGGAAGAACAAGAACAAGATGCTCATCTTGATAGAGCAATTTAGAGACATATTCCTTATTAACATATTCTTTGTTTAAATTCCTACATTTGGTGAAGGTAGTAGCTTCTATTTTGATATTTTCCAGGACATTGTTGCTAGGTGTGGGTTTCCCATGATATTTGGGGGAAAGAGGTAACTCTACCAACACAAAAGTATCATTTGTTAGTTTATAGTTTCCACAACCATCATCTTGGATCACTACCTTGATATTTGGTATGCTCTGCATAATGAGTGCCTTTGTTTCAGAGGTGGATGCAAGGGATGATAGGTCAAAAAATGAGGTAGATGGTGTAGGCCCTTCATCATCCTTGGGTACTTGGTGGATCTTATAGAACTTGGCTTCAATATTTTTATAGTAGTAAAAAGGCTTAGGATCTCCATGGATGGTAATTTCTCTACCCTTGAAGGTAAATTTTACACATTGATGGTAGGTTGAAGCTACAAATTTTAAGGCATGGATCCAAGGTCGACCAAGTAGTATGTTGTAGGGAAGATCCAGGTCTAACACTTAGAATGTAATTTCTATGATGAGGGGGCCCACTTGGATGGGTAGTGCGATGATGCCTTTTGATACTCATTCTTGGTTGTCGTATTCCTTGATGGTGGTACTCTTTGTTTTCTCAATAGTATCCTCTGAATAGACCAATTTTTTTATCAAATGAAGGGTGCAAATTTTTAATCCAACATCTCCATCTATTGGAAACACAAGGATAGACAACTAAGAGGGGAGGTGAATCAGTTGTCACCAAATTTCAAACTTATTAAACTTATTAATCCTTATTCTTAGATATGATCAATAACAACAAAAGCATAAATTAACAACATATCAAAAACACACATAACACGGAGATTTTTATGTGGAACCCTTGTTACGAGAAAAACCATGGTGGAGGTCAATCCACAAGATTATACCTAGTTAAAAGTATAAGAAAATATGAATGGGGAATGCACATGCATTCAGGCACACTGCTTAGAGCTCACTGCTCAATTACAAAGGAGGAAACACTATCTTATAGAAAGGTTTTGATTAAATCCATCAATATTTGAACTGAGAAAATAGCATCTGTTAATGCCTGGTTACAGTTTTGGTTAAGCACATGAACACTTCTTCACTCTTCTTCACTCTTCTTCACACTTTACTCGTCCTTTGAATGATCTGAAAAATATCCACACATAGGACTCAGACACACTCTCTTCCACTTCCATCCACAATGATATCAATCTTATATATCCACAACAAGAAATTACATCACTATAAGTTGGCTCCAACAAAAGAATAAAATGAACATATAAATAGTTAGCTCAGATCAATAAATATTATTCATGTGAATCAACCAAAGTTGTCCATAACATAGTTAAGACCCAAAATAACATCCTCGAACATGAACCACTACAATTAATTACACCTCGAAGATCCGCAACATGCTTCAACACCTTGTCGACCAGGAACATGAAAAACATGAACATGCAAGAGAAAATCTTGGATCGCGAGCACAACGAACAATGTGGGTGTGTAACACACATAGAGCATGAACTAGAAACATTCACAAACATTATGAAACACTAGAGAAGCATCTACAAAAAATGAATTTACTAAAATCACATGATATTCATTCAGGAACACAAACAGAAGTAACAAAAAATTGTCATAATACAAATCTTATAACTTGATCAAATCTTCATGCAGATCTCTAAAATTTCTCATGGATAAACTAGATATACTCAACAAAAAACCCTTTAGACCATAACCTCTAAACACCAATGAATTGAACTCACCGATAGAATGAACTTCACTTCACCACTGACAACTTGCAACACTTCTTATTACAATTTTCTCAATATCCTCAACATATACAACTTCTAATGCATTAATGTTAACAGTGTTGACATCAATGAAAACCACATATCAACAACACAACCACAATATCCAACACCATCTACTATGACTCTTTTAACCTTTTTCTTATGAATGATGACCTCAAGGTGTAAAGCACGATTATGAAATGGTTGTGACAGTAGGTCTTGTTCCAAGAAGGTGAGGAGGTGATTAGCAATATGTCCTACCAAAGCTTGAAACTAATTGATATCAATATCCCCAAGAATGAATGACTTTGATAATTCTTTTTCTAAGATTTCCCTATGTGCAGGTGATAGCCTCAATAGTTTTAGGATAGAAATCTATGTGAGGGTCTTTTTAAGTTTCTCTAAAAGATTATACTTGTTGGTACTTGTTGTTGGATGAGTAGGTTGTGCCCTAGAATGGGATGGGACTCCTTGGATAGTGACTTTTCCACATTGTGTGGTGACTCCACACTCTACACTATTCCCTTTGATGGTGACAATGGTGATGATGTCACAAGAAGGAAGCACATTTGAATAGGTATGTTGCATGTTTGTGTAATCTTTAGCCTTTCTAGTGTTGTTTCCTTTGCTATGATCTGGCATAGGGTTCTTGTGTATCTTAATATCTTGATTAATAGCTAGTACCTCAATAGATATGGTTTTTTTTTCTATAAGGTCTTGGATAATTTTTTTTAAGCCTCATGCAGTTTTCTATTTTGTGTCCTTTAATCTTGTGAAAGTCACAAAGATCATTCTTGTTATACCAAGATGGTTTCTCTTGTGGTTCTTGGTAGTTTTCAAAGTTGGGAAGCATGATTAGGTTTTATTCTACCAATTTATTCATGATGGTCTCGATGGGTTTGGATAAATTTGTTTACTTGTGTTTAGGATAGTTGTTCTTGTTAAGCATCTGCCTTTGTTGCAATTCATTGTTGTTGATCTAATTGTTCTGAGGAGGTGTTGTTTGCTGCATAGTTGGTTGAATGTTAGAAACTTGGTAGTTTTTTGGCCTAAGATCATTTAGGAACACCTTTGCATCTTCCATACCGTTGTTTGCTACATTCTTGTTCTTATCCCAAACACGAGGCTTGTCATTTGAACTAGTTGATGGCCGATTGTCTTTGTAAGCTTGGGTATTTCCATGTGAGATTAGAGCTCTCCCAATGTTAAGAGATCTAGGGACAAGATCATCATAAGATGTGATACACTGCATTTTCAAGTGGAAGGATAGATCTCGATCTAGATTTGATATGATGATCCCCACTTGTTGTTCATTGGGAAGGGGCCATTTGCTCTTACTAGCTCTTTTTCTCTGTCATTGTAAGAAATTAGTAAAATTTTATCCTTTGTTCTGTCTGAGAGTGTACAACTCTTCTAGGATTGCATTCATGTCAAGGTTAAAGGAGAAGTGATCTATAAATTTATTAGTGATTTCTTGAAAAGTTTTGATACCGTGAGGCAGTTGAGAAAACCAATCCATGGCAAGACTTGTTAAACTTCAAGGGAAGAGGTGCATTAAATAAGAATCATTGTAAGCAACCTCCATAAACATGACATTAAATTTTTTGAAATGGTCCATAGGACTTCCTCTCCCTTTATATTTATCGAATTTTTGAATTTAAAAGCCGAGAGGGAATGGTACCATTGCAATGTTTCGATCGAGGGACATAGGTTTTTCATATGGGGCTTCTTTGTCTTGCCCATCCAAAGGTCCTACATGTCTTTTTGAAAAATCCTTAAGTTGTGATGCTAGAACGTCTTGAGGGTTTGGTGGAGGAACATACGGTGAGATGATGGATTTGTTTTGACATGATAAGGTGTTGTATGGGGTGTATGGTGGTGCATGGTGGTGTAAGACTCTGTGAAGGTGATTGGGGTATTGATGTATATGTTCCTAACACATTTGTATTGACGATGTTCAATTGAGAATTATAATAGGAACTTTGTTGTTGTTGGGCATATTGTTGAGCTAGTAAGGCTTGTTGTTGAGCTTGTTATTGTTGTTGTGCCACAAGGGCTTGTTGTTGGGTCTATTGGTGGTGTTTCACTACAAGGGCTTGTTTTTAGGCCTACTATTGTTGTTGCACCATAAGGGCTTGTTTTTGGGCCTATTGTTGTTGAAGGGCATGATGTTGTTGTTGTGCTAAGGCTACTTGTTATGCTACTAAGACTTTTTTTTTTTGTTGTTGTTGTTATGTTGCAAGTGTTGCTTTCTATTGTTTCCATTGTTGTTGGACTGCTAGGGCTGCTTGTTGTTATTGTTGTTGTTGTGGAATGCTATGGTTAATTTTTGTTGTTGTTGTTGTGTTGTGAGTGTTGCTTGATGTTGTTGTTGTTGGTGTTAGTGTGGGTTTTTATTCCTTGTTGGGTTATTTATTTTCCTATATTCCTAGTTTTTTCTTACACTTTAATTAAGCTTTCTTGGGTTATATTATGTGAGTATTAGTCTATTCATACTCACCATGCTAGTGTGAAAGGGGTACTTTATCTAACTAGCTCATTCTTAACTAGTTCTCCACTAAAGTCCTCTTAACACTAGCTTAAGTTTACATAGGGATAAGGTGGTTGAGCCTTTAATGACATGAGTTTTCACCCCTCACAGGATTCCAACACTTGTCATAATTTGGTTGCATCTATCTCTTCCCTTGGCCTATATAACCAAGGAATTTCCTCTGTAATCTCAATTCTCAAGTTGAATGTCTCTATGCTTTTGCATCCTCATAAAGCTATTTTTCTTCTAGGGCATTTGCATTACTCTCGTGGAGACTAACTTTGTGTTGCTATTTTGATCTTGTGTCATTTTCTTTCACAATTTCATATCTATTTATTTGCACTAGTTTTTTGGGTTATTCATATTTTTAGATTCTAACATGGTATCATATAAGTTCTAGTGCAATATAGATTGTAGTTTCCTTATTTGAGAGTTTTTGGAGGGGCTAATAAGCTTTGTTGCATTTCTCTTCAAAATCCCATATGCTCCTCTTAAATTTTTGAACGATTTGGAGAATCTAAAAGGATTTATGAAGATATTGTTAAAATTGCAGGTTTAAGCATGCCTTTGGTTGATTTAGCTAGCTGATTGAACCTTTACAAGCTATTTTTTCATTTCTAGGGTCATTTTTTTTTTGTTGGGAGCATTATTTTACACTAGATCCACATTTTCTATACAATTTAAAGAAATTACACCATCTAGGTCATTGCTAGTTTTTGCATGTAGGTTATATATTTTCAAGAAATTGAATGCCAATGTTTTAGCAGACCCCCTCTCCCTTGATAATTGTAGATTTGAAGATAGTTTTCAAATGCTTCATTCTCACTCATATTGGCTCTATTTATTAAGCATATTTTTTTAGATTTGGGCTATTTTCTCATGCTCTTTGCACTAGTGTAGGATTTTTTTGGTTTTGATGTAGTGATTTTTCAAAAATTAGAGATTCTCACCCATGACACTGCACAGTTCTCATTTTGGGAACTTTAGAGACTCATAACTTTCTCATATGATCTCAAATTGAGGTGATTTTTTTTTTGAAAGTGCATGATTTTTTGAGTAGATTGCAATGGTGTTAAGTTTCACTTGGATTAGCCCAATTTTATACTTTCAACATACACCCAATGTGTGAGAATTTTGTAAAGAATTGAGATCAAGACCACTAAGTATTATTGCTAGTGGAAGTTGTAAATGCACTAATTATAAAGTTCCAAATCATATTTGATTGGGGGGTTCTTTTCTCTGAGTTAAAATGGGGGATTGTTTGTGTATGTTCTCTTCTTTTCAACATCTTTTTTCTGTATTTATTCATCATGGATCAAACAACAATACCCATATTAACTCCTTACAACTACTTTGAGTGGAAATCATGTATGACAATCTACCTACTTGAGGAAAGCTTTATTACATAGGATAACAATGGGACTTGAAATAGAACCTACTAAAGATGAAGATAAGCCTAAGTGGTTTAACAAATGTGATGAGGCCTATGGAACATTGTGTTTGTTTGTTTCTCTTGATTTACTATTCCACATTGAGTCTTTGAATTCACCAAATGAAATATGGAAAAATCTAGAAACACTATTTGGAACACAAGATTCAATGAGGGGTCATATGCTGGAAAATGAACTAATTAGTTTAAATCCAGAAAATTTCAACACAATTCAAGATTTTTTCATAAAATTGAAATCACTAAGGCTGCAGTTAAAACAATGTGGTATTGATAAGAAAGATCAACAACTGATTCTTAGTATTCTCTCTAAACTAAGTTCAAAATATTATGTCTTTGTTTCTACCTTCTATGCTACTAAGGGTGTACTTGGGACATAGTTCACTATGCCATCTTTGGATGATTTCACTATCTCTTTAACACGGGAACAAGATAAGCTAATCCAGATGGGCGCTCTTAAATCCTCTAAGTCACATACACTAGTTGTTAACCAAGGTACAAAAGAAAAAAAAGGAAAAATTAGTAATAATAAGGATAAGAAACAAACTAATAGCAAGGAGAAAAAACATCAGATTTCAGTTGCTTCAAAAGAAACCAATGAGACCCAATCTTCTAAGGGTGAAAAGCCTAAGAAAGAGAAGGTAAAATGTGCCTATTGTAAGAAACCCGGTCATGATGAGCACAAGTGTTTGAAGAAACAAGTGGATCATTTGACACACATTCTTGAAAAGAATAATCTCAGTGTTCCTAATTCCATCAAACATAATTTAGAGGGGGGTTCTCACAAGGCCAAAGACAACAATAAGGGGAAAGGAAAGGGAAAGGCCCTTGTAGTTGTTACTTCACCATCCACATGGGTTCTTGATTCAAGTGCTTCACACCACATGACTTTAGATAAAGATGAAATTCAACCTATGGAGCCATGTTCTATGCCTTCCATTCTAATGGGTGATGACACTCCACTTGAGGTATGTGGGAGAGGGTCTGTTGATATGGGGGATAACACATTTCAAGATGTTCTTTATGTTCCCTCATTATGAACTAATCTCCTATCTATCTATTAAATCACTCACATAGGTACATGTAAGAGAGTTGAGTTTACTCCTGATTCAGTGGTGATTCATGAGATACAAAATGATTCTACAGATGCAGTTGGGAGAGAAGATCATTAGTCTCAACTTTATTTGTTCTCTCACTTTGTTCCCGATCCCCCCTTGCCTGTTCTACTCACTCATTCAAATGATGTGAGTAATTTATGGCATCAGCGATTTGGACACTTGAACTACTGTTATTTATAGCAGCTCAACAAATAAGATATGGTTACAAGATTTCCTAGAGTTTTCTTTTCTAAAGGTGTTTGTCATGGTTGCATTCTTGGAAAACATCCTAAACAGAAGTTTGACAAAGACAAAGCTTGGAGAGCCTCACATCTTTTGGAGCTGGTACATAGTGATTTGGAAGGGCCATTTCCACAACCATATTTTAGTAAAGCTTAATATGTTTTGACATTCATTGATGATTTCTCCAGGTACACCATTGTGTACTTTCTCAAGCAAAATTTTGAAGTTTTCAATTCATTCTTGGAGTATAAGGCTTTTATAGAGAAAAAAATTGGAACATCTATCAAATTTCTACGTACTGATAATGGGGGGAATATTTCAACCACAAATTTGTGCAGTATTGTGCTTTAGAGGGCATTGATTTGCAACATACAATCCCCTACAGTCCTCAACAAAATGGAGTTGCGGAATGAAATAATCAGTCCTTGAAAGAGATGGCTAATTGTGTCATTCACTCCAAGTCTTTGGCACCACCTTTCTGGGTAGAAGCCATTAAATGTGTGTGTTATATCCAGAACCACATTCCCCATAAAGTTGTAAAGGGGGTAACTCCTTTTCAAGCTTGGATTGATAAAAAACTGTCAGTTAAGCACTTTCAAGTGTTTGGCTCTAATCCATGGGATCACATTGTAGTAGAAAAATGTAAGGCTATGGATCCACAAAGCAAGCCTTGCATATTTATTGCTTACCTAGATATTTTCAAAGGCTACAGGATTCTTCATCCTACCTCGCATGATTTGTTCATTGAGAGGAGTGTTCAATTTGTGAAGAGTACTTCTAGTCCTTCTCTTGACACTTCTCCTACCACCATCATCTTGGAGTCCTTGCATCATGATGATAGTTCTTTAGAGGTTCATAATACTCCAAATCATGATGAGGAGTCTTCTTCTTCCACTTCAGATGATGACTCTCCTCCAAATTCTCCTCATTCTCCAGCCATAGGGCCTCTTTGGGCTCATCAGAATTTGTAGTCAGTAGGTGATTAGGTAGGGGATCCATGAGATCACAAGAGAACAAGATCATAGTTTTAGGATGCTCCACATGCCTTCCTTCCTTCAACTTCTAATCCATAGACTTTTCAAGAAGCTTTTGGTGTCCCTGAGTGGGATGTAGCCATGTAGGAATATTTTAGTTCCTTGGAGAGGAACCACACCTGGGATCTTGTCCCACTTCCTAAGGGAAGAAAATTTGCTTGATGCAAGTGGATCTTTCAAAAAAAATATGTAGCAAATGGGTTGGTTGACAATCATAAGGCTTGCTTGGTTTCCAAAGGATTCTCAAAGTTCCAGGGATTGACTACTTTGAGACTTTTGCACTAGTCGCCAAAATCAATTCCATCCAACTTGTTCTAGCCATAGTTGCAACACATAGATGGGATGTTCATTAGATGAATGTGAAGAGTGCTTTCCTTCTTTCCTTCACAGTGATCTTCAGGAGGAGATATACATGGAGCAGCCATAGGGGTTTGTTTAGGATTCTTCACTTGTGTGTCATCTTTGAAAGTCTCTCTATGGCCTCAAATAGGCCCCTCGGGCTTGGTACGCCAAGATGGACTCCTTCCTTCTAAAAGTGGGGTTCACTTGATGTCATTTTGATCCCACATTGCATTAGGATGATACTCACACCTTTTTGGTTCTCTACATCGATGACTTGTTGATCACAAGGAGTCACTCATCCACCGTTCGGGCAATGAAAACCACCCTTCATGATAATTTTTCGATGTCAAAATTGGACTTGTTGCACTACTTCTTGGGGATTGAGATCACTCAATCTTCCTTTGGTATCACTCTTGCACAGTTTAAGTATGCACTTGATATTCTCTAGAGGTTTCACATGGATGATTGTAAGCCTGCTCCAATTCCATTTTTGTCAAGGGTCAAACTTGAGGCTAAGTGTTCTTCACCATTGGTTGATGGAACTTTGTATCAAGGGCTTGTTCGTAGTCTCATCTATCTAACTCATATGAGGCCTCACATTTCATATATAGTAGGCATGGTATCTTGATTCATGCAGGAGCCACATGAGCTTCACTAGAAAGTAGCTAAGTGGATTCTTCACTACATCAAGGGTACTCATAATTACGGGATTCTTTATGCAACATGCATGGATTTTTCCTTGGTGGGACACATAGATTCAAATTGGGTAGGTGATTCTTAGGATCACTATTCTACTTCAGGGTATTGCTTCTCCCTTGGTTTCGGTCTAGTTTTTTGGTTGAGCAAGAAGTAGTCTACTATTGCTCTTTCATCTATAGAGGCCGAGTATCAAGGCGCAGTTAATGCTACAACTAAGGCCATCTAGCTTCAGAAAATTCTCATTGAGTTTGGTATTTCCTTTCAAAATCCCACAGTCATCTATTGTGACAACCAAAGTTTGATTCAGATCTATCGCAATTCAGTCCATCATTAGTGAACCAAGCACATCGAGATCCACATGCACTACATTTGGGAGCTGATTTATAGTGACATCATTGATGTTAAGTACTATCCAACATCAAATCAGACTACAAACATCTTCACCAAACCCTTCACTGAAATCAATTTCTTTCATTTATGAGCTTTTCTTGGAGTCTAGTTGTTGTCATCCATGGGGGGGGCTACTTAGTCCTTTTCTTCTTTTCATCTCTCTTTTGGGGAGAAGTTTTGTCCCATTGGGTTTTCTCCTTTTCTTCAATTGTGAGATATTTTTATGCATTGCATTTGTACATGGGTAACTAACATGGCCTCATTTTTCAGGACCTGCCCATCTTCTTTTACATCCTCCTAAGTTGTGCTTAAGGGGGGGTGTTAGTGTAGTTTTTTATTCCTAGTTGGGTTATTTATTTTCCTATATTCCTAGGTTTTTCCTACACTTTAATTAATCTTGGTTAGGTTATATTATGTTAGTATTAGTCTATTTATACTCATCTTGTTAGTGTGAAAGGGGTACTTTATCTAACTAGCTCATTATCAACTAGTTCTCCACTAAATTCATCTTCACACTAGCTTAAATTTACATAGGGATAAAGTGGTTGAGCCTTTAATGACATGAGTTGTCACACCTTATAGGATGCCAACACTTTTCATAATATGGTTCCATATATCTCTTCCCTTGGCATATATAACCAAGGAATTTCCTTTGTAATCTCAATTCTCAAGCTGAATATGTCTTTTCTTTTGCATCCTCATAATGCTATTTTTCTTCTAGAGCATTTGCATTACTCTCATGGAGACTAAATTTGTGTTGCTATTTTGATCTTGTGTCATTTTCTTTCACAATTTCATATCTATTTATTTACACTAGTTTCTTGGGTTATTCATCTTTTTAGATTCTAATAGTTGGACTACTAGGGTTGCTTGCTATTGTTGTTGTTGTTGGATGAGTTGTTGATAAGCTTGGTGTGATTTCTATAGGGCTAAGGCATGCAATTGTAATGTAGGATCAGGTGGTTGTTGGGATATCTGTGATGGATTGTGGGTGTGGATGTTTTGTGTGGGTAGTGGATTGGTGATGAGAGGTTGGGGGTTCCCTTGGTTCAACATTCCTTGCAAGATTGTGGATTGAGGTGGAGGAATGTAAGTTTGAGATCCCATTCTATTTTTCATGGTAAAGGGAATTGTGGAAAAATATGAGGATGGTTCCATTAGATTGTGCAATGGGAAGGACACACTAGGACCTTGAGTCTATTGATTACAAAGGTTTCCTTGTCCCATGTCTTGAATATTTCCTTGTGTTAGAGATGTAGAAAAGGTATTACCTAGGTTGATGGGATTTGTTACCTAGGGATTATTTTGAGATGGGTTGATAATGGACGGGCTAGATGTGTTTTGAACCACCACTATGTTTGATCTATCCATGAGAGGATTGGATGAAGATGCCCCCTATGGTGTTAAAGGTTTATTTTGTACGAGGATAGTTCCTTTCCCTTTTGGGTCTAGTTGGTCTAAACTACCTTGCATGATGTTTGGTACACTTGTGGTACTCATGGGTATGGATGAAGAAGTGTGTCCTCAATATGTTGAGGTTGTTTTGGAGTAATGAAGTTCAAGGGGTTTATATGTTTGTTTAGGATTTTTGGGAATAGGAGGAGTGCTAAATGTTGGTGTCCAAGTGGTCATTTATGATGGAGGGTGGGTTTCAAGAGTTCCCACAAGTATGTTGCTTTCAAATGGAAGAGGATGAACAAAGTACTTAGCAAGATTAGCTGGAAAACTAGGAATGGATGTTTGATTTAGCCATAGTGATCGATTTTTGAAGCCTTGTGTCATATTTAATGCAAAAAAAAAATGGGGAGATAGGAGCTACATTTTCAAAGGCTTGATGTTCCATGATTTCCTCCCTAGTAAGTTCAAATGGATTGTTTGTAACATCTTCAATCTCATATAGCCCTGATGGTGATGAAGGTTGTTGTGATGAAGTAACATGAATTCTCAGATGAAATTCTAGAGCAGTTGGATCACTTGAGGTAAATGTGACTTTGGTTTTCTCCATGATTCTCTTGTGTTGTGATCTCATCTTTACCATAAATTTTGGGTCACCTTTGGGAGAGTTATGTTGTGATTTTCAATTTTTGAACTCTCTAGTTCACTTAAATCTAGGTAAAATAGACATTCTAAATATTTTTGGAAAAATGGTGATAATGGGGATGAAAATATGGGTGATGTGAGGAGTGATATTTATAATCATTTTGGGACAACACTTTTGACTCAAGTTTGAAGTTTTGATGTTGGGATAAATGATGTTGATGAACTTAAATCTTTAGGGTAGACTTGTGACCTTCAAGATAAACTAGTTCAAGGATGATAACTAACTTACTAGAATGCATGGAAAAGGATTCATTTCACATACAATAGCTAAGTTAGGGGTTGGTTTGATAGATGTTTTAAGTCAAAAAGTGTTGGTGTATTCAGAAGTTTTGAAAAGTTTGCTGAAGTGAAGGGTGAAATTTTAATCGAGGGATAAATGAAATGTTTGACCCAATGTTGACTTAGAGTGAACCTTTGTTTGATAAGAACAAGGTAGTGAGAAACATGCTATACCTCAAAAGTTTTCAACTCCTAAAGAATCAATTATTTAGAGAAGTTCTTGATCCTAAAAGAGATGAGGGTTTTGAATCCAAAATAATGCATATAATTTTGGATTGTTCCTTGAAGCATGTTTATAAAAGCTTTCTACCAATCTGTTTCTATTTTGGTAAAGTTCTAAAAGGTTTATTTTAATAGATTTTGTACTATGATTACTAAGTTTAAAGTGACGACCTGTGGACCTTCTTTTGGGGATTTTGACTTTGAGTGAGATCATTTAGAGAAACATAGGATGATGTAAAAGAGGATATTTATTACCATGTTGGTGGTGGTAATATGGGCCTTCTAGCCATAGTATCAACTTGTTCCTCTTCATCTAAAATGGTTGATGTGTTTCTCCACTAAATGGGTTCAAAAGTGAAGCTTTTGAAATGGCTAATTATATCAGTTTGTTCCCTACTAATGAGTTCAAAGTTTTGTTGAATAATAACACCTTTGAGATCAAGTTGTTTAACGGGAGTCATTGGTCTCCAAATACTCATGGGGGGTTCAATTATGTCAATTTATCTTTCTTAGTGAGTTTCTTTTTACCACAAACACTTGTCTTGATTATGTTTTCAAACTAGATGTCTATGTCAAAAACATCATAAATTTCACAATGTCCATTTTATGAAAAGGATAAAGTTCAAGCCATAGTTTCTTATGTTAACTTTGGAAAATATGGATTGAGATATAAATCAAGATATTTAGAAATATCTAAGGATATGAATCCTTAGGACAAGCATTAATATCAAGGCTATTTCAAGAGGTATCCATACTTAGACCAAAGGGTTTGAAATTTTGAAAAAATTGTGAATGTTTGTTTGTAATGTTTTGGAACAAAGAAAAGTATTAAATTGACTCACAAGCCTTTACAATCCTAGGTTTAAATGGCCATACTTGTTGATTCCCCACTCGGATTTCTCCAAACACTAAGACAATGTGAATAGTTAGAGATTTGGTGAGACTGGCTCCCCTCCACGACACACACTTCTCGAGACAACCATATCTCAAAATCCTCAAGATCCTAAGATCCTAAAGATTTTTCTATTTCACCAATGAATAGTATAAATGTGGGGTGGCTTCAGAATGACCATTCTTGCAACAACAAGCATTAAGGATTTTTGGTAACTAAATAATTTGGTTCTTAGTAACAAACTGAGAAAACCCAGTTGTATACACACCCACTTTGCCACTTAAGGCCCTTACTACCATTCCCACTCCACTTAAGACATGGTACAAGGTGAATTATGTTATACAATCTAGGATAGAAGGCCCTTTCTCATGATTTAACAACCCTTAATATAGCCCATTGGTAAACGTGCTTGCAATAATTTTCCTACGAGTTTCCCATTGCGGGGTGTTTCTCATAGTAAGTCCTCTCTTAAGGGTGACACAAGGCATAAAAGTATACATAAGTATTTATCTTCACCCAAGATCACATGAAGTACAGGGGGATTGGATACATACTATAAGTGCATGCAAACAACAAAGTACACTTGGAGTGTTTCTTTTCACCCAAGATCACACGAAGCACAAGGGGATTGGATACACAATACAAGTGTGTCACACCAAAGCAAGAACTCATTCAATTTAACCCCTAAAGCTAAGATGAATTCATTTTATGCACCAAATGAAATGTTAAGTTGCCTTGTTCAATTTTAAACCCAAAAAAAAATGATGAAGTGAGGGTTCAATTTTAGTTTCATTTGAGCATTTTTTTAAGACCTAAATGAAAATTAGTGTGGTCCTAAAGCATGAAATGAAAAGTTTAATAAGTGGGTTATAATTTCCCCAAAAGTGTCAAACTCTTGTTACAATTATAAGATAGAAATATGAGAATGCTTCTTCACTTCACCTTGTATCGTCCAACTTGCAAAACCTTGTTATTCTAAAAACTAGAATAACATTAGAAGCATGTTAGTAATTTGATAAAGAAAAAAACAATAAAACACTTGCTAAAAAATGGGCTTTAAATTTCTTACCAGAGTTGGGCATGACTGTTTATGATAGCATTGCTTTGGTTAATTTGGGTGTCGCTCTACAAAGAAAAAACTGAGCACAATAGAGTCACCATTTTGAGGTGTGTCGTTGTTTGTAAATTTTGGATACATATAAAAAGTGTTAGCATCATCTTTTCTTTAATCAGTGTTGGGTTATTAAATAGGTGTAGTTGTTTCAAATTACAATAGTGTCGCTATATGGTAGCACAACAAAGTGCGTCGCTAAAATTGTTGTGGGCATCACTATTTCCTGCAAAAGTTAGAAAAAGAAGAATTTGAGATAGAAATTGATTAAATTAGATCAATTTTTCCCTCCTTCTAGTGCCAGAATGTCAATTGGATGGACTAGCATGGGCTGATTATGCTTGATCCATGGAGAATCGAAGCTTAACGAAGCCGCTAATGTTGAATCTCAATAGGATCATAAAAATGAAAGTTACACTAAACATTTATCAAAATTAAGCATTCTAAACTATGAAAGAATTTTAATGTCTACTCTAATCCATCTAAAACCTATCCCATTGTGGGAGCAATGTCGTGTTGATGTGACCCTTTCCCAATCTCGTGGATAAATGATCTTGTCCCAATAAATTTAATTAAAGAAAATTGATGGAATGATTATGAGATGCGTATGTAAACACAATTATAATCTAAAAGAGTATGATGCAAGCTAATTAAACATGATTTTATGCTAAATGATGAAGACATACAAATTCTAAGCTAATGTTAAATAGATTTTAACCTAAAAGAGATGCAAACCCTAATTAATTAAACAAACTAAATGGATGCATTATGTGATCATGGAAGCCATTAATGGAAGCTTAAAGATAATTAATGCAACTAAAATGAACTAAAATATTCTAAATGTGAGCTAAATATGAGTGTGAGTGTGAGTGATTTTGAAAGCATAATTTTTTCTCTAAAATATGGATCCATTTGTCCCCAAATAGTGTGCTATTTATAGGAAAACAAATGAGAAATGGATGGTTGAGATCAAAAAATCTAATCAACACTCAAGGATGGAGGAAATGAGAGGCATGGATCATGGATTCCCATCAATGGGTGAGAATGCAAAATGAGATTTAATAAAGGGTTCACATTCCCTCAAACAAACACACTTTTGACCTTTACAAGAGGTCACAAGTTAGCTTGCTCAAGAAGCTAAGTAAGTTTGTTGAAAAAAAGGAATACTCCCTTTTTTCAAATGAGTGAGGAGAGAGAATATTCTTTGGAATATTCTCATGGGTGAGGGAAAAAGATATTTAGTTAATTAAAACTAGATTAAATTGTGCAAAGGAATATTCCCTTTTTGGAGGAATGTGCAAAGGAGGAATGTTCCCTTGGAATATTCCCTTGCAAGTGAGGGGATTAGATTTAATTGATAATTAAGACATTTTAATTATGCAATTAGGGGGATTAGAAGAATTAGATGATTTTCATTAAAAATGATTTAATGAATGGGGGAAAGGTGGAATGACATTTAATTAAATACCTTAGGGTTATTTAATTAAATTAGAAGATTTATGGATTAAATTAAATAGTTTGATTTATTTAATTTAACAGGCTGAAGTGTTAGTGTGAAAGTGGGTGAATTACCCTGATTTGATAAATTAGGTTAATAGGAAAAATTGATCCCATTAATTAATTATCTAGGCTAATTCAATTAATTAAGTGAAAAGAGGATGGGTTTCAAGAGGAATTGAGGTTAGTATACCTTATTCGATCATATGATATTATTCGGGACAATTTTTAGTGTCTACACAAGGTACCCAATCCACCACCCATCATGTAGAAGGTAGTCGATGGTGGATTGGTGGAACAACTGCATTCCCCATAACCGTCTAGTGCCTAGGGATAATTCTTGAATGCATAAGGAATTATGAATCTAAGACTTAGGAAATCAAAACTAAAGATAATAGGTTGGTGATTAAAATTCAAAGAGCCACTTTTTCATCATGCTCAAGGATTTTGGAAAAAGATCCTTACTCATCCCTAGATTTCACCAATGCTCAAATTAAGTTCTCACTCAAAAAGGGGTATTACCGAAATATAATGAGAAAAGATTGGTTGGAAAAACCCAAGCAGGGTAAAGCTCAATTGCCCCAAAACCTGCACAGGAACCATTTTGTGGATGAGATATCTGACATAGTTATGTTGTTACATAGAGTTTGAGGGAATGAAGATGTTTATGGTTTTTAGGAATAGATGTACTTTTTCATCCAAATAGTGCTTGAGGGGAGCTATTTTCTAGACTGGGTGATGCTCATCAGTCACATGATACACAATTTTCTTGTTTTCTTCACTATCAATAAGTCATTCTATATTTCTTCTTATTTAATTTATGCCATTGCATGCACTAGACCATTACCGGGTTTGAGGCCAAGTGACCATCCCCTTGACTAGGTAAAATTTTTCAAGTACCTTGATAAGTTGAAGCTGAACAAGAGCTTCCTTCATCATAGGAGGATATCTGATGCTTTTATCATGAAAGTGGACAAGGAATTACAAGGAAAAATTGAGATGTGGCTTTCTCCAAAAGCCATGGAATTTGTTGATTTCTACATGGCAGCCATTTTATTCAGTTTCAAAGATTCTCTTATATAAGAATTGGTGGTTTTACTAGTTTCCCTATCAAACTTCCAAGACACCTAGAAGATAAATTTGTAATGATTGAGATATGCTTATAGTTTGATGATGTCAACATAAGATTCCAAGAGAAGAGAAGAGTGATAGTACATTTTCTAGTTGGTTTTGTCCCCTCCACTTGTGAATCCATGTTTGACGCTCTAAACATAGAGACAGAAATATCCAGGTATAATTTGCAAACCTACGATGAATGGTTTCCTTTTGACATTAAATATTATGTGAAAGATAATTTGAAGTTACAACCTAGCTTCTTCTATTTTCCAACTTTGGAGGATTATTGGGTTGAATGCTTCGAAAAATTTGGGGTGAGGAGAAGGAACTGGATGAGATTGTCTTTGAGACCAATAGTCACCTATGGTTTGGGTTGGGATGTACAAGGAATTGAAGATGACGAATCTGACCTAGTAGACCCAATTTTTACTGAATTAATAGTAAATCAGCCCATCCCTGCTATGGATTGGAGCAATAAATGAAAAAAAAAAATTGAAGCAAGGACTGTATATGTTCTAGAAAGGACTCAAGAGTGGGTCGCTAAAAAGAGAACATATCAATCTCACCCACAAACTAGGTTGTAGAACACTCAACCTATACAAAGGTAATGGCTTACCTTCTATCATTGCAAGAATCTCTAGAGCTACTTCACTTTTAGTGTCATCAAGAACTCAAGCTGGTGATGGTGATGAAGAACCTCCTAATAGAAATGTGTTTCAATTGACTTGTGGAGGTCTCCTTGATTTACCCCATTTGGATAAAGATAAAGGAGACGAAGGAGAAGAAAGTGTCTTAGGTAACATTATTATTAGTTCTTCCTCCTCATCTCATTGATTATTATCTGTTAGAAAGGAAAGTGAGCCTCCTAAATAGAGGTCTACTCCACTTTCATCACAAGACATACCAACCAACACTCCTCCCATAAAAAGAACACTATTTGACTCTTCCAACTCCAAGGTGAACAGTGGTCATGTTACCCCTGTTAGGCTAGAAGATACTATGTCAAAGAAAAGGAAGCTAGTGCAACTAGATCTCCCGAGGAAAGATATGGTGGGTTAGTTTCTTCAAAGTACCCAAAATCCTAAGAAATTGAAGACCACTACTCAGCTAATAGATGATGTTGAATCACGGAGTCTATGCCTAGAAGTTGCACATCCCACTACATAGAAAGAAGTTACTTTAGCAACTGTGAGTGACTTTGACATTAATAGGATTAATCTAGGACCTCCAACAAGGGATGGGGATGTACACAACATCTAGGTTTCTACAACAAGAATGATTGAGAGGTCTAAGAGAGAAAAAGAGAGTAAATATGAGTTAAAGAAATAAGTCCAAGTTTTGAATGAATGTCTCAAATCAGTCTTTGATCTTCCCCCTGGACCTAATAGGAAGAAAAGTAGTAAGTAAAATGAAGAGTTGCAAAACCTTTGGTAAATCTATTAAGGAGTGGAGTGGCGGTTTGATAAGGAAAGGTAAAAAAATTATATCTAAATCTCTTAGATGTCTTCAAAGAGAGAATACTTCAAGGTATGAGATTGAAGAGGAGATTTTCATTGTTGAGAAAGAGGAAAGGGTATGGAGTTAGTATGCAAATGAAATTAAAGTAGTAATAAGCTCTAAAATGGAGAGGATAACTATAGACAAAATCATACCCAACGCAACTAATGTCCACTGCATTATCTGGAACAAAACTGTAGAATGGAAATTACAAGTCACGAGGCCAAGATTTCAAAAGCTCCAGGAGATCTTAATTGAATGCAACACAATATTAGAAGAGATTCATAATAATATTGTCACCCTTAGATTGTGACTTGATAGGGGAAGATATGAAAATGATGAGAGTACTAAAATCCTAGTGAATGACTACTATAAAATAGTTGATGGGATTTTCAATTCACAGTTCTTCAATGCTGAGCATTTTAGGAAATTCAATGAATTAGACCTTATTCTATCCTAGGTAATTGGATTCATGAGGACTTATGATCAAATAATTGAAGCTATTTGAGATATAAAATTGGAATTAAGGTTACGAATGGGGAATGTAACTATTCCCCAACATAAGGAGTTTCCACCTATCGTAAAGGCTTTCCAAGCCCTATAAAAAATACGTGTTGCATCTGTAGAATCTAGAAGCAAAGAGCCACTATCTTAATTTTTCATTTGGTCTTTATTTATTGAAAAGAATTTATAATTATAGTTAGTTATGGGCAAGAAAAAGAAGTAGTTACTCATCTACTTATATAGATGTTTAATTTTGAACTGATAATTTTTAGACATCATTTGAAAAGACCTGATATTATATTGCTTTTAAATACCATTCTACTACTTCTATTAATTGAAATTGCTAGTGGTTTGTGTGCATCTAGTTTATGGGGATATTTGATATTCTTAAATATGTGTGTTTGAGTATATCTTGATGTTTATACATATCCCTATGTGTGAGTGTATGCATCTATATTCATAATAGATTTCATTTTTCAAATAATATTGGGTTTATATTTCAGTTATCATTTCATCTCATTCAAACTAGTCTTTTTGCTAGTATCTTTATCATCTTTCCTTCACATATAATATTGGAAATCTTTCTTGTATCACATTTTTCCTTTTGTTGTTTTTAGTTTAAAATAATATATGTTTTTACTTACTTTTAGTTAAATTCATTTAATATCATATAAGGGAGTTGTACCTTTCAATTCAAAGGATAATTTCTTTCCTAAAAGGGTTATTATCTAGAGCTATTGGGACAGAGGCACCTTTTCTGGGAAATAAATCTTCATTATCTCAAGGTTCCCACTCTATTAGCCAATAGACTTTTGGTGACTCCACTATTGATTGAAAAAGTTATGATAATATTTGAGTTTCCTTATCTAGGCTATATACATTGAACATTTTAAGCTGATCTTGGATTCTCAAAGGTTTACTATAGGAGAAAGAAGTAGGGGTATTTTGGATTTGGTATTTTAATCTTTGCAAAGGAGTATTTTTTCTTACATTATCCCTTCTCAGAGAAGAGTTGGGGCCAAAAGTAGACATGCTTCTCCAACTAGGGCACCCTCATACTTTTCAACTTCCCAAGTCTTAGTTTTACATGGATCTATTCTCCCAAAAGTTTTGAATTTCCCTCATAATATGGCTAACCAACCACCTATCCCTTAGGGAGATTCTATTGGTCCTTTGATACTTGGAAATAATTTACATGATCTACAAAAAGGCTCCCAAAAAAATTTACCCAATTTCAAGGGTAATGGGAAGATTTTTCCTAAAGAGCATATAAATGCTTTCTTTGCAACATTCATTGTGCTTGGAGTCCAAGAAAAATATGTGGTGCTAGTTAGGCTTTTCACAGATTCTTTGGTGGATGCTATAGCACAATGGTTCTACTAGTTGCTACAAGACTCGATTGAAAACTGGAACACTATGAGATGTAAGTTTGAAGGTAGGTTTAAAAGTGATGATGATAATCTCTCTTTGATAGCTCAAGTTATGCAAATGAAGGAGGCAAGTGAACCTATGAGAGATTTTGTTGATAAATTTAGTAGGATAGTATCTTAGATTAATGCTTCTAAGAGGTCATCAGAAGAGATGCAACAGTGTTTCTTTATTAATGCACAACTCCCAAAAATTGGCTTACCCTTAAAGATACAATCGGTGAATACTTTAGAGGCAACACTTTTCATTGAATACAAACAAGTCATAACTAGTTACTTCATCAGATCCTATGATATAGAGGTTGGCGAATGATATTATTTCTCTTAAAAGATAGTTACCTAAAGGAAATCATCCTTATCAAGACTTCTTAAGAAAGGTGAACTATTATCTAGGCAATAAGACTCTTCTCCTACTTCCAACTCAAAAGAGGCTAGCAATAGAAGCTCCTCCTAGAGACAAAAAGAAGAATATATCTTCCTTCCACCTTACTTTTGACCATGATGGATTAAAATATCCTAAGATGAACAGATTCAAGTAGATGACTACTGTAGACATGGAAAATGTACAGTTTGATCTCGTGCATTTGATCCTGATTTAATAACACTAGTTCATCTTGAATCATCTCCTTTCCTAGTCATTTAATTAAATAATCTCTATTTTAAATTCATCACATTTCATCTCTTAATTAAATAAATTAGTTTTATCTCATTAAATCATCATCTCCTATTAATTAAATAAACCATTTTTTTTAATTAATCATATAGTCCCTCTTTTAATTAAATAATTCATTTTATTTAATTAATCTCTAAAGTCATATCATTTAAATTAAATAAATTTATCTTTATTTGATTTAAAACTAACACCATTCTCTTTAATTAAATAAATCAAACTTTATTTAATTACGTCTAAAATAATTATTCCTCTCATTTTGATTTATTTAAATCCTAAAATCTCAATCAAATTGTCAAATCAGCTAATCTTCATCAACATTAGTAAAATCATGATTAATGCTAATATTAATCACTCAAATCCTCTAGATTTTGCAACTTGCACAATAAATCAATTTATTTGATTCATTAAATCTCCATTTTCATTCAAAAAAGGCATCAAAGATGGAATATTCCTCAAATTCAAAAAATCCCTCCAAAAGGGCTTGTACATCCAACAAGGCATTAAAAGCCTCTTACATTTCCTTTTCCTTGAGCCAAGTGGCATTAACTCCATTTTCTTCTCCCTCCAACATGTAACTTCTTCAAATTCAAATTTCAAATGCATGCACATTTATCAAAATGTGTTCAACTTCCTTCCATTAGCATCTTGACAAGTGGCATAATGCCATTGGTCCATCTTTAATCCCACATTCATCATATTCTTCAATCCTCCATCCTTCTTTGTTATAAATATAGAGCTTCTCTATTGTATTGCTCATCCACAATCCATGTAAGATCACCATGCTCATTTGGATCCACAATCTTAGGAATTTTCATACATTTTTATCCACATTCATCTTTGATAGCTAGGTTATGCAGGAATTTCACCAAGGAAGCATCAAATCTTAATCAAATCATCATCAATCTTACAAGAGATCTAGAAAGGGCCATTTTCCACATCAAAATTGTAAGGAAAGCTAGATGCGGAAACAACTCTCCTAATGTCAAAACCTCAGGGAAGAATGCAAATATACTCTTAATTTTTCCAATTATTGTTCAATTAAGATGCACTTTGAAATAATTAGCAGAAATAGAGAATTAGACAAATACAAATGAACACCAGATTTACATGGGAAAACCCTTACGGGAGAAAAACCCACCACACCAAGAGAAATCACTTTGTATTACAGTAATGGAGATTACATACAAATATCAGACTTATCTTTCTGATGTCATATTATAGTAGCATTCACCATGAACAACCTTGTTACAGAACATTCACGTTATAGTCTTCACATAATAGAATTCATCCACTGATCATACACCAAATTGTTCATCCAATTGTTGATTGAGCCAACCGAACCTCTACAAAAATACATAATGTATTCATGTCGTCATTGGTCTATTGATCTTCCTCTCAGAACTGCCACAACGAACTGCCTTCCAACAGTTCCCATTCGGATCCTCTGATTGGTCCACGAGATGCCACATAGGAAAGTTTCTCTTGGTCAAATGGCTTCAAGCTGTGTTGGCATATCGGTGAGACACTAACCGTGTCTCCCCGATGTCAACACAGTCATCATTCGATATCGCTAAGAGTCCTTACAGTCAACGAGAGTCATATCGCTATTCACAAGTCACAACAACTTCAGTTTTCCTTTCAGCAAGACTATCGCTCTTCAGTGAGACCACATATCAATATCCTAAGTCACACCGAAGAGTCATACCATCAGCAGGACATATCGCTCTCGCCGGGACTTCATACCGGGTTCTCAAGTCATACCGACAACAGACTTCTTCATCGCTAAGACATTCAACTATCACCAAGAGGTTTCATTGAGCTATCTTATGTTACTCCGAAGTGCTCATCTATCGCCAAGACATACGTCTTTTGCTGAAACTTTACTCCGAGATCCTTATGTTACATTGAGCACCGAACAGTCGGCAAGACTTCTATCCATCGCCAAGAGTTCTTAGCGAACCCTTAGTGTTACCTTGATGCCTCCAAGTGTGTCCCCATTGGCAAGACCTTCATTGGTTGCAGGGACTTCTTCCCGAGACCTTTGAGTTACCCCAAATGAATATGGTTGGTGTGACATTCCCACATCGGTAAGAATTCTTACCGATAGTATTCCTTTTCAGCCAAGTCTCCCCAATGACTTCAAACTAAACGCTGTCAGTGAGACAAAAACACGTCGCCTAGACTTCATACCAAAACATTCATGTCACCATGAACACTTCAAGAGTATCCTCATTGCTATGAGTCTCCCCGATGGCCGATTGAATGGTCTGTCGGCCAAAGATCTCCACGTGGTAAGAGGTCACAGTGAATGCTTCTTGTCACAGCGATAGTTCATTCGGCAAGACACCAACCTTGTCTCAGTGACTTGGAATTGTTCAACAAGATTCAAGCTGCTAGCCGACCAAAAATTAAAGATGTCACTCTAACTTGGCTCCAATAGAGGTTACAGCCTATGGGATTGAGACATATATTTCCAACAATCTCCCACTTGACGAAGATCACACAGGAACCTCCAGAGCACAACATAACTACTGAAAATCATGGGCACTAAGGCCCATTGAACTGGCACACCACCTGAACTTGTTTGTGCTAACTAGCTTCGTCAATGCATTTGCAACATTCTCCAGAGTATCAACCTTTTCCAAACTGACATTTCCATCCTCCACCATATCTCATACAAAGTGGTACTGTACATCTATATATTTCGTCCTAGCATGGAAAGTAGGATTCTTTGCCAGACAAATTGCACTCTGACTGTCACAGAAAATAGTTATTTGCCCTGCATCAAAACCAATGTTAGAACACAAATGTTTTAACCAAACTGCTTCTTTACAAGCATGAGTAGCTGCCATGTATTTAGCCTCTGTAGTGGACAAAGTGACTATAGCCTGCCGCTTACTCATCCAACTCACTGCACCACCATTCAACATGAAAATGTATCCATTGGTGGACCTCCTGCTATCAATGTCCCCTACCCAATCAGAATCCACATAGCCTCAAATACTGAGATTCCTCTGTGATTCAACCATGTCCCCATGGTAACACAAAGTAAAATCTAAAGTTCCCTTCAAATATCTGAAAACTCTCTTTATAGCATCCCAATGTGTCCTTTCAGGATTAGCCATAACCCAACTAAGAACTCCCACTACTTGGGAAATGCCTGGCCTAGTATAGACCATTGCATACATAAGACTGCCAACCACACTAGCATAGGGTACATTGGTCATGTCCTCCATCTCAGTAGGAGATTTTGGACAGTCTTCAATAGATAGCTTCATTCCCTGCAAGACTGGAACAACTAGTTGCTTGCAATCATTCATGTAAAATCTCTCTAGAACAGTCTTGATATACTTACTCTGACTGAGCCAAAGTTTTCTACTATTCCTATCCGTAGTTATCTCCATCCCTAGAATATACCTTGCTGCACCAAGATCTTTCATTTTAAACTTAGCATACAACTGAGACTTAAGATCAGAAATTATTAGCTTACTATTGCCTATGAACAACATATCATCAACATAAAGAGCAATAATAAGAACTTGTTCACCTTCAACTTTGTAATAGACACAATGATCAGATTTTGATCTCACAAATCCCAAAGACAATACAAAAGTATCAAATTTCTGGTACCACATTCTAGGTGACTGCTTTAATCCATATAGAGACTTCTTTAATTTGCAAACTAGTTTTTCTTTACCTTTCTCAACAAAGTGCTCAAGCTGGGACATATAGATTTCTTCGTCAAGATCACCATGAAGAAATGTTGTCTTCACATCCATCTGTCTGACCTCTAAGTCATACACTGCTGCAAGTGACAAAAGAAATCTAATAGATGTCAGCTTAACTACAGGAGAAAAAATTTCCCCATAATCAATTCCCTCTACCTAGGAATAACCCTTCACAACCAATCTTTCCTTGTACTTTTCCACACTACCATCTAGATGAATCTTCTTTTTAAATACCCATTTGTAGCCCACATCTTTTCTGCCTTTAGGCAAGGGCACCAAACTCCAGGTTTCACTCTTTTCTAATGATGCCATTTCTTCATTCATGGCTTCCAACCAAGAGTCTGAATCAGACATTTTAAATGCCTCTTTCCTAGTCCTAGGCTCATCAGTGCTAGAAATTAAAGCATAGGCACAAGTATAATCTATCAAAGAGAACCCATACCTATCAAGTTGTTTTCTTTCATGGGTTGACCTCCTCACTTGTTGAGGTTGAGGTTCTTCTTCAGAACTTTCAGAACTACTTGAGCTCTCCTCAGTTTTAGGTACATTTTGAATTTTCAATTCCTCTTTCTCTGGTGTAGGAGGAATTACAACTACATCCTTATTATTTTTTGACTTTGTCTCTGACTGCAGATCCAAGGTAGAAGGTTTCAACTCACGAAATATTACACTTCTACTGTATACAACCTTCTCTGTATCTGGATTCCAAAGCTTGTATCCTTTTATGCCAACACTATAGCCAATAAAAATACATTTGACAACCTTTTTCTCCAATTTAGATCTTTTCTCATACGACACATAAGCATATGACTCACAGCCAAAAACATGAATATGTCTTAAAGAGGGCTTCTTACCAAACCATGCTTCCAAAGGTGTTTTCTCAACAAGAGAAAAATTTGGAGAATGATTAATCAAGTAACATGCAATAGCAACAGCTTCAACCCAGAACTTCTCCTCCAAGCCAACACTACTCAGCATACTTTGTGCTCTCTCCATCACTATCCTATTGAACCTTTCTACAACTCCATTCTACTGTGGAGTATAAGGTGTAGTCTTATGTCTTTTAATCCCACGGTCTTTGCAATACCTCTCGAATTCATCATAATGAAATTCACCGCCATTATCAGTCCTTAAGCATTTTATTTTTCTTCCAGTCTAATTTTCTACAAGGTTCTTAAATTCCTTAAATCGAATGAATACTTCTGATTTACTTTTCAAAAAATAAACAAATGCTCTTCTTGAATAATCATCAATAAACGATACATAGTACTTTGACTTAGACAAGAAGGAACATTCACTGGACCAAATACATCAGAATGAATATAATCTATCAAACTAGAAGATTTATGAGGACTAGAATAAAATGAAACATGGTGCTTCTTTCCATATATACAGTGCTCACATAATTCAAATTCAAGATTACAATCTTCAAGCCCCTCAACCAGGTTTTTGTTCTTCAAGGTTTTTAAACCTTTCTCTCCAATGCGGCCTAACCTATGATGCCAGAGCATAGTCTTCTCTGCTAGAAGTTTTACTTCCATAGAGTTTACATAACTAGGGATATTTCCCTCTTTACCTCCATGAGTAGCTTTATGTGACTTTATGGAGACATTGTTACATTGAACAACCTATGCATCTAGCTTGTATAGGGTACCAATTCGAGCATCTCTAGCTAGCACCATTGAACCTCTAGTCATCTTGCAGCCATTTCTAGAGAATGTGATTTGTACTCCAATATCATTCAGCTTACTAACAGATAGTAGATTTCGAGCCAGACCTGGTATGTGCATAACATCATTGATCTCCTTCACTCTTCCATCAGGGAATTGAATTCTGACTCTTCCATGACCAACAATTTCCAAAGTTGAATCACTCGCCAAGTACACCTTTCCACCATCGTTTTATTCATACTTTGTGAACCAATCTCTATGAGATGTCATGTTGAAAGATGCTCCAGAATCAATCAGCCAGACATCATTTGATGCCTATGTAGAAAAGGTTGCAATGAAGGTGTCTCCAACACTGTGAGAAGAATCATTATTGGAAGAACCCTTCTTCTTTTTCTTTTTCTCCTCTTTACAATCCTTTCAGACATGACCAAGTTGCCCACAGTTCTAGCATTTCACCTTGGACTTCTTGCCAGGAGACTTTGATCTCCCCTCTAATTTTGATTTAGATTTCTTTTCCTTCTTCTTGCCTTTCTCTTTTGACCTTCCTCTAACAGCAAGGGCCTCCTTTACCATCTCAGAAGATTTCCTTCTCATATCTTCTGATAACAAAGAACCAACAACATCTTCCATCTTGAAACTGGATGTTGTACTCCCAATAGCCATCACTAGATGATCCCCAGAGTCTGGCAAAGATAACAATAATAACATACAACGATCCTCTTCTTCAATTTTTACACCAACAGATGTTAATTGAGCAATCAACATATTAAATACTTTCAAATGATTAGCTACAGACCCTCCTTCATGCATTCTCAAAGAGTACAATTTCTTCCTCAGGAATAGTTTATTCACCAAAGACTTCCCCTGATAAATAGATGCCAGTCTCTTCCACAAGGAAGATGCAATCTTCTCTTCATGCACATTGAGAAGAACGAAGTCTACCAAACAGAGCCTTATCAGCCCCTTAGACTTTCTATCTGCAAGGTCCCAATCTTCTTGCTTCATGCCTGTAGGTTTAGTTCTAGACACAACAAGCCACAAATCATGATCCACTAAGAGATCCTCCATTTTGAGTTTCCACAACTCAAAATTGCTACCATTGAATTTCTCTATTTCAATCTTTCCTGATGTGCTAGCCATCTCAATCTGTAATTTGAATTAACAAACTTCTACAAGACTCCCACTGAACATAAATTGACACAAAAAACCTAGCATACCCACAAGGATAACACAACTAGCCAGGCTCTGATACCACTTGTAAGGAAAGCTAGATGTGGAAACAACTCTCCTAACGTCAAAACCTCAAGGAAGAATGCAGATATACTCTTAATTTTTCCAATTATTGTTCAATTAAGATGCATTTTGAAATAAATAGTAGAAATAGAGAATTAGACAAATACAGATGAACACCAGATTTACGTGGGTAAACCCTTACGGGAGAAAAACCCACCACACCAAGAGAAATCACTTTGTGTTACAGTAATGGAGATTACATACAAATATCATACTTATCTTTCCGATGTCATAGTATAGTAGCATTTACCATGGACAACCTTGTTACAGAACATTCACACTATAGTCCTCAATGAATAGAATTCATCCACGGATCATACACCGAACTGTTCATCCAACTGTTGATTGAAGCAACCGAACCTCTCCAAAAATACATAATGTATTCATGTCGTCACTGGTCTGTTTATCTTCCTCTCAGAACTACCACAACGGACTGCCTTCCAACGGTTCCCATTCGGCTCCTCTGATTGGTCCACGAGACACCACATAGGAAAGTCTCTCTCGGTCAAATGGCTTCAAGCTATGTTGGAATATTGGTGAGACACTGACCATGTCTCCCCGATGTCAACACATTCAGTATTTGATATCGCCAAGAGTCCTTACAGTCGACGAGAGTCATATCACTATTCACAATTCACAATGACTTCAGTTTTCCTTTCGACAAGACTATCACTCTTCGGTGAGACCACATATCGATATCCTAAGTCACACCAAAGAGTCATACTGTCGGCAGGACATACTGCTCTCGCCAGGACTTCATACCGGGTTCTCAAGTCATACCGACAACATACTTCTTCATTGCTAAGACATTCAACTGTCGCCAAGAGGTTTCATCGAGCTATCTTATGTTACTCCGAAGTGCTCATCTATCGCCGAGACATATGTCCTTCGCTGAAACTTTACTCCCAGATCCTTATGTTACATCGAGCACTGAACAGTCGGCAAGACTTATGTCCATTGCTAAGAGTTATTAGCAAACCCTTAGTGTTACCCCGATGCCTTCAAGTGTGTCCCCATCGTCAAGACCTTCATCGGTCACTGGGACTTCTTCCCAAGACCTTTGAGTTACCCCAAATGAATACGGTCAGTGTGAAATTCCCACATCAGTAAGACTTCTTACCGATAGTATTCCTTTTCGGCCAAGTCTCCTCAATGAATTCAAACTAAACACTGTCGGCGAGACAAAAACACATCGCCCAGACTTCATACCAAAACATTCATGTCACCGCGAAGACTTCGAGAGTATCCCCGTCACTATGAATCTCCTGACGCCCGATTGAATGGCCTGTTGGCCAGAGATTTCCATGTGGTAAGAGGTCACAACAAATGCTTCTTGTCATAGCAATAGTTCATTCGACAAGACACCAACCTTGTCTCAGTGACTTGGAATTGTTCAACAAGATTCAAGCTGCTAGTCGCCCAGAAATTAAAGATGTCACTCTGACTTGGCTCCAATAGAGGTTATAGCCTATGGGATTGAGACATATTTTCAACAAAAATGACACCAATTCCCCCATGGGATTGAGATTTTGTTGCATTGAATAGGATTTGAAAGGTTTTTTATTTGGGTTGTTCATTCTATTTCTAGTTTTGTGCATTGCAAATGAATTCCATGGGGAATGTTGATTTAACTTGCATAATAGACTAATGATGTGTTGTTTGATTGTGTTTGTGTAGGTTTAACATCACCATTCACATTTTGGCACTAGAAGGAGGGTGAATATGAAGATTTTAACATGTTTTTTTAAAAAAATTGTGGTTTTTAAAACTTTTTTGTGCCTACAGGAAACTACACTGCTATCAGTCCAATGTCACCATACAACGATGCTACCAGTCCACTGTTGCCATAAAAGTGATGCTGCAAACTCCAAAATTTGTCACTAAAGTCTTCCCGCCCATAAATTTGAATTTCTAACTGCGACACTAGACTCATTTCCCAAACAGCCAGTCGGCTAAACTCCAAACTGTGCCACTTGCCAAAACAACACCGCAATCACGCTCACTAGTTCTGTTGCAGAGTGTCATTGTTAGTCCTAGCAGTTCCATGTAGAGCTGTTGAATTCTTCAAACTATGACACATATACAGTTTGTGCCGCTAGGGTGGGGTAAAAGATTAAATTTCAAGTTATTTTGATGTGTTCCTTTTTTCCTTTGATCATTTTGAACTATTAACCTATTTTCCACCTCTGTGTTCCTTGGAATAATCAGTTTTTGTAGGTGGAGTCAAGGAAGGAGCAAGGAGAAGTTTGAATTATGACATCATTTCTTTATTGTATCAAGTGTTTTGAAACACTTTTGGAAACAATTATAATTCCAAGTCTAAGGATTTTGTTTCTTCAAGCTCTTTAGGACTCACTAAATTTCAATTTGGGTCTAAAAAGAACAACACAAAAGGATTAAAAAGAACCTTAGACAACTTACTAGATTTTGTTTAAGGTTTAACAATTGAACAAGCAACTTTCATATTTCCTTTTGGTGCTTAAAAAGAATCCAATTCTTTCTTTGAAGGATTAAAATGAACATGTGCCTCTATGTTTTGTAATCACTTATCCAAAGTAATATCATCTAAAAGACGTATGCTCTTCTCTCGCACCTCATGAAGATCTTGAGAATCAAAAGGATTTTTGTGATATTAAGTTGTGTAAGTGATTACCTCCACACTTCAATTTAGATTCTTAAAATTAGAAAAAACTTGTGAGTGTGAGCGGAGTATATCGCGTGTGTTCTTTCTTTGTTTCTCAACAAATATCGATCGAACTACAGATGTACTTGCTATCTTTTGTTTATCCTTAGAGGGCCTACCTAGTGGGAAAAAATAATCACCCTAGGGAATGACCCAACCGGGAACATACTAAATCCAAGTGACTTCCAACTGGTATATAAGTGTGGGTACTTGAGGAAATTTCAAGTATCATGAGGATTGTTCCGACAATAAGGCTAGTAATGGTCTCTTGTCGTATGGATGATCCCCCCATGAACGAAATGCCTATATTAAAACCTTTTGTGTAGAAGGCCCAAAACCTTAATCTATTTGTTGGTGCAAGAACGATCATTCTAAATCCATCCCACATTTTTAGGACTCTTATTAGAGATGAGAAGTATGCCATGGGAGTTTCATGGGTACTGATGCTTGGCTGACCCGAGAAGTGAGTGCACTGTAAGGGGGAGCCTATGTGCTCAAGCATCTAATCATTTACTAATAGTAGGTGTAGCTAGATAAATCCAAGTGGGAACTCAACAAATATTATCTCTTCATTATCCATAGGGTTGTACATATTCGTGAAATAAAAAACACTTTTCTTGGATCCTAAACATTGGAAAAACAAACATTCAACATGATCATCAAATTCAAACCCTTTAGAAGAAGCAAATACCTTTGACAAAATCCAAGTGCTATCGCTTGCCCTAGGGATTTTATCCTTAGAAGCTTCTAAGTATTTGGATTTACATCTTAATTTTCTCTCACTAAAGTCAACATTAGGGAACTATTGGCTTGATTTTCTCGATTTCCACATAATGGGCTTTGTGGGATGAAAATAAATTGGTACATTAGCAATTTAGTTTGAAAAGCTAATCAAGAGAGTGTTTGTGGTAAAAATAACTCATTAAGAAAAGTTAAGAACAATTTAACCCCACACATGTGCTTGGTAACTTTTGGTCATATGGTTTTCCATGCAAACATTGGTCTTTTGCTTTGAACTACTCTTAGAGAAAAGAACGTTCTTCAATATATTGGTCCGGTAAACAAGTCCTTCTTAGGTTCATTGAGGATCAAAATCAAACACTTCATCCATCCAAACATTTATCATCTCCATCTCACAAACAAATTTTGAACCATTGAAAAAATCATTCATACTAGACTTTGGGTAAAATCCTTCAAATCAACATCAAAGTCATCTTGTTTGGCTAGGTGTGTGTAGATACATCCTTCTCCATACACTTAGTCAAATTATCATCTTATGAGAAATTTTATCCCATAGATAACATCCAACATCTTGGGGTCTATTTCTTCATTATCCAAATCCAAATCCAAATCCAAAATCCAAATCAAATACAAAATCCAAAATCCAAATCAAATACAAAATCCAAAATCAAATCAAACTCAAAAATAAAAAATAAAAAAGTCCTAAAGTCTAGTATCCCCTTCAATATTTCTTAAGAGTTCAATCATTCACATCATCCATCTTTCATTTACCTCATCATCACCCTTTGATCCTTATCATCCTAGATTTTACTTTTGTGCCTAAAGTTTAGATCAATCTAAGGAGTTAGAGGTTCAACTACCACATTCTTGAAAATTGATCCTTATTTTACGGCCCAAACTAGACCTCAACACAAGAAGAACATGGAATATAAACTTGATTCATACATCATGAGTGGTCTAAATCAACCAAACTATCAAAGCCTTACAATACCGATTGATTATCGAAACTCACACTTATACAATCCATACATGAGATCATTATCTCCTACAAACCTCAATGGTACAACAAATTTGAGTATGCCCAATCTAAATTTTGGAACAACTTTCCCTATGGTAGATGTAAATCAAATTCCAAACCTGCAAATCTATCAACCAAAAAATCAATTCATGAGTCTTCAACAAAACAACATTATCCCACCAAATCCATACATGCCAAATGTGAATATACCAAGTTTACCAAACATGAACATTTCAAATCCAGACTTGGTAAACTTTGGGATATACATGTTTTCAAATCATACAAATGTTATCCAAAGTCCAAACAAGATGTTAACGACTCCATGTATTGATCCAAGTCAAGGTAACACCATGAAAAATCAAAGTTACCTAAATCAAGGCAATGTGATTCCAAACAACAACAATTTTCAATTTCAACCTATAATTCCAAATCTAATAATCATCCCAAATCATAACATTGTCCAAAATCAATTTGTCCATGATTCCATACAAACACCACAAGTATAAATTCCAAATCTACTTGATTCATTTGCCTAAGAGACATCTCCACCCCAAAATCAATACACTCTTCCATTGATCAAACAATGTCATCAAAGCATTGAGTTTTGTCCACAACCACATCAAGAACAATATCTCCAATGTCAAGAGGTTGGATATCAAGATCAACAACATCAACAATGAACCCAATCAGCACATCTCAAAGATCAATGACCACATCTCCAAAATCAATCACCACAAGGTCAATTTAAAGTACAAATCTCACAAGGTAGCAAAAAAAAATACACACCACTTGGGGAACCAATAGAATCAATCATGCAATAGTTGATACAAGAAAATATAATCAAAATCCCCGTTTATGAAAATTATCAAGAGCCCCAAGTTAAACCACTAGGGTATAATGAGAAGCACCTTTGTGATTTTCACAAAATAAAGGGACACACAACATCAAATTGTATTCGACTCAAAAATATCATCCAATACCTTATTGATCAAAAAATAATAACTATTAAGGACAATGATGAAGATTCAACCACTAGTGATAGCATTGACAATCTCTCCACCACAATTGTTGAAAACAATGATCAAGATCTATCCATCAATGAGCACATTGAAGATGTTTCCACCTCATTCAACAATAAAATCAACATACATCAAGAGTCACTTTTTGATCATGATAAAAACCCCTCAACAATGTCTAACAATGATCTATTTCAAGAAGTGTTAACATTATTTGATCCTATAATCAGAAATCCTTCCACAAATGATCATTTTGACAATATCTCTACATCATCCAATGAGTTAGAGGGCATATCTCAAGAAGTTATTACAAATCATGATCAACATCTTTCACCAAAGTCTAGCAATGATCCTTTCTAAGACATATTGACATCCTTCGACCTCATGATTGCAAATATTGAAGGAATATTCATCTCAACATTTGATCCAAGTCCACTAAAAGATCAAGAGGATATTGAGCCACTTCCCATTCCTAATGAAGATATCCAAGAAACCTTTATAATAAGTCCATCCTTTGAAACTAGCCCATGTCAAGAACTTGATCCAAAGCATGTCGAAAGCAATTCTGAAATCATTCAAGATCAAGAATTTGTATCTCCAAGATACTACAATGATCTAATGGACACTCTCCTATCTATACAATATGTCACAAATGATGATCATATCCATATAGCACATATTCCTCCATTTACCCATAAGATGATTACTCCTAATGGACATGTAGATGATCTTCATTCAAAACAAGAGTCTCATATTCTTGATATCATTACCAAGGAACAAGAATCTCCTGCTCTTAACATTTGTACACATGATCAAGATACAAAAAAATATAGACATATTAGAAATGGTCATGAAGAGGGATTCTATAGAAGTTGTGAATCAGGAACATCTTGTGAAGGCATATCAAAAATGAATCATAAGGAATAATTTTACGAAGACAGTGAATCATCGACACCTCTTGAAGAAGCATTAAAATTTGATATTCCACAAGATCAAGCAAAATATACCAATCAGAAAGTTATCCCACACATGGAGGATCCTATCACTTATAAACTTGGACCACTTACCTTTTTAAGGGAAATCTATCTTATTAGCGAAGAAGATATCACCTTTGAAGATCCATGACAGAGCAAAGAAGGATTAGCATCTTGTTTCCAAGGTAAATCATATCCTATTGCAAATAAAATGTTTCAACAGATGAATTATCAAGGCAGAGGATTAGGCCTACAAGAACAGGGTATCCTAGAACTAGTGTAGATTATCAGAAATCCTAAGCATCAAGTTCTTGGTTGTTTGACAATTAAGGCACCTAAACATATCAGTGATACCTCTATAATACTGGGGAAAATTTTATCTATTGCAAGCATCAACATAGGGAGCACAAAGAATCCTTATGGTGAAACCAATGCCAATACTACAACCAGCCACATCATGAATCTTCATCCACCCATCACCCCATCCAAAAATTGGGACCAACATCAAAATAAGTATTTAAATCAAAGAACAAAGAACATTATCAAAGCAAAAGAAGTAGTGAAGCATAATGGACAAATCAAATACACATGGATACCGAAAAATACAAAGAAAGATTATCCCTTTCAAACTCCATTAGTCAAAGAAACTATGGGGAAAAATAAAAAAGGGAAAAGTATCCATAAAAAATGTCCACAAAGGAAAAATAAGGCCTCTCAAGTGACGTACAAAGTATATCAAGCAATTGGTCCTAATTCCATGCACACTTTCGTATCCACCCATCATTGCTCATCTTCCCAAGTTTAGAGAGTCAAAGGTTCCAAACTATCAACCAATCCATCTTTTATTCCTAAACAAACTCCATCCACACCTCCACACATGATATCCAATTCTCACATTGACCATGTATTGGCATCCATGCTTAATCATAAGGATTCAAAAGGCACTCTATTGCGATGTGAGCACAAAGACAGAGTTATCTCCAGTATCAACAATGCAAATCATGAATCTCAAAATTTGTATTGAAGTGCACATATCTTGGCAAAGTAGGTTCTTCAAGTAGGATATCAATGGAACATTATGATATAAGAATCTACATCAACACCACCAGGTGATTTAGCATGAACTAAAAAATCATTCACAAAGAAATACAAAAAAAATTAAAAAATAAAAAAATAAAAAAAATAAAAAAAGGGGATTGAAAATAGTAAAGAAAAAAAAAATTCCTCTAGTGAAAACCATTATGGTGGTGCTTTGGACAGGTACCATGATGAAAACTTGGAAAATAGGCATCATGTGTAAGAATCGATCATCTATGTGCACTAATTCAAGTGAAAGCATCTCATCCCATCCATAATAAGTCTAGCATTCCATCTGTCTCATCCATAATAAATCCATTCATCCATGAACCATTTATCCAATCCATCTTCATCCATCTCCATCCATAGTCCAAGTTATCATTATCTTGACAAATTTTGGTGCACACTTTACACTTGCTTATGGTAAACATCTTGACATGGGTCATTTTAATTGATCCTATCCTACCCAACATTATTTGAGCCATGAAGCACTATCCAAATGATCATCCTCTATTTGAACACCTTACCTTATCGCAGGATAATTCATATCCCTCCATCCATACATCTATCCAAACATCCACCCATGACATTCCATACATTTCTAGACACTGGGGGAAGATATTCACATCTTGCTTCAGGAATAAATCTTGATCTATATCCTCCAACTTATGTGGGGATCCAAACACTAGAAAATTTGAAATCAAATTGGTCAAAGCATTTGAGATCCAAAATCCAAATCAAGAAGATGTTCCTTATAAAGTTTTATCTTTAATCGAACACCAATCCAAACAATCAATATCAGTTACAAATAATCTAAAACCAACTTTTGTTCCAAATCGAGCTTCATCAATCTTTATCAATCAAATCCAATCAATCGCTCATCATCTTGGGATATCCATCCTAATCCTTGTGTTTCTTAACACTATCCTTGCATTGTTGTGTATCCTCAACAATGTTATCATCATCAATCCATTGATCCGATCAACCAACCCTAGCTTGGTTTTCAAAAAAATCCAAAAACAAAGCACTGATATCATCACACATATCCATATCCAAATCATCAAAATCATGCAAAAATAAAAAAACATCCAAAACATATGAAAATATCAAAACATAAAAAAGTCAGAAAAAGTCAAAAGCATGGTATTCGAACTACGTAGTCTCCGAGCTTAAAAGTAGGCAAGGTTGATCTTTGATCAACCCTAGAGACACAAAAACACAAAAAACATTCAAAAAACAAAAAATAAAAAAAAAATCATAAAATCTCATAAAACAGAAAAACATTGGAAATTTTGAAAATCAAAACATTTGTAAAATCTTGAAAATACCAAAAACAACACCAAAAATATTGAAATATTTGAAAAAATCCATTTGTCCCATTTCGCTTTCATCCACAATAATCTCATCCATAATAAATCAATCGTCATCTTCATCCTTTGGAAACACAAACAAAAACAACCACATCAATCAACAAAAGCAAACTTCAAACACAAAATCAAAATCGAAACAACAAACTTTTAAGTGCAAAATCAAACTCTTGATCATTCACAAACATGTCAATCATCCTTACATCAATAGCCTTTCAAACAACCTATCAACTTGCCACCATCCACTAACATGTCCTAGGATGTATCCTTCCTACAATTCTCATTATCTATTGCAAAAACATTTTGGATAATTATCCTAAACAAAACAACTTGCCACCATCCACTAACATGTCCTAGGATGCATCCTTCCTACAATGGGCATTATCTTTGGCATTCACTTTAGAAACTTATCCTAAACAAAAAAAATCCCTTTGGCTGGCAGTATGAAGAACATTGGCATGTTTGTTTACTTGATCTTTTCTTTTGATTTATCTTATTGTGCTCATTCCAATGACCTCTTGATGATATCTAATCAAAAAAAATTAGAGAGAAAGGAATGGAGCAATGATCATTATATTTTATCTGTTGTGCTTATTGGATGTTCTTGTAATATAACCTTGGTCATGTGTGCTTCATTTGATTTGCAAGGAGGATGTTTTAGGATTCTTTTTGACCACATAGAAAGGCTTTCCTTTCTATGTTTTGGTCCGAGATGTTTGGAATATCTAAACTGCATTTTAAATGAGGTTCTATGTGTCAGGTGTGAATAGGAGTACTCCTATTTGATTGCCAAGTCAAATTCCATCACACTAGGTGCAATGCCATCCTAGTTCTTTATACCTTGATGCATCGTGCCTACGTGTGTTATCAAACATAAGGTAAGTGGCCCTTTTAAAATCCCAATTCTTGATAAGAAAATCATCATCATCACTCATCATCACTCATCATCATATCTAATAAAGTCTTAATGACTTGAATGGACTTTTTGGATCCTCTCTTTCACCATCTCATTTCTTCTTATTCTTCTATCTTTACTAACATTTCTATCCAAATCTATGTGTTATATCAAAGTATACATGAGGCTACCGATGGCTGATGAATTATCTACATCATCAAATCTGTCTACATCAAACATTCGAGCTGAACTAATCTTGAACCTCTTTGTCATAAGATTGACCCTCAAATTGAACTTTTTTGCTCAATCTCTTGAGGGGGTAGTGTACTAGTAGACTTCTTTCCACTGGGGCATCGAAAATAATCAGATTTTTTTTGAATTTTGATCTCAGCAAGGTTATTCTTTGAACCAGAGCAACAAGTACATTGCTTCAACAAGGGGCAAAATGTAGACACATAAAATGTATAGTTTAATCCCGTGCATTTGATCTTGATTTACTAACACCAGTTCGTCCTGAATCATCTCCTTTGCTAATCATTTAATTAAATAATCTCTATATTCATCACATTTCATCTCTTAATTAAATAAATCTTTTTTATCTCATTAAGTCATCATCTCCTATTAATTAAATAAAATCTCTAAATTCATCTCATTTAAATTAAATAAATTTATCTTTATTTGATTTAAAACTAACACCATTCTCTTTAATTAAATAAATCAAACTTTATTTAATTAAGTCTAAGACCATTATTCCTCTCATTTTGATTTATTTAAATCCTAAAATCTAAATCAAATTGTCAAATCAACTAATCTTCATCAAAATTAATCAAATCATGATTAATGCTAATCCTAATAACTCAAATCCTCTATATTTTGCAACTTGCACAATAAATCAATTTATTTGATTTATTAAAACTCCATTTTCATTCAAAAAAGACATCAAAGATGGAATATTCCTCAAATTCAAAAAATCCCTCCAAAAGGGCTTGTACATCCAACAAGGCATTAAAAGCCTCTTACATGTCCTTTTCCTTGAGCCAAGTGGCATTAACTCCATTTTCTTCTCCCTCCAACATGTCACTTCTTCAAATTCAAATTTCAAATGCATGCACATTTATCGAAATGTGCTCAACCTCCTTCCATTAGCATCTTGACAAGTGGCAGAATACCATTGGTCCATCTTTAATCCCACAATCATCATATTCTTCAATCCTCCATCCTTCTTTGTTATAAATATAGAGCTTCTCTATTGTATTGCTCATCCACAATCCATGTAAGATTGCCATGCTCATTTGAATCCACAATCTTAGGAATTTTCATCCATTTTTATCCACATTTCATCTTTCATAGCTAGGTTATGTAGGAATTTCACCAATGAAGCATCAAATATTAATCAAATCATCATCAAGCTTACAAGGGATTTGGAAAGGGCCATTTTCCACATGAAAATGACACTAATTCCCCCATGGGATTGAGAGTTTGTTGCATTAAATAGGATTTGAAATCTTTTTTATTTGTGTTCTTCATTCTATTTCTTGTTTTGTGCATTTCAAATGAATTTGATGGGGAATGTTGATTTAACTTGCATAATAGACTAATGATGTGTTGTTTGGTTGTATTTGTGTAGGTTTAACATCACCATTCACAACTACTATGAAGGAATTCATTGAAGATGTTACTAAAGAAGGTAATTCTTCTAATCAATATGGCGACTCTACAAATGGGTACCTCGAGTTTGAACCTGATGATGATAAAGGCGGAGATGTCTGCATAAATTTGGATGAGCCCACTTATGTCGCTATCACAAGAGATCAGAAAAATACTAATAAAAAAGGTACTCAAAACTCTCCAAAAGTTTTAATTACCAGACCTAGTGCCATTTCAAAAAGTGAAAATGTACCACACAAAACTATAGAGGATTCTTCTAAATCTTCAAATGTGTTATTTTTTGAAAAGTCTACTAGAGATTTGATATTGTTGAATTATACAAAAACTCTAAGGTGAAAATATCACAAGTAGAGTATTTGTAGATGAATCCTAAGGAGTTAGATAGACTAATCGAGTATGTTAGACTAGGACAATCTAAGTCCGATGTGGGCTTAAACGAGCAAATGGTTAGTTCTCAAAACTCAGTTGCAAATGTGGCATCCAACATAAAAACATCTTCATCTTACATCTTTGAAGATAAACCCAATCACTTCTATGTATCATTTTTTGTGAATGGGTTCAAGTTGAATAGCTATGTTATTGATTTTGGCACTTCTGATAATGTTATGTCTGCTCAGAATGTATGTTCCCTAAGGCTGAACTTAACTACTACATTTGGAAAATGCTACTCTATGGAGTCCAAGAAAGTTCCTTGATTGGTAAAATTAAAGATGCACAAGTTGCACTTGCAGCTAATCCAAACAAATGACTCAAACTCATAATTCTAGTGGTTGACATACCTACTAGCTATGGTATGCTCTTGAGTAGAAGTTTTTGTAAAGACCTAGGAGGTGAAATCCAGTTGGATTGGTCCTATTCTACCATACCTATTGGGAGTAAGAAAGTGCACTTAGAGCATAAGCCTAAAGCCAAGATAATAGTGCTAAAATCATAATATCCTAAGGCATAGATTCTATTTCTAGAAGCTGAATTTGAGAGCTATATGCTTTTTTTGGATGAGGATAAAGAAGCTAGTATGGTCGGTCTAGATTCAAATTTGGAAATTTGGATGATTTAATTTGATGGAGTTATTCTAACCCTAGATCAGGAGTAGGTGTGGTACTTATTTCTCCTTCAGGTGAACATTTTCTTTTTTCTTATAAGTTAGAATTTGCAAACACCAATAATACTGCAGAATATCAGGCTCTCTTATTAGGATTGGATGAAGCAAGAAGTATGGGAATTTTAAGATGCTCAAAGTTTTATAAGATGTAGAGCTAATTGTCAAATAGGTGTGGATAATTTTTAATATGAAAAATGGAAGGCTAAGACATTATAAGAACTAGGTATGGGATTCTATTGAGAGTTTTGATGCATTTTTAATAGGGGTTGTTCCTAGAGAACTCAACTCTAGGGATAATTCCCTAGAATTTTGTGCCTCCTTATGTCTCCCCATCCTAATTTCAAAAAAAAATCCTATAGGATTGAGTTAATTTACCGAGCTATCATCCCTGATAACATTAACCATTGGCAAGTATTCAAGAAATGACAAGCACATTCTAGACTTTCTTGAGAACTTTGAAATATTTGCCAAAACCTTCTTTGAATGGAGTGCAAGTGAGTGTAAAGAGTTCTACCCTAATGATACCAATGGCCTAAAGGATGGAGTCATTCAGTTGAAAGGAAATAGAATTCCTAAGGGGTTGGTATCTTTGGAGGACATATTTGACCATCATGATCAGTCAATTAAATGAAAAGTGAGAATTTATTAATATATCAGGAGAGTTTGAAGAAATAAATATTGGCGATCTTGACTCCCCTAAGCTAGTTTACATTTGAGAATGTTTCTCACCAAAAGAAAGAGAAAAATTGATAGCCTTACTCATCAAGTACAAGGAAGTTTCTTCTTGGTGCTATGATGATTTAAGATCTTTATGTATGGAAAGTTTCAGTATCACATTCCATTGAAAGAGAGAATAGTTTCCTTTAGGTAGAAACAAAGGAATTACAACACTAAGGTAAGTGATGGAATTTTTTAGGGAAATTGACAAGATGTTGAAGGCTAGAATAATCTACCTGAATCATCATTCTACCTGGGTAGCGAACATTGTTCCAGTCTGCAAAAAGAATGGTGAAATAAGAATATGTGTGGATTTTAGGAATTTGAACCAAGCATCTTTGAAAGACAATTACCCACTTCTAAATATGGATCATATCCTATAGATGATAGCCGACTCAGAGATGATATCCATGTTGGATGGTTTCTCTAGCTACAATCAGATTAGTGTGGTGGGAGAAAATCACCATAAAGTTTAGTGTTCACCATGCCTTGGGGAACCTTTTCTTACAATAGGATGCCCTTTGGTCTTATTAATGTCAGATAAATATTTCAAAGAGCCATGGATTTGTCCTTTGGAGACCTCAAAAAGAATATCATAGTCATCTATCTTGATGATTTGATGGTGTTTTCCAAGAAAAGAGTGAATCATCTAAGGGATTTGGAGCAAGTACTAAAAAGGTGTAAAGAGCATGATATCTCCATTAACCCCAAAAAGATAGAGTTTAGAGCTACTAAAATTAATTTGTTAGGTCACATAGTATCCAAATAAGGGATTAGAATAGACCTAGACTGAGTTAAAGGTATCCTTCAGCTAAGCCTTCCTTGTAGCAAAACCAATGTGAAATATTTCTTTGGTCAAGTTAATTTCTTAAGGAAGTTTGTTTCAGATTTCTATGAGATTACCAAACATATAGTGGAGATGATGAAATAAAAAAAATAGGTGGAATGAAGCTATAAAGTGAGCCTTTAATGACATCAAAGAAGCCATTGCTTAGGCTCTTATTCTAGTCCAGCCTGATTTTATCATTTACTATTACACTTCAAAGCACACTATGTCTGCTATCCTACTCCAAGCTGATGAGAAGAATGTACAAAATCCCATAGCCTTCATGAGCATTCCATTGAAGAAGCACAATCTTAATTAATATCAAGTAGAAAATAATGCATTTTTAGTGGTGAAATCATTCAAATAATTTCATTTCTATTTATTGCACTCACATTTGGTTGTGTAGGTACTAGACCCTGCTGTCAAAAGCATTCTCACTCAGTAGGATATCGGCTACAACAAAAGAGGAGGGTGGATTGCTAAGATGCATGAATATGATTTGGATCTTAAACCTATAAAACTAGTCTGAGGTAGAGTACTTTGTAATCTGATGGCATAGGATCATAATGATAAGAAGATGAGCAAGATCTTCCTCCAGTTCTGACTATCAGCCTCTAGGATGAATGGTTCTTGGATATTGCATACTTCCACAATTACGAAGAGTTCCCAAAAAATATTTTAGGGAAGAAAAGGAGGAATCTAAAGCTAAAGGTGGCTAAGTATGTCATCTAGGAAGACACCTTATATAAAAGAGGACTAGATGGTGCATTCATAAAATATGTGGAAATAGGTCAGCAAGAGAGGTTGTTGGAGATTTTTTCATAGTGAGGCATGTGGACATTTTTCAATGGTGAGTACTTTCAAAATCCTAAGGCATGGTTATTATTGGCTAGGTATGTTCAAAGATGCTTACTATTGGGTAGCAAGATTTGAAAAGTGCAAGTTGTTTGCAAGTAGACCTCAGTTGGTGACACTCCCACTTAGGCCTATTGTAATTAATGGGCCCTTCCAAAAATGGGGCCTTTATTTTTTAGGACCTATTAGTCCTCAATTGAGTGAAGGTCACACTCACATTATCACAACCATAGACTATTTTACCAAGTGGGTAGAGGAAATTCTTGTGAAGAGAACCACTTCGAAGGTGGTTTGTGACTTCATCAAGAAGAACACTTTAGTCATATTTGGAGTTACCTACAAGCTATTCACCAATAGTGTAGCAAGTTTCTCCTCCAGTGAAATATCAATTTTTTGTTATGACTATGGAGTCTCTTTATCACATTCAGCTGATTATTATCCCTAGGGAAATGGCCACGCTAAATCTAGCAATACAAATTTGGTAAGTATGACTAAGAAGTTGGTGAATGAGAATCAAAAGGATTGGAATAAGAAGCTCTATGAGGCTCTATGGGAAGATAGAATGACTCCAATTAAAGCAATCAGAATGACTCCTTTTGAGTTGGTATATGGAGTGGGAAGTGTATTTCCTCTTCCACTAGAATTATTCACTTGTAAGTTGCGGAATGCAATTGCAAATCAAGAGTTCTATGATGCCTTAGAAAAGAGGGTCTTTTATTTGGCCAAGGTTGAGGAGTAATGTGATGAAACGGTGGATAAAATAACTATGCATTAGGCCAAGGTCAAGAATATTTTTTATAAGAAGACCAAATTGAGGAAATTTATGATCTAGATGACTTAGTAGTACTATGGGATAAACACAAGGAGCTGAAGGGTGCTCATAGAAAATTTGATGCTCTCTAGACTGGTCCATTCAAGATCACTCATGAGTGTGGAACCAATACCTTCTATTTGGATTATTTCAATGATACCCCTTTTCCTATCCCTACAATGGGTAGGATCTCAAACTCTACCAGATTTGATTGCCTTTCGAGGTTTCTCTTTGTAAATAGTTAGCTTAGGGTTTTGTTCCAATTTTGATTGTCTCCTCTTTATGTTTGATATTTTTGGTTTGAATAATATTTTGACCATGTGACCCAATGGATAAAGCACTGATCATGTGAATTTTTATTTTGGGTTCTTTGTTTCATTCTTATCAGCTTCTGTCCCCAATCAAAGCCAATTGTTACTACATTTTTGGTCATCCCTAGGAGATTTATTTTATCCCTAATTTTGGCTATGTTATGAGTTGACAGTGTTTTAAGTAAACAATATAACTTGGGTGGTGTTTACAAATGCTCCTCTAACCTTCCATTTTCCTACCAAGAGACTTCCCTTTGCTTTGTCTTTAACATGTGGCAGTGTTTTTCTAAGTTATGTGAACCTTTATCCTTTCCACTCTGATTCATTTTCATAGTTAAGTCAATACTGGCAGTATTTGAACATTGTGTTCATCGAACTCCACCATTTACTACATAGTGAAATAATGACTAACTCGTCAAGTGTTAATTGAGAAGTGAGTGGTGTTTTATGAGGAAGGATGAACCTGGGTGATGATTTATAAGGTTATGTGAACCACCCATCTCTCCACCCCTTAGCCATTCCTTTTCAAATTTTTGAAAAGTAGTTGCAATGAAGTGGTGATGTGAAATCCGACATGTGTCTACATGACAAGGGGATGTCATTTAATGCCTATCTACTTGCACATTTCCCATAGGGAATTAAAAGGAAATTCATGCAAGAAGCAAACATTCCTTAGTTGTGACATTAACACTAGGATACATGACGAGGGAGAGCACACCAATGCAGATTTTCATCCTCAGAGTTCATAATTTTTCTGAGGTATTTACATCCTTGTTTTTTCCTTTTGAATTTATAGTTTCCAATCTTATTTTTTCTTCCATTACAAATTTCCCAATGAAAGTTAATTCAAACCCTATAATTTTAGTCATGGCAAGAATTAAGTGTTAGGGTTATGACTATATCTCAAGGTTAATGTGTGACATGCCTAAGATAGGGAAAACCAAACTCAGGAAAAAGAACATACATGAATTTAGGGAAAAATTCAAGGTACCCAATCCACCACCCATCACACCGAAGGTTGTCGATAATGGATTTGTGGAAGTAGTTGCATTTCCCATAACTGTCTAGTTCCCATAGCTAATTCTAGAATGCATAAGGCATTATGACTATCAGACTTAGGAAATCAAAATTGAAGAAAATAGGTTGGTGGTTAAAATTCAAAGAGCCACTTTTTTAATCATGCTTGAGGATTGTGAAAAAATATCCTTACTCAACCCTAGATTTCACAAACGCTCAGATTGAGTTCTCACTCAAAAAGAGGTATTACCAAAATATAATGGCAAAAAATTATTTGGTGAAACCCAAGTGGGGTAAATCTCAATTGCCTCAAAACCTCTACAATAACCATTTTGTGGATGAGATATCCAACATGGTTATGTTGTTACATAGACTTCGGGGGAAAAAATATGCATATGGTTTCCAGGAATGGATCTAATTTTTCATCTAGATACTACTTAAGGGGAGCCAATATCTAGATTAGGTGACACTCAACAGTGACAGGATACACTGTTTTCTTTTTTTATTCATAGATCAATAAGTCGTTCTATATGTCTTCTTATTTAATTTATGTCATTGCATGTGCTAGACCATGTCCAGGTTTGAGGCCAAGTGACCTTCCTTGTGCTTAGGTACCAATTTTCAAGTACCTTGATAAGTTGTAGATTAACAAGAGCTTCCTTCATCATAGGAGGATATCTAATGCTCTTACCATGAGAGTGACCATGGAATTACAAGGAAAATTTGAGATGCAACTTTCTCTAAAATCCATATAGTTTGTTGATTTCTATGGTAGCCATTTTATTCAATTTCAAATATTCTCTTATATAAGAGTTGGTAGTTTTACTGGTTTCCCTATCAAACTCCCAAGGCACCTGGAAGATAAATTTGTAATGATCGAGGTATGCAGACAGTTGGATGGTGTCAACAAAAGATGCCAATAGTGGAGAAGAGTGACAGTATAGTTTCTAGTTGGTTTTAGCCCCTTCACTTGTGAATCCATGTATGATGTTGTAAACATAGAAAAGGAAATATCCAGGTATAATTTGAAAACCTACAATGAACATTTTCATTTTTATCTCAAAGATTATGTGAAAAGTAATTTGAAAATAGGACCTGGCGTTTTCCATCTTCCAACTTTGGAGGATTATTCAACTAAATTCTTTGACGAATTCAAGGTGAGGAGAAGGAACTAGATGAGATTGTCTTTGAGACAAATAGTCATCTATGGTTTAGGTTGGGATGTGCAAGGAATTAAGGATGATGAATTTGACCTAGTAAACCCTTTTACTAAATTAATAGAAAATTGGCCCATCCCTACTATGGATTGGAGGAATAAAGAAAAAGAAACAATTGAATCAAGGAATATAATTTTTTTAGAAAGGACTCAAGAGTGTGTCACTAAAAAGATAACAAAACAATCTTTCCCCCCAAACTAGGTCATAGAACACTCTACCTATAGGAGGTAGTTTCCAACCTTCTATGATTGTAGGAATCTCTAGAGCTACTTCACATTCAGTGCCATGAAGAACTCAAGGTGATCATGGTGAAGAACCTCTTGATAGAAATGTGTTTCAGCTGACTTGTGGAGAATATCTCCTTGATTTACCCCATTTGGATTTGTGGAACCCTTATAAAATGCTTTGTGTTCCCCATTAAAAGTTTGAAAATTCTAGCTAGTATCATGTATCTAGGGTTAGGGTTGTATTTTGTTATAGTGCTTTAGGGTTTATGTTGCTTAAACCATTTTCAAATGGCCTCAAGTTTGCATCCTTTGCTATGGTTATAATTCATCATTGACCTATTGTTGGTACCTGGTCATCTAAGTTGTGAATTATGCCCATTAACTCATTCTATTGACCGACCCCTAAATCCTAGTAAGCTTGTCATTACCTGTTGTCTAAATAAAAATGTTGCCTTTATACTATGTAGGTGAAAAATAATTGAAATATTTGTCAAGTCCTAAGTTTTATCCTAAGGTTTCATATCCTCACCCATTGTTTTCCTAGTTGTGGCCCCTTTTTATGAACTAAAAATTTGCATGTGCAAATTTCCTATTTTACGAGGATTGTTTGATAGCCGAGAGCACATCCTGGTCATTCCTTGCGCCCCCATTTGATTTTGTTCCACATTAAAATATTATCATGGGTTGGCGAGTGAATGCCACATATATGCTACATGGGCAGGCTCGACATCATTAAAAATTCAGAGGGAGATGAGATGGAGAACATCAACAGTGGTGAATGAAGTTATGTGGATGCCTTTGGATCATTCCCCGCTTCCCTGTTTGAATTATTTTTACTTTTAAATACTATCACGGGGCAGTGGGTGGAAGACATCTGTCTATGGGACCCAGTAGGATTTGAAGGAAATATCTCTATTCAATGAGATCAACAGTTGAGGAGGGGTGATGTGGTTCAATCCTGACCACTCCTCGCCATCCCATGGGGGACCCACCTCTACCTCCCTTCTCTCAATGAGGAAGTGGGAGAATGTCATGTGGCGTCACCCTAGCTATGAAGGAAACATTAGGAGATAGAAGAAAATTAATGAAATATTTCACCACTGATTGAAATTGTTAAAGTTTAGGTTGCTAAAGGGAATTTCAAAGTCACATGTTGTAATAACCAAAGGATCTTCTAATCATGGCCGTCGATTGAACCTGAGGATTATGTGCATAGGAATGTGAGCTTGAGTTAAGATATGCATGTATTGAGGGTGGGAGATTTAATCTCATCCCTTCCTCTTCTTCTTATTGATAAGAGTTGCAAACAAGTTAAGATTCATGGGGGAGTGGGGAAACTAATACGTGACCTTGTGCTTCGACAATAAGAAGATGGTGGAGCCCACAGATCACTAGCAAGTGGCCCCACATGGCTGGTTTTGGTTGGATGATGGAAATGATTGTTCATAGTCAACTTTCTCAAACTATGCTGACTCAATCAGAGTTGGTGGTTGTTTCATTTTGCAGCAAGATCGACAAATAGCATTCAAAGTTGAGATCGAGGGAATGTGAGTTGTTTTGGTTTGCACGAGAGACCCATAATGGTTGATAGGACACTGATCTACCAAATTAATTGATTGTAAGGATTTTAAAACTTGTTTTAAAGAACAATTGCGAATTGATAAAAGAATTCAACATATCCAGGGAAAATATTACTACATTTTCAAGCTTGTTCGACATCAGAGTTAGGGTTCTAAGCTTGCATCAAGCTAGTAAGTTGGTATACTATCTTTCCTTTGAGTTTATTAAGAAATTGATTAATTATGATTTCTCTATCATTTTTTCATTATGATTTTCTTGGTTTTACATTTATTTTAAGTTTTTATGTTCATTTAAGAACATTTTGTTAGTCCTGCATTGTTATAATTTATGTCAAACCCTTGTTCGATCCGCAAGTTTTATTTTGTGAAACTAGAAACCTAGTTTACAAAAAGCCTTGAGTCATGACTCCTAAAACAAAAGCATCTTAATCTAAGGAGGAATCCTTTACCTCTAAAATATTTTTGGAGTAAGGACCTAGCTAAGCAGCTGCTACCCTTGACCAATGAAAAAAAGAAGGGTCAATTCCTTTTTTGGGGTACACAAGTAGTTGAGGGCCTGGTTGACAAGTATTGTGCTATTAGGGATTCCAAATTTCCCTACACTAGGTGGGAATTATTTTGTGGCTAGTTTGGAAATAGGAATTGTGGTGTTCCAGTGGGTAACCCTTGGAATCTCAACTGGGAAAAATTGGCTGTGCGGAATATATACCTAGACATTGATTTGTTAAAATCAATAGTTGTCAATTATGAACCAGTCACCAGGAATGTGAGGTCTTTTGATATAATTGACATGGTTAAAGTCACCAAGGAATAGATTTCTCATGTTTTCAAACTCACTGAATGGAGTGAGGACCTAGTTCAGATTAATGAAAAGGCTCTTAGGGAAGAATATGACAAAACTAAACATGCATTCAAGGTCCATATCATGCCAAAGTACCTAGAAGAGATTAATGGTCATAAGGTTACATTGGGACCATTTGATAAGGAGCCATATCCTATTAATTATTTTGTCCCTTACTTCTAGAGAAATTTATACTCCCTTTATCAGTTGATTGGCTATGAACCAATCATTGGAATTCCCATGGCATGGATGTATATGGCGGCACACATCCAACACCCCTAGTATTACACAATATATGATTATGTAGAGTTTCTTGCAGAGAAAATTCATGAGGATCTGGTAAAGTTGAAGAAGGGTGAGATGGGTGTAAGATTCAGTTGGTATTTACTACTCATGCACATGTTTCTATTCAAGGGTGCACCCTATTTTTGGAGGAATATAACACTGGACACGGTAAAACATAATTTGGAGTTGTTGGTCCAATGTTGGACCACAACCCTTGATAAAGATGATAAAATTTTTGACTTTCTGATATTTGAGAATTTTTTTCCTCTAAGTTGAGAAGAGCTCTGGCTATGAATGTTCCAAGAATTCCCAAGGCCCAACATGATATCTTGGAACCTAAGGATAGGTGGCCTGAATTGGGGGTTGATCATAATTGGGGAGATGTTTTCCCTTGTCCTGCATATATTGTTTTGAGAGTGTATGGTTCTATTGTCGCACCTCATCTATTTCCTAAATGTGTACTAGAAAGAATTGGGTTTCTTGAGGTGATTTACTAGTTGGGAAGTGTGGAGAACAAGCACTTGAAGGATCAGGGAAAGGGGGCATTCTTCCCTTCATACAAATTTTTCTCTAATTTTGTAATGATTAAGGGAGGTTTGGATAAGATAAATGATATGCTCAAAACTTTTCACATGAAAAGAGCAAGGGCGAGAGAGTATCATGATCCTAAAGGTTTCATATCCTGGTTAAAAGTGAGGAACAAGAGTTCCAAATTTGTTCATATTTTATAGTACCCTAAGCATGTAATAAGGAACATCTTTGATCTTGTGGAGCAAGAGGATAGAAAAGAAAATTGTATTTATTTTAATAAAATGCAATGAAAGGAAAGGGAAAAGAAACCTAAATTCGCTACTCTTGTAAAAGTCCCCAATATAATGCAGAGAATGGAACTTGTGTTCCAAAACTTTGAAACAATGGTTGGTCACCTTGGAGATGAAATAATGATTCAATACAAGGGGAAAGCCCCCATGCGGGAGGAACAGGGTGGAGGGGAAATCCTGGTTGTGGAGGAAAGCCCTATAAATTAGCCTCCTAACAAACAAAAACTAAATTTTTTCATAAGGAGGAAGAACAAAGCAAAGAAATATGATGTAGTAGTTGTTCCTTCTCAATAAGAGGACCAAAGAGTTTCTTCTCCAGAGCCAAAAATTCCACCACCATCTCCTCCAAGCTCAATTGGGCCTAGAATTATGGATGTTGATTCCCCATTACAACATGCCTCACCACCAAAAGAGCCACCATTGCAAAAAAGGGTCAAGTCAACAAGTTTAGTGGATTATGATGATGATGAATCTAATGAGGAAGTCTAGGTATCTAAGTAGGAATTGCAAAAAGGAATTCCTCTTACACTAGTAGTGATTGTGCCACAATTACTAGGTATGAGGTTGAGCAAGGCTAACCTCACTAGGATAAACAATTCTGATAATGTCAGGGTTGAAGCATGCACAAGATTTATGGATGATGATTCATTTGCAAAATTCAAGGCTTTCATGGAGTTTTCCTATAGAGCTAAGAAGGATGGATATGTTACTACTATGGATAAGCAAAAAAGTCTTCATCTAGAGTTATCTAAGACAACTATTCAAGCATAGGTCCTAAAGGAAATGAAATCCAAATTTCATGGAATGATGAAAGCAGAAGGAAGAGCATTACTAAGGAATAGTGGTGGTTTTTTTTACAAGAATATGGTCTAGCCTCTTCCATTTCCTTTTATACAATAAAAAGATGTTATAGACCCCTTTATAATTCAAAGGAGGAAGCCACAATTGTAATACAAGGATATGCATTTAGTGAATAGTGGGATGCATTATCTATATGGGGCTTAGCTCCAAGTACAAGAAATCCTAATATTGCAGATCCTACACCAAATTACAGAGGAGGCTTGATAGTAAAAAGAGTGTTAGAGACATTATCTCTTGAGGAAGAAAAAATTTTAGCGCATGTTACTCAGTTTACGAAAGGCATTGTGGAGTCAACAACTATTGAGAAGGAGAAATTTTGGAAGCAATATAATGAATTTCTAGTTGATTATGGGAAGAATGAAACATAAAAGATGTAGTTGCAAATGGAGATAACATTATTGAGGAAAAAATTGCAAAACTTGCAATCAGGAGAGCAAACACAAACTGATGCTACCTCTTCCCCTATTTCACATGAGCCAACACCTATTGATTATGCCCTTCCACAAGTTTCTCATGGGAAATTATGCCGAACAATATGGGAAATGTACCCATATCAGTGGTAGAGCCAGACACATTAGAAGTCCCACATGTATTGGAAGGTGTCAGCAAGGATGAGTTGCTTAAGTAGCTAAATGATTGCAAAGAGAAGTGTGATAATAATGATAGGGAGATATTTCTCAGTAATATGAATATTTTCACTACAATCTTGGACCATTTGAATAGATGGGTTATTAACAGACTAAACAACATTCATGATAGCTATTCCTCTATGAAGTCTACTATAAATAATTTTGGCAATGATAAGGAGAGAGCTATTCTGCTTATGGAGACATGGATCCCCAGGTTGCAAGAGTTGAGAATGATGTCTATTGGAGCTAATGAGGATGTTGACCCCCATGAGAATATTAATCCCAATCTAGATTGTAAATGAAATTAAGGAGTTAAGGGGAGGCATAGAGCCTTTGGAGACTAGGATAAGGGAGTTGGTCAAAAAATTTCACAATCAAATCATGGCCTCCTCCCATCTATTGAAAGGGATGATTGTAACATAAAAACCTTATAGGAGTGGAGAAAGGAAACTGATGATGTCATTTCAAGTCAAGTTGATTCAATTTTTCAAGAGCATGATATGGGTATGCTAAAGAGGAACATAGACATGTTGGCCCATGTAGAGATTGTCTTGGTAGAGTTTGATAAAGAAGCCAATCAAGTTATTATCAAATATTCACCTTATAGAAAAAAGGTTGATAGTGTCTTGAAGTTGAGCTAGCCCATTGAGGATGAGTTCTAGGCCTGGAAGAGAAAATACTTAGATGTATTGGAGGATTGAGCTGAATTGGTGGGCTGGTGAGTATAATTATGGTTTTGAAGACTACAACCATGGTGATTAATAGGTGAGAGAGACAATGCATAGCCTGGAAATAGTACAAATTAGGCTTTTTTTGAAGTATTCCAAAATATTGTTCTCTCCCCAACATGGAAATTGGTGGCACAAATGTTGACTTGGATGGGTCAATTTTATATCTTTCTGATGCTTTTCATTCTTTTAAAGTTTTGTTGATTGTACATGCACGTGCATAATACTTTTGGCTCATGAAGGATATATTTTGAAGTTGTTGTAACAAGTGAAAGATTCCTTTTGGAAGGTTGGTGTATCTTTTTCGAAAAATGAAAATAATTTGTCTTATATTTTTTTCCCCATTTTCAAAGGTGCAAATATAACTATCTAGGGACTATTGAAATTAAAATTGAAATGTATGTCAAATGAAAATGTGACTTTAATTGTAATTTGTCCCTATGTTTGTTGCTCCCATGTTTCTATAAATGGGAATTCAAGGTCAATTACACATGTCTTTTGATGGTTAAGAAAATTTTGAGCTCATGTAAGAGTTGTTTCATATTTTCAAGTGCAAAGAAATAGATTAGTGTTGAGTCTTAGGAAGGCATTCAAATTTTCAATAAGCATAATGGTTTTATAGTAGCAATGGAATGTGAAGGATAATTGAAAGTTCTAGAATTAGTTTCTCTCTATATTTTTCCTTCCAAATTATGAATAAAGGGATCAAGGTTCTTCTATTTGTCTCAAGTCATTTAGACTGAATGTATGATGTTGTTTTTGCTTTAGTTCAAATAGATAAATAATTACTTAAAATATATCATAGATTTGTAAGTGAAATCCAAGGATGATTAAGAAGTTTCTATTTTTGGATGCATTGAGTCATGTGTTGTAAAGTAGTATACAATAGTCTTTAAATATTTGTCTCCATTGTTGATGTATTACAGTTTATTACAAGTGTGATTTCATTATTAATAGATAAGGCATTGATCCATGTATTTGGTTATCTTTGATGTTAGTGAGCTTGCCTATACCTAACAAAGAACACAAATCTTAATTACAATTTCTGACACACCTATATTTGTAGTAAAATGGTAACAAGTACCATTCATTCCTAGCTTTAGATACTAATTCATACAAGGGTCAACCAAAACCTTAAGTAATTTTCTGTATTTTCATCTAATGGGAATACATCTATCTATTTCAATGTTCATGATAAAATGTCATGAGAGTATCATATAAGCATTGTCAAGATCACCCTCTTGGGTTTCATAGAGCTCGAAGAGTAGAAGTAGATTTTAAGCAATCCTTTACTTGTGTGTTGTCCAATCCTTGCCTTTTCTTATCATTGAATTGTGGAAAATTCATAGGCATTTGGTGAGAGCAATTTTTTTTCAAAAAAAATTACCAACTAATTGGCCACTCTATTGGGGAGATTGCTAGTCCAATGTCTCTAGTTTAGATCTAGTAGAGTCAGAGTCAAGTTTTTTATTGTTCTTCACTAATTAGAGAATAATTAGTTCAAATTTTCATCATATAAGTCACATCTATTTTTATTCTTCAAAGTATGGTTCATTCCTCCATCTTGTGTCTGTAATGTTCAAAGTCTTCTCTAATATTGCGAGTTCAAATTCAATGTGTAATAAATTTCTATTTCCCAGTATCTTGGGTGGAGACTCTAAAGTATCTCATGCTAGTACGAGATTAAATTCCAAGAGAGAAAGTGAGAAAGAGAATTATGAGATACAATTTGATACCACGAGGAATACCAGAAGTTACACAAAGAAGCATCCTAAACAGAAGATGGATTATGAGCATTCAAAGGACAAGCAACTAACTTGGGTGAAGAAACATGCTGAATCAAGTAAGTCTATTGAACTTCCCATTAATGCATCTCTTACTTTTAATAATGAGGTAAATAGTGCAAATATTCATGAAGAAGCACATGAAGTCGAGGTTCCTAATGTAAATTAGGGGATTTTTCCCACTGAGGAAGTGTTTGAAAATGAAATTGATGTGTCAAGAGAAGAATATAGATGGGAATTCTAGGAGAAAAATAAGTTCTCAGAACCTTTAACTTCTAGAGTTGGATTTGTCTTTAATGGCAACAAGTAAGGTGAAGCCCTTAATGTAGAAGTGCACCTTCCTCTTGAGGGAGAACCAACTAATATTATTTTCTTTACCCTTGATTCGAGTGAATCTAGAGATATCCTCAAAGATGAGGATGATATAGATAAAGATATGCAAGCCTTAGAGGAAGATGAGATTAGGCTTAAAGAAGAAGAAGAATTTAGTCTTAGGGAGTTGGAAGAAAAAAGAGAAAAGGATTTGAAAGAAAGGGAAAATAGAATCAAGGCTAAGATGCAAGAAAGGGATGCTCAGAGGAAAAGAATAGAAAAGATGAGAGAAGAAGCAAAACAAAAAATAATTTATAAAAATGCTTCTAAGTTTGCTACTAAAATAACCCCTGATCCACCTAAGGTGAAAATTCAAATTAGAACCTCTACTACCACTACTTATACCACATTTGTTGCAACCACTAAAGCCTCAAATCCATCTATTGTCACTAAGAAATCAAAACTTATAGATCATAGGAAGAAGCCCACTAACTAGCCAAAGAAAAATACCTTTAATACCTTCACCACTAACACCAGTACAAGTACCAATACTTCATCTAGTAATTCCTCCACCCGAAATGTTAAGATTGATCCTACCCATCAACTACACCCCCAGACCCTAAGATCTTGAGATTGCAATTAGAGAATGATAAGTTGCTGCAAGAATTGAAGAATACTGAAATGGAAGCTTCAAATGTAGAAATAGCAATGAAGATATATTTCCTTAAGATCTCCATACTTGATCCAGTAGCTTCAAGCTCTGGACATATTGATAGTGAATCACCAAAGAAGTTTGAGGGACACATCACTAGTGGAGGTGGTGGGAATGATAATAATAAGAATTCTTATTTTGAAGATGATGATGGAAAGAAGAAACGAGGTGGTAGTAATGGTGGAGATGGAAAAGGTAAAGATAAGAATCAATCTGATGACCAAAAGGATGATGAGAATAGAAATTCTCATAGAGACCGAGCTACCAGGAGACCAATGCAAGTTGAGAGATATCAACAATTGTGCTTTACTAGGAATCCTGGTTATCCCAATCCATTTCTTGAAGATTTCAGGCCTACTTTGGTTAGATTCTTTGGAAACAATGCCTTGAGTAGGGAGGACCACCTTAAAGCATTTTCCAATGTCATGGATGATTTTGAAGTAGAAGCAGATGATGACATGATGAAGTTATTCTTGTAGTCACTTACTGAGGATGCTAGATAATGGTATAGGAGTTTACCTGCTAGGATTACTGGTTCTTTGGAGGAGTTTAAGAGGTTGTTCAAATAAAAGTATGATGATAAAACTAACTCAATGTTCCTTCTAAATCAGTTCAATAATATTGTAAAAAATTCTAATGAAGGTGTGGCTGACTTCAATGTGATATTTCAAAAGTTTGTGAACTAGTTACCTCCTCATTTGAAATTGAATGATAATGTATGCTTGGTGAACTACTGCAATTCCTTTGATGCAAAGATGAGTTATCGCTTGTTGGATAAAAACCCTCAAACATTGAGGGAAGCTTATAAGATGGTCATCAATATTGAAAACATTTGTAGAGTAGATAGTAAGGTTGGAAGAATGGATGATGTAAATATCCTCAAGAATATAAAGAGAGAAGATAAAATTTATGGTGCTAAAGGAGGTTCTCTTGAGGATAAGATTGATAGTTTTACTAGTACCATGAAGGATCTAAGCAACAAAATTTCCACGCAAGAGAAAGGTATATCAAATGAAAGGTCAAATTATCATAAGAATGAAAGACCTCCTCAGTTGCAGGATCATCTATATAATACAAACTAGCATAATGGGAAGCCCATCCCTAACAATCAAAAAAAAGTTCAAAGCAAGGTTTCTCTAAATCCTTTGTAGAAAAAATAAATCAATTTTGTTGATGAGACCCCTTGGTGTATGGTTTTGAAAATGCCACATTCTGCTAATTAGTGTGTAGTTGCATAGATGGTTGAGGTTGAAGAAGATGTACCTGAAGACTATGATCAGTCCAATGAGGATGATGTTGACATTAATATGATCATGGATGGTTTTAATTTTTTTGAAAATGAATGCTCATTTTGTTTGGAGTCCCATGAAATGGATGTGGATGACCAAAGGCATATTGCCAGTAAATATCACTAGCAAGTTCTCTCTAATGAAGATGATGAAAGTGATAATGAAGTGTACACATTGGAAGTAGCTGAGGAAAATGTGTCCTTGGTGGGACCTTCAGATGAAGAAATTGCAAGATATACAGTGGCTTTGGTTGCACAAGCTAGAGGTTCATATCATCTGAGGAATAGAAAAGTTGGTGGTGACCAAAGGTAGCCCTACTGGCCTTTTTATCAAAGAAAAAAATGGGAAAGGTAAAGAGAAAAATTTGATGGTAAAGGGGAATCACTTTAAGCTAAGGAAAGTAGAGGAGACAAAATTTGGGCTAAGAAAGTTGATATACAAAAAGTATATGGAGAGCTCAAATCCCCTTCTATGAAAATGAAAGCACAAAAGTAGGATTTTAAAGCAACAAGAAAGGAGGCCAAGCCTAGAGTTGAGACAATAAAGAATCAATAGAAGGAGATAAGTATAGAACAAGGTATGATCCCAATCCATTTACCTAAATACACTCCTATTGACATGTTTCAATTTCTTAGTCAAGTAAAAGTTTTTTACCTTTTCTTGAGATGATGAGAATTGATGAGCAAAAACAAAAGGTAGTATCCCTTATCCATGGTGTTACTAGAGCCTGTATTGAATTAGTGGTTTCCACTCCACCCAAAGTGAGTGAAAAGGAAAATAAAAATAAAGAAGTTAAGGGATTAATCATTGCAATCCCTCATATTTTTCTACGGAATTTAGTGACTATTTGTCCTAGAAAGATAGAAACATTCTTCCTCACACTGATTGTTGAGGGAAACTTTCTAAAAAATTGTATTATTGATTTTGGAGCATCCAATACTATAATTCCATCCAAGATCACAGAGGAATTAGGACTAAAATTTGATAGTACCCATGGAAAATGTTATTCTATGGACTCAAGGGAAGTCCCTATGACCGGTGTAATATATGAGCTTCCTTACAAATTAGATGCATATCTAGAGAAAGAGTTCAAGATGAGTGTGGTGGTGGTACATATCCCACTCAACTATGGAATGTTGCTATCTAGGAAGTGGATTGTTTCCATGGGAGGTAGCATGCAATGTGAAATTTCTTACGCTACTTTCCCTATTGATGGTAAGTATTTCCAAGTGGTTAGAGAACTGAAAGTGCCACATATGTTGGAGCATGCTCCTGAAGATGATATAATTCTTTTTATAGATAATGATATTTGTGAATTTAAGGTAGAAGAGCTACCAAGAGAAAGTGGTGGGCAACTTTCACCCATAGATAATGAAGTTTCAAGATTATCTAACAAGAATGGACTATGGAAAATGTACTTTGACAGTGCAAGTTCTAAGGAAGGATCTCATACAGGTATGTTGATGGTGTCACCTAGTGGAAACACTTATAAGTTTTCTTTCACTTTGTCCTTTTTTTGTACAAACAATGTGGCAGAGTATGAGGCCTTGCTACTAGGATTAAGGTTAGCTAAAAGGAATGGGATAAAGAAGCTAATGGTGATAGGTGACTCTGAGTTGGTGATATCCCAAGTGATATCTAGATATGCATGCAAAAATAACAAATTGAAACAATATAGAAATGTTGTCTAGGATTCGATTGATCAGTTTGATGCCTTTGGAATCGACTGAGTGGAGAGAGGACAAAAAAGAGTGGCCGAATTACTTGCAAACATTGCATTAGGACCAGATAATGTAACTTTTTTTAGGTATTTACAAGTTTGAGGTACAAGCAAGACCATCAATCCCTGACAATGTACATAATTGGAAAATCTTCAATGATGTTGAAGACATTCTGAATTTTTTGAAATTTGTTGATGAATATGAGGGTTATGAGATTGATTTTGCTACTTTTGTTGAGAATATAGATGGTAAGGATATAGTCTTCAAAAATGAAGTTATTTAGCTGAAGACAAACAAAATTCCCAAGGGCCTTGTAGCATTAGCAAGAGTCTTTGATAGTTAGGACAAAAGCAAGGTTAAAACAATTGCCACCCATCCAGATGATCTAGAAGAAGTGAATTTGGGGATTGAAAATGCCCCTAAAAAGATGTATGTGGGAAAGAAGATGAAACCTAAGATCAAGGCAATGTTGATTTACTTATTGAGAAAACATAGACATTTCTTTGGTTGGTCATATGATGACCTGAAAGCCTATAGAGAGGAATTATTCCAACATGAGATTCCTTTGAAAGAAAATGTCAAGCCTTTCAAGAAGAAGCAAAGACCCATCAATCCAACCTTAGCTCTTAAAATGCAAGAGGAACTAGTTAAGCTAAGGGATGCTTGTATTATAAATCCTATTAGGCATTCCTAATGGGTGTCTAATTTAGTGCCAATTAGGAAGAAAAATAGTGATATAAGGTTATGTGTGGATTTTGGAAATCTAAACATATCATCATTGAAGGATAACTATCCACTACCAAACACGAAAGCCATGTTACAAAAGGTAACTGGTTGTGAGTTATTGTCTATGATGGATGGTTTTTCTAGATACAACCAAGTGAAAGTGAAGGAGTCTAAGCAATATAAGATTGCATTCACAACTCCATGGGGAACCTATGTGTATGCAAGGATGCCATTTGGTTTAACTAACATAGGTGTGACTTTCGAAAGGGCTATGGATGTAGCCTTTTCTAATTTTATTTACTTTTTCATCAAAATTTACCAAGATGATTTGATAGCTTACTCCAAGAAATAGGAAGATCATTGCATGCACTTGGAGAAGATATTCATCAGGGCACTAGAATATGGAATATCACTAAACCCAAAAAAGTGTGCCTTTGGAGTTATTGAAGTCAAGTTGTTGGGGCACATTGTGTCCAAGGAGGGAGTGAGAATTGACCCTGAGAGGGTAGCTTCCATAGACAAGATTCCCTAACCAAAGAATGTCAAATGAATTCAGTCATTCTTTGGCCAGATGAACTTCTTGAGGAGATTTGTAATGAATTTTGTAGAGATCACAAGATCTATCTCCAAGATGCTAAAGAAGGGAGAAAAGGTATTTTGGAGTGAGTAGCCTAGTCAAGCATTGAAGAGCATAAAATAGACTATCAAGGATGCCCCAGTTTTAAGAACTCCTAACTTTTCCAGGCCATTAAAAATATTCTCATTTGTATCATTTCATATTATTGTTGTTGTTTTGTTACAGAAGAATGAAGAACGTTTTGAAAAAAAAAAATCTATTTTTAGTAAATCACTTCAAGCTATAGAGTTAAAATATTATTTAATAGAGGGGTATGTGTAGGATCATCATGGAAAAAACACACCCTTAAGTGGCAAAAAATTTAGAAAAACTAGAGTTAGGAAACCTGACGTAAAAATTTGAATAAGTTATGTATATTATTTCAAAAATATGTAAGAATAGAATCTATAGAAAATTGAATGTAGTTTCTAAACTACTAGGTTTTTTAAATATATTTTTGGTTTAAATTCAAAATTTCAATGCAGAGTACTTAAATTTCAGGGAAAAAATAAGAAGTAGGTGTCTGTTTAGCCACCCTAACCACAATAAAATGATAATATTTTTTTTATAATATTTTAGATATAAGTAGAGGACTCATGTCTGGATGTGATGTATATTTTTTTGTAACTTTTTTCTAAGTAAATAATCAATTATGAATTTTTTATTACAACTTTAAAAAAATATAAAAACAGTCTCGTATGTCTAACCACCTTACTTAAAACTTGGTCAAAACTTCATGAAATTCATTTTTTTTTAATCCTATAGTATGTGAAGCATAGAATGTGACACATGTTTCAAATTCAAAATATGTGATACCGTTTGAAAACTATAGGTGTTTTGCAATCAGCCTATCAATTAGGACTTTAGTCATAATTCAAATAGAAAATGAATAATAGTTATTTATTAAATGCAAAGTAAAGCATAATTTATATTGGTGGAAAGCTGAGAATCTCCTTTAAAAACCTTTTTTGTTTCATTAATTTTGGGTAAAAAAAGTCTTCAGCCACATACCCATCATATTGCCACTTTTTGGCCCATCATGATTTTGCACATACTTAGAGAATCAAGCATATGCACTTGTTAAGGCTATGAAGAACTTCAAGACTTATCTAGTTGGAGCCATAGTCATTTCTTATGTCCCAATTGCAATTGTAAAGGACATCTTTACTCAACATGAAGTCACAGGTAGAAGATGTAGATGGATAAACAAAATTTAAGAATTTAATATTGACATCTAGATAACCAAATTGGTGAGAGGTCAGGGATTGGATAAGTTAATGGATGAAGTGAACCTGGATGCCAATCAGATAAATTTGGAAGATGATACATTTGTGATATGGAGTGTTGTGATTGGTATAAGGATGTTATTTATTACTCGCAAAGAATGCAATACCCTCAGGAATTAAATAAAAATGATAAAATAACTCTTAAGTTACACACCATTAAATATGTGATCATAAGAGGTGAGTTGCGGTGGAGAAATTTGGAGGGTGTATTGTTGAAATATATTGATAAGACCAGGGCCTTTGAGTTGTTAAAAGAAATGCATGGTGGGGTATGTGGTGGACATTACATAGCTAAAACCACTTTCCACAAAGTATTGAGGTTTGGATTATGGTGGCCTATAGTTTGTAAGGATGCATACAAACTAGTAAGAACATGTGATGCATGCCAAAGGTTTTCTAGGAAACTAAAATTCTTAGGTAACTTTCCTCTTAGACCAGTTACCGTGTAGGAACCCTTTCAACAATGGGGTATTGACTTTATTGGAGAAATAGATGAAAAGTCTAGTGGGAGGAATTCATGGATTCTTATGGCCACAAACTATTTTAAAAAGTGGGTGGAAGCCATCCCAAAAAAAAGAGCAACAAGTAAAGTATTCATAGACTTCCTGATGAAAAATATATTAATTGGGTTTGGAGTACCTAAAAAAATTGTCTTAGATAATGCAATGTGCTTCAGATATGAGGAATTCAAATAATTTTGCACAAGACATGGAATCCAAATGTCATGCTCTTCACCATATGACCCTCAAGGAAATGGTCAAGTAGAATCAAGCAATAAAAGCTTGATGAAGATTATCAAATGGATTCTTGAAAGGAACAAGAGAGCTTGGGATTCCAAGTTAAAGTTAGCCCTATGGGCAGATCGGGTGACTGTTAAGAAGGCCACTATCTATGCACCTTTTGATCTAGTATATGGCATTGTAGCTAGCTACCACAAAACAACCTTATACAGATGTATAAGTTTTTCTAAGAGTATGATGAGGACATGTGTGATGCAATGCAACATAGGATTGATGCATTAATGGAAGTAGATGAAACAAGGAGGGATGCCTATAAAAGAAATGCCAAGTTGCAATTGCAAGTCAAGAACTTGCATGACAAGAAAGCATCCTTAAGAAAATTTCAAGTAGGAAAACTAGTGTTGATGTGGAATGCAAGATTTGAAGATAAGGTAAAACATGGAAAGTTTAAAGCACTGTGGCTTGGACCTTATTTGATCAGCAACACTCATGGTGACGATTCATATTTCCTACAAGAATTAATAGGTGAAATTCTTGAGCTGCTAGTACATGGATGGTTCTTGAAGCCATATTTCCTTTGAGATATGTTCTTTTCCATGTACATTGTACAGTCCTGTAAATATTGTATATATGTCAGTCTGCTTTGGTCTAGTTTTCCTTCATTGTTTGGGCAAGCCCTGGTTTTTGGTTCTCTATGTTTGGTCTACTTAACCTGAGATTCTAGGATCTCGCTCTATTTTGGAAAAACATACATCCTGAAATGGAGCCATAGGTGGAACCCTTATAAAATTCTTTGTGATCCCCTTAAAAAATTTGCAAAGTTTGGCTAGTTTTATGTGTCTAGTCTTAGATTTGTCTTTTTTTATCATGCTTTAGGGTTTATGTTGCTTAAACCCTTTTCAAATTTCCTCAAATCTGCATCCTTTTCTATGGTTCTAATTCATCATTGATCTTTTATTGTCGGTACCCGGTCATCCAAGTTGTGACTTATGCCTATTAACTCATTTTATTGATCAGCCCCTGACTCCTAGTACATTGTTACTTGTCATCTTAATAAAAATGTTTCCTTTATACTATGCAAGTGAAAATAATTGAAATATTTTTCAGTTCCTAAGTTTTTATCCTAAGGTTTCATATCCTCGCCCATCGTTCACCTAGTCATGGACCCTTTTTATGAACTAACAATTGGCATGTGTAGATTTCCTATTTTATGAGGACCATTCAATAGCTGACATAACATCCTCACTACTCCTTGTGCCCCCATTTGATTTTGTTCGACATTAAAATATTATAATAGGCTGGTGGGTGAGCACCATGTATCTTTTGCATGGGCAGGCCTGACATCATTGAAAATTTAGAAGGCAATGAGATGGATCACATCAACAATGGTGAATGAAGTGATGCGGATCCATCTCGATCATTCCCCGCTTCCCTATTCAAATTATTTTTACTTTTAAATACTATCACGGGGTGGCAAGCTTTTTGTTTATTAAGAAATTTCTTAATTATGCTTTCTCTATTGTTCTGTCATTAAGGTTTTCTTGGTTTTACATTTATTTTAAGGTTTGATGTTCATTTAAGAACATTTAGTCGGTCCTACATTATAATTTGTCTCAAACCCTTGTTTGAGCCATAGGTTTTCTTTTGTGAAACCAGAAACCCCAGTTTACAAAAACCCTTGAGTCATGGCTCCTAAAAGAAAATCTTCATCTAAGGAGGAGGCCCCTACCTCCAAAATACTTTTGAGTAAGGACCTAGCTAACCAGCTACAACCCTTGACCAATGAAAAACCTAAGGTTCAATTACCTTTTTGGGGTACACAAGTATTTGAGGCCCTGGTCCACAAGTAATGTGCTATTAGGGATGCCAAATTTCCTTCCACTGTGTGGGAATTGTTCTATGGCTAGTTTGGAAATAGGAATTGTGGTGTTCCAGTGGGTAACACTTGGAATCTTGACTTGGGAAAGTTGAATGTGTCGAATATATACCTAGATATTTAATTTTTAAAAGCAATAGTTGTCAATTATGGCCCAGTCACTAGGACTGTGAGGTCTTTTGATGTAATTGACATGGTTAAGGTCACCAAGGAAGAGATTGATCATGTTTTCAAACTCACTGAATGGAGTAAGGACTTGGTTCAAATCAATGAAAAGGCACTTATGGAAGAATATGATAAAAATAAACATGCATTCAAGGTCCCTATATTTCCAAAGTACCTAGCAGAGATTAGTGGCCATAAGGTTACATTGGGACCATTTGATAAGGAGCCCTATCTTGCTAATTATTTTGTCCCTTACTTCCAAAGAAATTTCTACTCCATTTGTCAGATAATTGGCTATGACCCAATCACTAGAATGCCCATGGCATTTATGTATATGGTGACACACATCCAACACTCCCAATGTTACACAATATATGATTATGCAGGGTTTCTTGTAAAGAAATTTCATGAGGTTCTAGTAAAGTTGAAGGTGAGATGGGAGTAAGATTCAGTTGGTATTCACTAATCATGCACATGTTTCTATTCAAGGGTGCACCATACTTTGGGTGGAATATGACACTGGATAGGGTAGAAGGTAATTTGGAGTTTCTGGTCCAATGTTGGACCACAGTCCTTGATAAAGATGACAAAATTTTGACATTGTGATATTTAAGAACTTTTTTGCCTCTGATTTGAGAGTCACTCTAGCTATGAATGTTCCAAGAATTCCCAAGGCCTTACATGATCTCTTGAGACCTAAGGATAGGAGGCCTGAATTGGGGGTTGATCATAATTGGGGAGATGTTATCCCTTATCCTACATATACTGTTTTAAGAGTGTATGATTCTACTATCACACCTCATCTATTTCCTAGATGTGTGCTAGAAAGAATTGGGTTTCTTAAGGTGATGTACTAGTTGGGAAGTGTGGAGAACAAGCACTTGAAGGATCAAGGAAAGGGAAAATTATTCCCTTCATACAAATATTTCTCTAATTTTGTAATGATTAAGGGAGGTTGGAATAAGATAAATGATATGCTCAAAAAATGTCACATGAAAAAAGAAGGGGTGAGAGAGTATCGTGATCCTGAAGGTTTCGTAGCCTAGTTAAAATTGAGGAACAGGAGTTCCAAATTTGATCATATTTTCTAGTACCTTGAGGATGTAATAAGGAACATATTTGATCTTGTGGAGCAAGAGGATAGAAAATAAAAGTGGATTTCTTTTGACAAATTGCAAAGAAAGGAAAGGGAAAAGGATCCTAAATTCACTGTGCTTGTGAAAAATCCCCAATATAATGGAGAGAATGGAACATGTGTTCCAAAACTTTGAAACAATGGTTGGTCACATTGGAGGTGAAAGAATGATTTAGGACAAGGGGAAAGCCCCCAAGGAAGAGGAACATGGTGGAGGGGAAATCCCTGTTGTGGAGGAAAGGCCTACATATCAACCTCCTAAGGAACACAAAATATTTTTTTTCATAAGGAGGAAGAACAAAGAAAAGAAAGATGATGCAGTAGTTGCTCACTCAACAAGAGGAGAAATTAGTTTCTTCTCTATAGCCAAAAATTCCACCACCATATCCTCCAAGGTCAACTAGGCCTGGAATTGTGGATGTTGAATTCCCATCACAACATGCCACACCACCAAAAGAGCCACAATTGAAAAAGAAAAAGGTCAAGTCAAAAAGGTTTGGTGGATTATGATGATGATGAATCTGATGAGGAAATTAGGGTATCTAAGTAGGAAATGCAACAGGGAATGCCTCTTGCACTAGCAGTGATTATGCCACAACAATTGGGTATGAGGTTGAGCAAGGCTAACCTCATTGGGATAAACAATTATGATGATGTCAAGGTGGAAGCGTGCACAAGATTTATGGATGATGATTCATTTGTAAAATCCTAGTCTTTCATGTAGTTTTCCTATAGAACTAAGAAGGATGAATATGTTACTACTATGGCTAAGAAAAGAAGTCTTCATCTAGAGTTGCCTAAGGAAACTATTCAAGCATAGGTCCTGAAGGAAATGAAAGAAAAATTTCATGGAATTACTACAGTAGAAGGAAAAGCATTGGTAAGGAATAATGGTCTTTTGTTGTTACCGAAATGGGATCTAACCTCTGCCATTTCCTTTGATATGATAAAAAGGTGTGATAGACACCTATATAATTAAGAGGAGGAAGCCACAATTGTACTACAAGGATTTGCATTTAGTGAATAGTGGGATGCATTGGCTATATGGTCCTTAGCTCCAAGTACAAGAAAGCCTAATATTGTAGAGCCTGCACTAGATTACAGTGGTAGAGCCAAACACATCAGAAGCACCATAGGTAGAGGAAGGCGTCAGTAAGTACGAGTTACTTAAGCAGCTAAATGATTATAAAGAGAGGTGTGATAATCACAATAGGGAAATCTTTGTCAGTAATATGGAGATTGTCACTACATTCTTGGACCATTTGAATGGAGGGGTTATTAACAAACTAAATAGCATTGATGATAGCTATTCCTCTATGACTTCTACTATAAATAAGTTTATAAATGATAAGGAGAGAGCTATTTTGCTTATGGAGACATGGATCCCCAGGTTGCAAGAGTTGAGAATGATGTCTATTGGAGCCAACCAGGATGCTGACCACCTTGAGAAGCTTAATCCCACTATCTAGATTGTAATTGAAATTAAGGAGTTCAGGGGAAGCATAGAGCCTTTCAAGACCAGGATAAGGGAGTTGGTAAAAAAATTTCATGAAACAAATCATTACCTCCTCCCATCTATTCTAAGGGATGATGGTAACATAAAAACCTTATAGGAGTGAAGAAAGAAAACCTATCATGTCATTTCAAGTCAAGCTACTTCAATTTTTTAGGAGCATGATATGGGTACGCTAAAGAGGATCATGGACATGCTGGCCCATGCACAGATTGTCCTAGCAGATTTTGATAAAGCCAATTAGGTTGTTACCAAATATTCACCCTATAAACAAAAGGTTGATAGTGTCTTGAAGTTCAGCTGGCCCACTGAGGATGAGTTTTATGTGTGGAAGAGAAAATAATTAGATGTATTGGAGGATTGAGCTACATTGGTGGGGTGGTGAGTATAATTTTGGTTTTGAAGTCTGCAATGATGGTGATTAATGGATGAGAGAGAAACAATGCATAGCCTAGAAATAGTATAGATTGGGCTTTTGTTGAAGTAATGCAAAATATTTTTCTCTCTCGGGTATGTGTAGGATCATCATGGAAAAAATAGGCCCTTAAGTGGTGAAACATTTATAAAAAACAAAGTTAGGCAACTTGACGTAAAAATTTGAATACGTTATATATATTATTTCAAAAATATGTAAGAATAGAATCTATAGAAAATTGAATGTAGTTTCTAAACTACTAGGTTTATTTTAAAAAAAAATCTATTTGGTGAAATTTTGAAATTTCAATTTATTAATACTTAAATTTCAGGGAAAAAATAAGAAGTAGGTGTTTGTCTGACCACCCTAACCACAATAAAATGATAATATTATTTGATAAGATTTTAGATATAAGTATATGACTCATGTCCTGATGTGATGCATATTTTTTTGTAATTTTTTTCCAAGTAAATAATAAATTATGAAATTTTTATTACAAATTTTAAAAAATATAAAAACTCATATGTCTGACCACCTTAACTTGGTCAAAACTTCATGAATTTTTATTTATTTTTAATCCTATAGTATGCAAAGCATAGAATGTATCACATGTTTCAGATTCAAAAAATGTGACACCATTTGAAAGCTATAGATTTTTTTCAATCAACCTATCAATCGGGACTTTAGTCGTAATTCAAATGGAAAATGAATAATATTTTTTATTAAATTCAAAGTAAAGAATAATTTATATTGGTGGAAAGCTGAGAATCTCCTTTAAAAACCCTTTTTGTTTCATCAATTTTGGGTAAAAAAAAGTCATCAGCCACATACCCTACACCTACCCATCATATCACCACTTTTTGGCCCATCATGATCCTGCACATACCCTCCCCAACATGGAAATTGGTGGCACAAATGCTAACTTGGACTGGTCAATTTTATATCTTTCTGATGTTTTTCATTCTTTTAAAGTTTTGTTTATTGTGCATGCACGTGCATAATACTTTTGGCTCATGAAGAAAATATTTTTATGTTGTTGTAACAAATGAAATATACTTTTGAAAGGTGGGTATATCTTTTTTGACAAATGAAAATAATTTGTCTTATATTTTTCCCCCCTATTTGTAAAGGTGCAAATATAACTGTCTCGGGGCTATTGAAATTAAAATTGAAATGTATGTCAAATGAAAATGTGACTTTAATTGTAATTTGGCCCTATGCTTGTTGCTCCCATGTTTCTTTAAATGGTAACTCAAGGCCAATTACATGGATCTTTTGATGATTAAGAAATTTTTTCTCTCATGTAAGATTTGTTTCGTATTTTCAAGGAGAGAGAAATAGATTAGCATTGAGTCTTAGGAATGCATTCAAATTTGTAATAAGCATAATGGTTCTATAGTAGCAATGGAATGTGAAGGATAATTGAAATCTTTGGAATTAGTTTCTCTCCTCTATATTTTTCTTTCCAAATGATGAATAAAGGGATCAAGGTTCTTCTATTTGTCTTCAATCATTTTGATTGAATGTATGATGTCATTTTTTCTTTAGTTCAAAGTGCTAAATAATTGCTTAAAAGAGATCATAGATTTGTAAGTGAAATCCAAGGATTATTAAGAAGTTTCTATTTCTAGATGCATTGAGTTGTGTGTTGCAAAGTAGTAACAATAGTTTTTAAATATTTTTCCCCATTCTTGATGTATTACAGTTTATTGCAAGTGTGAGTATGTTGCCCATAGATAAGGCACTGATCCATGTATTTCATTATCTTTGATGTTAGTGAGCCTGCACATACCTAACAAAGAACACAAACATTAATTTTAATTTCTGACGCACCTGTATTTGGAATAAAATGGTAAAAAGTACCATTCATTCCTAGCTTTAGGGTATGTGCAGTATCATGATGGGCCAAAAAGTGGTGATATGATGGGTATGTGTAGGGTATGTGGCTGAAATTTTTTTTTACCCAAAATTGATGAAATGAAAAGGGTTTTTAAAGGAGATTCTCAACTTTCCACCAATATAAATTATGCTTTACTTTGAATTTAATAAATAGTTATTATTCATTTTCTATTTGAATTACAACTAAAGTCCTAATTGATAGGATGATTGAAAATTATCTATAGCTTTCAAATAGTATCACATTTTTTCAATCCAAAGAATGCACCACATTTTATGCTTTGCATACTATAGGATTAAAAAAAATGAATTTCATGAAGTTTTGACCAAGTTAAGGTGGTCAAACATGTGATTTTATACTTTTTAAAAGTTGTAATAAAAAAATCATAATTGATTATTTACTTGGAAACAAATTACAAAAAAATGCATCACATCGAGACATGAGTCCTCTACTTATATCTAAAATCTTATAACAAAATATTATCATTTTATTGTGGTTAGGGTGGTTAGACAGACACCTACTTCTTATTTTTTCCCTAAAATTTAAGCACTACTATATTGAAATTTCAAATTTTCACCAAATAGATTTTTTGTTTTAAATAAACCTAGTAGTTTAGAAAATACATTCAATTTGCTATAGATTCTATTCTTACATATTTTTAAAATAATATAGATAACTTATTCAAATTTTTATGTCAAGTTGCCTAACTCTAATTTTTTTGAATTTTTCGCCACTTAAGGGCCTGTTTTTTCTATGATGATCCTTCACATACCCTTTAGATACTAATTTGTGTAAGGGTTAGAAAAATACTTAAGAAATTTTGTCTATTTGAATCTAATGGGAATACATCTGTCTGTTTCAATGTTCAAGATAAAATGGCACAAGAGTATCATACAAACATTGTTAGGATCACCCTCTTGGGTTTCAAAGAGCTCAAAGAGTAGAAGTAGAGTTTTAGCAATCCTTTACTTGTTTGTTGGCCAATCCTTTCCTTTTCTTATCATTGAATTGTGGAAAGTTCATAGGAACTTGGTGAGAACAAGTTTGGTTTTAAAACAATAACCAACATGGAAAAAGATAAAGGAGATCGATGAGAAGAAAGGGACTTAGGTAACATTAATATTAGTTATTCCCGCTCATCTCATTGGTCATCACTTGTTAGAAAGGAAAGGGAGCCTCCTAAATAGAATTCTACTCCACTTTCATCATAGGACATACCGACCAACACTCCTCCTATGAAAATAATGCTATTTGACTCTTCCAGCTCCAAGGCGACTAATGTTCCTATTACCCCTTTTTGGCTAGAAGATACATTTAAAAGAAAAGAAAGGCAGTGTAGCTAGATCTCCCAAGGAAATATATGGTGGGTCAATTTCTTCAAAGGGCAATAAATCCTAAGAAATTGAAGACTGATGCTTGGCTAATAGATGATGTTAAATAAGGAAGTCTATGCTTGGAAGTTGTACGTCCCACTACAGAAAGAAGTTACTCAAGAAATTGTGAGTGACTTTGACATTGATAGAATTAATCTAGGACCTCTTACAAGGGACGGGGATGTACACAACTTCTAGGTGTCCAAAAAAAGAATGGTTGAGAGGTATAAGAAAGACAAAGAGAGTAAAGATGAGTTCAAGAAATAGGTCCAAGTTTTGACCGAATTTCTGAAATTAGTCTTCGATCTTCCCCCTCAACCAATTTATCAAGTTGAGTCTTCTTCTTATCCCTTGGCCCTGATAGGAAGAGAAGAAATAAATAAAATGAAGAGTTACAAAGCCTTTGGAAAATCTATCGAGGAGTGGAGTGGTGCTTTGATAAGAAAATGTAATCAAATTATATCTGAATCTCTCAGATGTCTTCAAAGAGTGAATACTTCAAGGTATAAGATTGAAGAGGATATCATCACTGCTTAGAAAGAGAAAAGGGTATGGAGTCAGTACAAAAATGAAATTAAAGTAGTAATAAGATTTAGAATGGAGAGGCTAGTTGTAGAGAAAATCATACCCAATGTCATTGATGCCTGCTGCATTATCTAGAATTAAAATGTAGAATCAAAATTACAAGTCACAAGGAAGGGCTTATCGAAGCTCCAAAAGATCCTAACTAAATGCAACGTGATCTTAGAAGAGATTCATAAGAATCTTGTCATTGTCATATTGCAACTTGATAAGGGAAGAGATGAAAATGATGAGAATGCTAAAATCTTGGTGAATCACTTTCAAAAAATAGTTCATAGTATTTTCAGTTCCTAGTCCTTCAATGTTGAGCATTTGAGGAAATTCAATGAATTGGACCTTATTCTATCCCAGGTGGATGGACTCATGAGGACTTATGATTATAGAATTAAGTTGTTCAAGATATCCAGCTGGCATGGAGGTTATGAATGGGGAATGTAACTATTCCCCAACATAAGGAACCACCACCTATCATAAATGCTTTCCAAGCCCTACAAAAAAGACTAGCTACATTTGTAGAATTTGGAAGCGAATCGCCACCATCTTAATTTTTCAGTTGCTCTTTATTTCTTGAAAAGACTACAATTGTAGTTAGCTATGGTAAATAAAATGAAGCAACTACTCATTTATATATATATATATATGTTTAATTGTGAACTAATACTCTCTAGAAATCATTTGAAAATTCCTAATATTATATTGCTTTTGAATACAAATTGCGACTTCTGTTAATTGAAATCTCTAGTCGTTTGTGTGTATCTAGTTTATGAGGATATTTGATATTCTTAAATATGTGTGTTTGAGTATATCTTAATGTTTATGATTATTCTTGTGCATGAGTGTATGCATCTATCTTCATAATATATTTTAATTTTCAAATAATATTGGGTTTATATTTTAGTTATCATTTCATCTCATGTGAACTGGTCTTTGTTCCAGTATCTTTATCATCTTTCCTTTGCATTTGATATTGGAAATATTTCTTGTATCAGGTTATGTCTTTCATACTTTAGGGTTAAAAGAATATATGTGTTTACTTAGTTTTAGTTAAATTCATTGAATATCATATAAGGGAGTTGTACCTTTCAATTTAGATGATATTTTTTTCTTAAAAGGGTTATTATCTAGAGCTATTGGGATAGAAGTACCTTTTCTGGGAAATAAATATTCATTATCTCAAGGTGCCCAATCTATTAGCAAACAAAAATATAATATTTAATGTATATTAAAATAATTAAATATTAATATAATATATAATATATATATTAAAATATATTAATATTAATATAATATATAATATATAATATTTATATTATATAAATATAATATTATAATATTATAAATTATATCTATTATATTTGATTGCTATAAATTATTATTTTTATTTTATATAACAAATATCAATTCTTTTCAAAATAAGTACCCATTTTGCTTTACAAAATAGATGTGTTTTGAAGTATAGAATAGATATTCATTTTGTTTGATTGGGAAAAAAGGCCCATTTTCCATTTTGCGTGTTCCAATGGTTCCCACATGCTCTTTGGTGTCATGAATACCATGAATTATGTCAACAACAATTTTTTTCTTTTTTTGCACTCTTGGACATAAATTTTATTCCATCAATCATCAAGGTACTTGTTTTTGTTTGTATAATGGGAAGCAGTAGTCTTCATAAAGCCAAAAGAAATAGGAAATTTCAAGTAGAGGAAATTAGAGAAAGTAGGGAAAAACATAGATCAAGGAAGAGGATGGTAAGAAAAGGGTTTTCAAACAATCTTCAAAGAGAGAATGGTAAGAAAAGGTTTTTCAAACAATCTTCAAGGAGAGGACTCTTCTTTACCCTTAAATGACATTGAAAGTGACTATGGTATTGAGTTTGAAAATGTTGAACATGAAATTGAAAAAGAAAATGTTGAACATGAAATTGAAAATGAAAATGTTGAGCTTGAAATATAATTTGAAAATGTTGAACATGAATTTTAAAAAATTGAATATGAAATTTAATTTGAGAATTTTGAACAAAAATTGTAAATATTACAAAATGTGATGAAACACCTATTGATCAGAGTAACATCATAGATGAATAAGCATAAACACATCAATATTTGCTTCAAAAATGTGGATATGAACCTTGTCACATCAAAATTGCATTCCATAATCCACCCATTCATATCATTCATGAAATCGATAACACACATGAAATAATGAGAGTCAATGTATCTCCAAATTGCATTACAAGAGAGGACCTTTGTGAAGAAGAGAATGAAATCCTAAATGCATCTTCTTGTAATGAGTCCAAAAAAATTATAAAAAAATTTAAAGAACCCCAAAATGGTAAGTTTAAATATATGGGAGCATATTAGAAAAACTTGAAGGAAAAAGGTCATTATGAATCATTCAGTTGCAGGCTACCCAAATTTTCAATCAATACTATTCCAAAAATACATTAATTAGACAATGTTAAATCTTTTTACAATTGCTAAAGTCATACAAAATGAGACCATTACTAAAGAAATTTAAGATTCATGTAAACAAAAATTCCAATTGCAACAACATTATTGTTAAAAATTTTGCAGCCTATCATGGCTTGAAGATGGCTCAATCTAAAGGCTATAAAAAGGTGTGGCTTGAGGGTGACTCTTTAAATATTATTAACAACTTGAAGAAGTCTTTTGTCCCCTCATCGAGTGTTGAATCCCTTATCATGGATTCCATTGAAATTTTAAATTCCTTCGATGAATTATATATATCTCATATTGTTAGGGAAGGGAATGGCTTAGCAGATGTCTTTTCTAACCTAGGTGTTAGTGGTTCTAGAGATTGGGATGTGGACAACCCCCTCCCCATTGAGGATCTTGCTTGTTTAAATCATTATTATCAAAACTACTAAATTAGATGGAGGCCCCATTATTTTTGGGTTCACATGACCATAACCACATGGCAGTTAATTGTGTGGAATGAAGGTGAGTTGGATCTTGCTCGAGCTGTTGGTACCTTGAGTATTCTCCATATGGGGTGGTTTTCTAGGATAATTATTTCTCTCTGTGACCATGTCGTTGTCACATAGATTGTGGGTTTTTTTGGCCTTCCTTCTCAAGGCTTCTCTTAATCATTTGCAAACTTCTCAAGCTATTGAGTTATGTAAGGTTAGTGGTCATGGGAGGTGACAGAAACAAAGTGGATCCTTTCTCCTGTGATACCATGAAAAAAAGGAGGTGTGGCGAAGATTGCAGAAAGGTGGGCTTACACCTTACTTGGAGAGGCTTCATGGAAATAACCTGCAGGCTACAACCTCATTTGTTAAAGGATGGAGTAACAAGATTTTGAAATTGGGTGGCACTGAATTTGATGTTAATGGGGATTTCATTACAAATATCATCGATATCTCAATGGAGGGTAAGAAGCTTTAAATAGACAAGAAGGAATCTAAGGCAACTATGTAGATTTTCTTCAAAGGTCATGAAGAACAAAAGCTTAAGCAGGCCAAGAGTGGTGGGTACCAGCGCAGTTCCCTCAAAGCTCTATAAGGTGATGTGGATGAGGAATTGATGAGGTTCATTACTTTAGAAGGTCAATTTTCTACTGTGAATGCTTATCATTTTGTTCTTTTTAATCATTTTTTCTATATAAAAGAAAATATCCTTTCCTTTTTATCTTTTGGCGTCTCTGGAGTATGGTTTAAAGGATCATAAAAAGAACCCTAAGAACCCTATGTTGCATGTTGGTCTTATTATGCTAATTATAAATTATGTTAAAGATTTTGTGGCTCCTAAGGCATGTGTAATGGCTCCTAAGGTTAAGCAATAGAATATGGTCTTGGAGTATGAGACTGTTTTAGAGGAAGAGTTGGTGCATTTGAAAGGGAATAAGAAGAAAGTGGTTTTGGGGGAGTAATCTGAGTTGGATGAGGACGTGGATTATGTTATGAATTCTCATGCCTCTATGGAAGTGATATTGCAACCTCCTACTATGGGGAAGACTGATAAATGGGACCCAGTTCCTAACTCAAAGGATTATGAAACCTGTAGTGAGGAAGAGGTTGGTGAACAACCTTGTAAAACTAGGCCTATCACCCCTTCTACTATCTTGAAGGATAGGATTAATGCTGCTAAAGATGTGTCTTCACCGCTCCCTGTTTCAGGGACTAAGAGAAAGAAGGATTCAAAGAAGGGTAGCAAAAATAAATTGGCCATTAGGTTTGATAGCCAAACATAGGAGGTGCATGTTGCTTCTCCTTCAAAGATAAGTGCTGGGTAGGATTCTTTGGGATCTCCAGGTGTGGACTTGGAGATATAGAATAGAAGGAGGTCGGTGGTTGAGGAAATTGTTAGCTCTCTTCGCAAGATTCAAATACATGTGGCTAGGGTTAAAGATAAGGAGGTTTGTGCAAGCTAAGAAAAGAATAGTTCTTCCTAGGAGGGTGTTGCAGAGGATAAGGATGTGTTTAACTTCGATTGGGAAGATTTACCCAATATTTTGGGAATGGCTAAGGAGGGCACCATTTCTCTATTCAAACTTTTTAAATGGGTTTTTCATGAGATGAACATGACTAATCTTAGGGTTCGAGGTGATATGAGAAAAGTGGAGGAAGCTTCTCAGTCTTCTATTTAGAGTTAAGTTGATGAGCTATTTGATTCCTTGAAGACTATTGCTGAGGAGATGCTAAAGATTAAGAAAATGTTTGAGAAAAGAATTTTGACCTTGGAAGAACAAATGGAAAGGATTGGTGTGAAATTGGATAAAGTTGTGGAAGGGACTAAATTTGTTGTGAGGTATGAGGCTAAGGGCCTATCTACTCCTAATGAGAAGGAAAAGAAATGAATGGAGGTTGCTCCTGGTGAGAAAGAAGGTGTTGGTGAGAGGCATGTGGAGGAAGCTTTGGTTGACAAGGCTACTAGTTCACAAAATGTTTTGGTTAATAAGGTAAATGTGGTTGGGCTCGGTGCTAGAACTCACAATAAGACCAAGATGTAGGTTTGGGTCCCTAATAAAAATATGTCTAAAGTTATGGATGGTCATCAAAAGATTATTGAGAGTGACATGGTAGCGGTGAATATTCTGAAAAATATGTAGTTCTACTATTTTACTCCTTCCTTTTTGGCTACTATAGTGTTGATGGCTTGCTAGGTTTGGGATGTTGTTTGATCTATCTAGTTATCTTTTTCTTCAACTATCCTTTTTTGTAAAGGGTTTCAGGGCCCCTTAAAAACCTATTTACCTCCAATCAAAAACATTATTGTTAAAAATATTTTTAATGCACTCAATTCTATTGGAAAGAATAGTAAGTAAAAATATAAGAGAGTTTCTCATAGATTAATAACAACCTCTTTAGTCAAAAATAATTTAAGAAAGTCTTGATTATTGAGGAAAACATTTGTTGAATTAAGGATAAATCATAAAACATTGTCAAAATCACTATAATTAAGATCAAGACTAGATATTCCTCTTCAAAATGATACTTGGGCTTTTAGTGGTAGACTTCCACAAATTGATAAGAAGCTAAATAATACCACAAAGGAATTTAGAGAGGGATATACCTTATATTTGTAGTTTTTTTGAAGCATGGAATGGAAAAGGGGAGCATGATGAAGTGGGTGTATGTGTAAAGAGAGCTCTAGTTAAGTAATAACTAAAGATAAGAGGTGGTGCTACACTTAGTGATACAAGTTCAATTGTTGAGTTGTGTAACTATGCATTATCACAAGGAGGGGAATTTATTTTAGAAGTGTGTAGATTTATTTGGTTGATTGATGAAGGGATAGTGGGAGAGAGATTGGATTGTTAGAAAATCAAGGAATCATCAAATATGCATTAATTTTGAAGCTTAGATACAAGTACATGGACTATTTGGACAAAAAATTCTTCTTGTTTTTATCAGAGTTTTATTAAATATGAGTGGGATAATTGTGAGTCAATTGAGCAGGTAGAATAAATATATTCCATAATACCTAGCCCATTATATGAATCTCATTCATCTTTACGAAGTGAAATGGAAATTTCATTTGACTATGATGATATTTCAGACCTTATACAACTAGGACATGTTTATGTAGTTGTTCCGCCATATGCAAATGAAGAGATATCAAACTATTTGTTGGCATGATGTGTTCAATGAAAATAAAAGCTAACACAACTTGTGACTTGGACAATGATTGGTTCACATAACCTATAAGATCAATTGTTATTGTTTGAACTTGGTTGTGAACATATATGACTAGAAAGAATGGAATTCCTATATTTGAGGGCTTTGAGAAACAAAAAACCATACTCATGTATTTAAACCTAGTTGTATAAATTATTATTAATTTATTGAAGAATCATGCAAAACCAAGAACAAATGAACTATGGATGATTAGTAATCTTGATCATGAGGTAATATTTGATACTTTGAAGGTAAGAGATGACTCCCCAGGCACACTTGAGTAGGAGATCTATTTTTTCTATGGGATGGGTATGATATTTTTCATCTTAGTTAGATTCATGTTTTTTCTATGTATTGAATTAAAAATATATTACAATACATATAACAATTCACTTGTATATAAAAATGTAGGTTTTTTGGAGAAAAAATGATTTTTTTCAAGTGATTTATATCAATACATCCACAATTGTGTTATGATTAATATGATATTATTATGGTAATGCATTCACATATAATTCATAAATAGTGATTCTTAATCTTGTATCATAGTTGGTATTAGAGAATGTTCAATGAAATTTGTATGTTGTGTTGTTTATGCTCAATAATTTTTCAATATTTATATGCAAGTCTATTTCACTCAAGTTTGGAGCACGATGAGTTTATGATGGAAATATATCCCCCATTGTTGAGTTTAAAATAGGTCTTCAATATTTTTTTTCTTAAGAATTTACATTTTTATAAATTTAGGTTGTTTGGAGAATAAAGCTACCATGGATAGGTGATTGAGATCAATAGTTATAACTTTTGTAGTGGTCATATATAATTCATAAGGTGAAATCTACGATAGAATTAGAAGTAGTTATTCTTTATCTTGGATCATATTTAGTTTGAGAGAATGTTTAATTAATTTCTTTTAGTTCATGTTAATTATGATAAATAATTTTTTAATATTTATATGTAGGTATATTTTACTCATGTTTGGAGCATGAGGAGGTTACAATGGAAATAAATCCACCATTGTTGAGTTTCAAATAGGTCATCAAAATTACTTTTCTTAACATTTCACTTGTTTATAAATGCAATTTTTTTGGAGAATAAAGCTACTGTGGATAGGCTATTGAGATAAATAGTTATAAATTTTGTAGTTGTCACATATAATTCATAAGGAGACATATATGATAGAATTATAAGTATTTATTCTTAATCTTACATCATATTTTGTTTGAGAGAATGTTTAATTAAATATTTGTATGTATTTTGATTATGCTCAATAATTTTTTAATATTTATATGCAAGTCTATTTATGGTATGGGCTTAACAATTTTGAGGCCTATTGATGATCTATCTCATTTAGTGAGGAGGAGTGAATTATAAAAAGGACAATGGAAGGGATCACCTGAGGGTGGTAGATATGAGAATAACTTGTAGCCACAGAGAGGGATTGGCTAAGTTGATAGCTATAGGAGATAGATTTCCTAGGGGCATATTTTTCTAGAGATAATTTACTAAAGACTACATTTATGTATTTTTACATGAGGAGATGGAAAATATGATATGGAAATTATTAGTTATATTGATGATGGATGTGATTTTTTTGTATGCTAACAATGCACATGGTATGTAGCTATATTTCTTAGATTTGGATGCTCATAGGTATACATGTCATAAATCCTTAGTGTATGTATGTTCATGAATTTCATTTGTATGTACGTTTATGAATCTAATGTGTGTGTATGCATGTCCATGTGTATGTATGTATTTTCTTGTGTATATATATGTAATATCATGTGTATGTGTCTGTGTATGTGTATGTATGTATGTCTATTCATTAATCTCATGTGTATGTTCATGTGTGTATGTAATCTAATGCATATGTGCTTATTCTCATGGTGTATGTAACCTCATGTATATGTATGTGTGTATGTTCAAAATGTATGTAATCTCATGTATATGTATGTGTGTATGTATGTATGTTCATGGTGTATGTAACCTCATGTGTATGTATGTTTGTATGTGTTGAACAAGACAATTGAGAGGGGGGGTGAATCAATTGTAGCAAATTTAATCTTTAAAAAATCTACCATAACTTAGATCAATCATAAATCCTTTGTTCTACTAAAATGATTAAACATTAAGTGCAAAGGTAGAAACTAAAAAGTAACACACATACACAATAACACCAAATTTACATAGGAAATCCAATAAGGGAAAAACCATGGTGAGAATTAGCTCACAATATAGAGAATATCAAAACCAATTACAAAGGCTCACTACCAAAGAAAAAGGATGCACTTTCTAGATCAGGACTCACCATCCAATAAGGTTTAACCACACAGAGGGCTCATTTCCACACATATATAAAGAAGATAGAAGAGATATGTTACACAGAGAAGACAATCTCAATGAAATATATATTTCCACCATGATTCACTCAACCACTTGTAGAAATTCATGAATGATAGAGTACACCTTTAGCTCACTACTTTCAGAAACTTAGCATTTATATTTCGCATTGATCTAACTCACTCGCATCACATACACACTGATTCACATCTATTTCGTATTAATATTCTCATTTTTTTTCACCACTCTTTGTACACCTTTCACCATAATCTCATCATGTATATATACCATCTTCAACTTTGAAACATATCCAAAGTCAACCATCCATCATTTAAACTCAAATTAGATCAGTGAGAAAATATTCTATGGTGGAATTAGAATGAGGGTGACCCAAACACATGCTAAGAGAGGACCCAAATAAGTCCCAACATGCTTCATTATCTTTGAGAGTAGTGTTTAACACAAGGTCGACCAAACTAGTGTAAAACACATAGAACAATTAAGCACACACAATCCTTAACCCAATCCAATATTTCTTGAAAACAAAAATATCTTCAACATGATCATAATAGCTTAACTCTAGAACCACAAGTCATAAGACTTAAACAAAAAGAAATCTAGACTAACAACATTTCTCCCAAACCCTAGCCAAAAACCTTGAAAGCCACAGTTCACAAATAGTGAACATAACTCACACTCTACAATGAATCAGAAGCCAAAAATTTGGATATAATAGCTTCCAACAACCATGATCAACATATATGAACCACAAAAACATAGGAGAAAAACCTGGAGCAACCACTGAATACCTGCAACCTCTTTTCTTTTACCATTTTCTCAATATCCTCGACATATACAACCAATAACCTCCATCTATGACATTAATGACAACAACCAGTTGATAACCAATTAACCAGTTGACATCAATGACAACACCTTCATTCTTGCAACAATCTCCCCCTTTGTCATTGATGGAAACACATGATGTGAGAAACCATCAAAGACAACACTCTATCTCTGAACACACTTCTCATGATTTTGATTTTTGTTTCTCCCCCTTAGAGGATTTTGATTTTGATTAGAGGTTGGAAAAGTATTTTATTCAACAAGGTTTCAACAAATGTACAGCATAAAGTAATCTATAGACCATATCCGGTTGATTTGACAACTAAAGTCCTTCTAGTTGTTCCATGTAGACCTCTTCTTCTAGCCCACCATTCAAGAAAGTAGACTTAACATCCATCTGATAGACTTTGAAATATTTATGAGTAGAAAATTCTAAGAACATTCTGATAGCTTCCATTCTTTCCACCAGAGCAAAAGTATCCTAAAAATATATGCCTTCTATTTGTGAGTAGCCCTTACACACAAGCCTAGCTTTGGTTCTGACCACTTCTCCATTCTCATTCAACTTGTTTTTGAATACCCACTTTGATCCAATTATGCTTTTATCTTCCATTCTAGGGACTAATTCCCAAGTTTGATTCTTTTCTATTTGCATAAGTTCTTCTTTCATAGATTACATCCAATGTTCATCTTTACATGCTTCACTTGCAGTCTTAGGTTCAATCTCAAAAAGTAAACACGTATTCACTTCACCACTAGCAACTTTGCTTCTTGTCAATACTCCTTTTGTTTTGTCTCCAATGATCTAACTATCTAAATGATTTCTCTATAAATATTTAGGTGTCTTAGGGGACACCACCAAAGCTTCTTCTTGCTCTTCTTCATTCTTCTTCTCTTGCTCATCATTTTTCCACTCTTCCATAACTTCTTCAATTCTTACACAATCAGGTTCATCAGATAAATATCCATCAACTTCAATTGAATTCTTCACTACTTCATCAAATTTGACATTTGTTCTTTCTACAATCTTCCTCAAGTATTTTATTGAAACATCTGTAAGCTTTGCTTCTTGTAGAATATCTAAGAAAAATACCTTCATCACTTTTAGCATCAAACTTTCCTAAATTTTCTTCATCCCATCTAATATAACATTTTCTTCCAAATAGCTTAAAATACTTAACAGTAGGAATTCTTCCACACCATAGCTCATAGGGTTTTTTTTTTTTCTCTTTCTTGAATTTGATTGAACACATAAACAACAGTATGAATAGATTCTCTCAAGTAGAATTTTGGTAGATCAACTTCAGTCATCATTGATCTACCAACTTCTTGAATCATTTTGTTCCTCCTTTCAACAACTCCATTCTGTTGACGAGTTCTTGGAGAAGATAAATTTATCTTTATTCCATGAACCTCATAAAAAATATTAAACTCATGGGAGGTGAATTCACCACCTCTATCAAACCTTAAGCATTTTATTTTCAAATTCACTTCATTCTCAACCATAGCTTTGAATGTCTTGTATCTATCTAATGCATCATATTTCTCTCTCAGAAATGTAACCCATGATGTATACCTAGAGTAATCATCAATCAAAAGCATAAAGTACTTATCACCTTGTAGACTTCTCACTCTTGTAGGACCACAAAGATTTGTATGAATTAAATCTAGTAGTCCAATAGTAGATTGTTCCTTTGATCTGAAATGAATTCTTGCTTGCTTTCCAAACTGAAAATTCCTACAAATAACATTAATAGGCTTTGTAATCCTTGGTAAATCTCTCATGGATTGCATTGCACTAATCCTTTCCAAGTTATCAAAATTAATATGACACATTCTATGATGCCATAGCCAATTGTAATTAATCTGAGTCATAAAACATCATCCATCAACACCCTTAAGTTGATATATATTTCCTTTAGACTTATTTCCTGCACCAATCACTGTTTTGGATCGTTTCCTAATTTCACACCTCTCATCCTTAAACACAAGATCATATCCCTTACTACACATCTATCCAACACTCAAAATAGTATTCCTTAAGCCCTTAACATAGTAGCCATCATCAGTATTATGCTTGCCATCAAATATTACTAAACCTATCCCACAAATCTTAGCACTAGCATCATCTCCAAACATAACTAAGCCTCCATCATATTTTTCAATTTTAAAAAACTTACTCTTGTCACTAGTCATGTGATGTGAATAGTCAATGCCAACAACCCAATAGTTCTTTTCCTATTTAGCATCTAGGGAAGAGATTATAGTACCTTCACTTTTCTCCTTCTCTAGATGGAATTCCTTCACCTATTTTTCAAAATTAGTAGTCTAAGTAGGTTCATTTTTTATACCGAAGAACAAGCATTCATTGTCATCATGATTTCCATAATTAGTTTCCTCATCAGAAATACTAGCATCCTCATTCACATAATATGCTCTATTGATCTTCTTGTCTTTATTTTCTTTCTCATATCTTTGTTTATTCATCTTAGCTCTTTCCAGAAACCTCAAAGCATAATGATCTATTCCTCTACAACTAAAGCATTTAAAGGGTAACTTACCTTCATACTTTCTAGAGCCTTTCTTCATCCTCCTCACAAAGTTAGCTTATACTTCACCAAGGCTTTCTTCATCCATATCTTCCACTCTTGTAGCCTTGAAAGTAGTTTATGACTTGGATCCATTTCTCAAATTCAGCTTTCTCAACTTAAAAGTTGTTAGAGTTCCCACTAACTGATTTTTAGTGTAGGTCTTGTAATCTACATGTTCTTGAATAGAATATACCTTTTCATTATATGCATCAAGGATATTTCTAAGAATCTTCTTTAAAATCCTAGATTCATCTATTGTAGCACCAAGTCCTCATATACCACCTAACACTTCATCTACTCTTTCTATATAGGATTTAATGTTCTCATATTTAGACATGTGCATGAGCTGAAACTATCTCCAAATTTTACAACTTTTCTTCTTTGACCTTCTCATCTCCTCCATGTGCCTTTTCTAAAGAATCCCAAAAAAATTTAATAGTCTTCAGATTTTGAACTTTAATCAACTTGAAATGTGCAAGAATATTCTTCAAAATGAACTTCACCTTATTGTTCACTTCATGTGCCTTTATTTGATCATATGTACTCAGACCATTAGGAAAAGGAGTATAAGGATTCTTGTAAGCTTTCTCAACATCATATCTACAATAATCCAGATATTCTTCCATTACTATTTTCCAAATAGAATAATTAGTTCCATCAAACTTCAGATACTCAAAAGTGATGTTTCCAACCATCCCAAACCTTCCCTAAGTAGTTGAGCTCTTCTCCAAGGAAACAAGTTCTGATACCAATTGTTGAACAAGATAATTGAGAGGGGGGGTGAATCATTTGCAGAAAATTTAATCTTTAAAACATCCACTAGAACTTAGATCAATCATAAATAATTTACTCTACTAAAATGATTAAACATTAAGTGCAAAGGTAGAAACTAAAAAGTAACACAGATACACAATAACAGTAGATTTACATGGAAAAACCATGGTGAGGATTATCTCACAATATAGAGAATATAAAAATTGATTACAAAGGCTCATTGCCAAAACAACAAGGACTAACTATATGGATCAGGAATCTCTGTCCAACAAGGGTTAACTACCTGAAGGGCTCAATACAACACAAATACAAAGAAGATAGAAGAGGTATGTTACACAAAGAACACAATCTCAATGCAACAAAGATTTCCACCATGATTCACTCAACCACTTGCAAAAATGCATGAATTATAGAGTACACCTTCAGCTCACTACTTCTGGAAACTCAACATTTATATTTTGTACTGAGTTTCCTCACTCACATCACATACACATTGATTCACATCTGTTTCACATCAGTCTACTCTATTTCTTCGCACCACTCTTTGTACACCTTTCACCAATATATAATCCTATATATATACCATCTTCAACTTTGAAACATATCAAAAGTTGGTCATCCATCATTTAAATTCAAATTAGGCTATCGCCAAAACATTCTAGGGTGGAATTAAAATGAGGGAAACCCAAACACATGCTAAGAGAGGACCCAAATAAGTCCCAACATGCTTCATGATCTTTGAGAGTAGTTTTTAACACAAGGTTGGCAATACCAGTGTAAAAAACATATAACAATTAAGCACATGCAATCCTTAACCTGATCCAATCTTTCCAAAAAAAAAAAATGTCTTCAACAAAATTATAACAACTTAACTCTAGAATCGTAAGTCATAAGACTTTTAAAAAAAGAAATTCAAACTGACAACATTTCTCCCGCACCTTAGCTAGAAACCCTGAAAACCACAGTTTACAATTGGTGAACATAACCCACATTATACGAGTCAGAAGCAAAAAATATAGATATAGAAACTTCCAACAATCATGATCAATATATCTAAACCACACAAACATAGGAGAAAATCCTGAAGCAAAACCCAAAGCAACCACTGAATACCTACAACCTTTTCTTTTATAATTTTCTCAATATCCTTGACATATAAAACCAAATAACCTTCATCCATGACATTAATGACAACAACTAGTTGATAACCAGTTAACCAGTTGATATCAATGACAACACCTTCATTCTTGCAATAACTTCTTCGTACTTGCAACCATATGCTCATCATATATGTAATCAAGGGATAATTTTAAGAAACCCCCCTCAAAAAAGGTGTAAAAACTTGATAAACCTTGTCTAATTTTTTTCGAGGAAAAATATAAATTCAATTGTTGAATCTATTGTATTCACTAGAGTTTGTACAAAGTCTTGGTAAATTATAATTTTTTGAAACCAATTTTTTTTTTTTATTGGTGATTAAAACTTGTTTTCAAACCAATAAAATATTTTCATTGGAAAATTAAACTTGTTTTCAAACCAATTAAAAAAAATTGTGGTGAATTAAAGTTGTTTTCAAATCAATAAAATATTTTTCGTTGGTGAATTAAACCTATTTTGAAACCAAAAAGATTTATGCTGATGAATTAACCTTGTACTCTAACCAATAAAGTATTTTTGTTGGTGAATTAATCTTGTTTTAAAACTGATAAAATATTTATTTTGGCAACTTAAACTTGTATTCAAACCAATGAAATATTTTTGTGGAAAATAAAACCAGTATGCCAATAAAAATCATAGCATGGGTGGAGAAACTATAAAATAATATGTATCATTCTATTTTAGGATGAATTTTCCACACATCCAAGTTCTTATATAAAGTCTCCAGAATGAAGACAAGTTTCAACATATTTATAAGTTCTAATAAGAAGTGAGTGAAATTTATAGTGACTCATTAGTGGATATTGATAATGACTAAGGTACAACAACCCACTCAATTCTCTAACTTTTTAATGCTTTGAAGTACTCTTCCTAAATCCAGATATTAATCCATACAATTTGCAATGGCTCTTCCATGTGCTGAAAAAGTGTGAATGCAACAATTGACAATTTCACTCACCTTTCAATTAAATTTAATAATTATTCTCACAAAAATTAAATTTAAAACATGTAAATTGAGGTAAGATAACAAGATATAGATCCTTAATTAGATTATGCAATATCTTTTGTACTAAATGTTTTAATTATCGGCTCGTGCTTCACCATAGTGGGATGCAGAACCAAGGTCCAATTTTTTTATAAACTTAACTAGAATTACTAATGAAGTTCATCATAATCTTGATTAAACCACTAGTATGAAAATCATTATGGAATTTGATACACCAATTTGTCTAACTAGTCTTTGATGACGATTAGCCTTCTAGGAGAAATTATTAGCCAAAGACTTACATAGATTTTTAAGTTACACAATAGATGGACTATATTCATTATCAGGATGGTGTTGGGCTTCAAATTTGTAGAATTTCCTGTTAGATATTAGGTGCAAATCAATCTTTATTCATGGTTCGTTGCTTTTTTACTATACATTGGAGTTTTGTAGGCTGATGTGTTGTTCTTGGTGAGTCTGATGGTTCAACATGGTTATCTAGAAGGACTAGGGGATGTTTTGGTTGTTGCACACATTGGAGTGAGAATCCCTAAACCAAGGTATATTCCATGATTCTTAAAAGAAAGAGCCACTATAACCATGCACCATTTTGTGTCAAATTTATACAATCTCACTTTAGTGGGACATCGTCAGCTAGTTACCATGGGATATGATTTTCGAAGGAATGAAGTTTGTCATAATTTTGATAAATGTATATCATTGTTTCCTTCTGCTAGTAGCAATATCTTGTTACTCAGTAACTTTATTATCTACATTTTGCAAGCACCTTTATACATGCTACATTATCAAAGATGTAAATGTTGACATGTATATTTATATTAGTTTTTATTAATATTACTTTTATATTATTACATCTTTATTCTATGTTATTTTAATGTAAGAATTCAATAATTCTCTCATGTTATTAGAATTAAACTTGTATGAGAATAAAAATTAGCATGGGCAGTAAAAATATAAAATGTTATACTTATATTCAAGGATAAAATTTCAACACAACCAAATTCCTACATAAAGTCTCTAGAATTGAGTCAGGTGTCAACATATTTATAATTTATGATCGGAAGTGAGAAAAAATTATTATGAGTTGTTAGTGGATATTGATAATGCTTAAGGTACAACAATCCATTTAATTTGTATGTGTTACTTCCAAGTATTGATGTCTTTGTTCTTTAAATTTTTAGCTATATATTGTTGGAAGTTAGAGGAAATTTTTGGTCATTGATGTGGTTGCTAGAAACATGAGCATGATCACATACAGTATTTTCATTGATGTCAACATCATTGTTTGATGTCAACATTGAAGTTGACATTAAGGTACAATTGATTGGAGAAGCATGAGTGAGTATGGTGATGGTAATCCATTATACTAGTGCAAGAGTTTTTATCCAGTGCATAACAAATGTGTTGAATATTTTGCTAAATGACATAATATAGTTTTTAGTGTAAAGAGTACCAGTTTTCAGGTTCACATTGCTCTACCTTGAATAATTTTAGTTTGCAGTTCTAATGTAATTTTGATGTATGTCAAAGGAATATAAATCCAAATTCTCATGACTTTATGTCCTCTCATATCAAGGATAAAGATTATAGTGGATCATCTCTTCTAGCGATAGTGTTAGTAGTACAAAGTACATGTTTGGAATGTTATGTATTCCATCGCTAAAGAACATTTGGTTATGTCATTTTATGGGAGTTCTTACAAATTTCAGAAGTGTGTGATCCAAGTGGTAATTTTTTTGGTGCTTCACATGTTGTGTTGTAAATCAACATATGGTTCATATCACTAGTATTTTCTATCAATTACCAACCTAAAAAGTTTGGGATTATGTGAAGTTAAATTAGGAATTGAGAAAATTTAAGGAAGAAATTATGTGTGGTTGGATCTTGAGACAATAAGTTGATGTATTACATGTTTCATCTACTTAGGCCAACCTAATTGATGTTGTAGGTGTGTGTGGATGTAATACATATACATTTAAGTTCATTTTAGTGTTATATGAATGATATGAGATGTGATGTGTGTATTGATGATGTGAATTCCTAAGTAGAGTATGTGAGTGTGATGTGAAGAAGAGTAGAGTGGGTATAAGTGTTGAGAAACATGAAGTGTGTTAAGTCAGTGTATTGAGTTTCAGTGGAACTGTCTCTTGCATATTGTAGATGCATTATTTACAATTCAAATATTTGCATTGAGCCACTCCTTTATATTTCTCTTATTCTCTGGATAGTGACTCCTCTAGCTAATGAGTCCACCTAGTAGTGAGCTTTTTTGTAATATGCTATGATCAATTATAATATATTGTGAGCTAATTCTCACCATGGTTTTTCCCTTTTTGGGTTTTCCACATAAAATTTACTATTTGAATGTGTTATGTTCTTTGATAATTAAATTCATGGTTTCTTTCTTTACTACAAATTATATATGATGTTTCAAATGAATGTTTAAATGTTTAAGTGGTTTTTGAGAATACTGATTCACCTCACCTCTCAGTATTCTGGGTGTTCAACAATTGGTATCAAAGCTTGGTTCCTTGGAAGAAGCTTAACCCCTTGAGGAAGATCTTAGAGGTTGAACACATGGCTACTGGGATATATCTTACTCCTCTACAATAAATTCCTATGGTTTGTTAAACAAGACAACTAAGAGGGGGGGTGAATTAGTTGTAACAAACTTTAACCTTTAAAAAATTTCACTAAAAATTAAATCAATCACAAATCCTTTATTCTACTAATCTAATTAATCATTAAGTTAAAAGGAAGAAACTAAAAAGCATCACACATACACAACAAAACCATATTTATGTGGAAAACCCTATAAGGGAGAAACCACAGTAAGGATTATCTCATAATATAGAGAATATCAAAACTGATTACAAAGGCTCGCTGCCAGATAATTCTCACTACCAAAACATGACTCACTGTCCAAATAAGGGTTAACCACCTAAAGGGCTCACTGCCACATAGATACAAAGAATATAGAAGAGATATGTTATAGAGAGAAGAAAATCTCAATGCAATAGAGATTTCCACCACAATTTTCTCAAACTCTTGCAGACATGCTCGAATGATAGAGTACTCCTTTAGCTCACTGCTTCCAAAAACTCAACATTTAGACTTTGCACTGATATGCACCAACTCACATTGATTACACATTGATTCACATCTATCTCACATCTATCCTACTCCATTTCATTGCACTTCACTTTTCACCAATATCTCATCTTGTATTTGTACCATCTTCAACTTTGAAACATATCCAAAGTCAGTCATACACCATTTGCATTTCTAAATTCAAATTAGGTCAGTGCCAAAATATTATAGGGTGGAATTAGAATGAGGGTGACCCAATCACATGCTTCAACATACTTCCATAAGTTTTGAAAGTAGTGTAAAACATAAGGTTGTCCAAACCAATGTCAAACACATAAATCAATAAAGCACACACAACCTTAGCATGATCCAATCCTTCTCGATAACAAAATTATCTTAACATGATCATATCACCTTAACTCCAAAACCGCAAGTCATAAGACTGAAACAAGAAGAAATCTGGAGCAACTACATTTCTCTTGGACCATAGCCAGATACCCTAAAAAATACATTTTACAACAAGTGAACATAACTCACATTGTACAATGATATAAAAGCCCAAATCCTGGATATAGCAACTTCCAACAACCATGATCAACATATTTGAACCACATGAACACAAGAGCAAATATTGGAGTAGAATGCAAAGAAAAAATTGAACACCTGCAACCTTTCTTCATTACAATTTTCTCAATATTCTTGACATATACATCCAATAACCATTATCCATGACATCAATGACAACAAAAACTAGTTGAGAACCAGTTAACTAGTTGTCATCAATGACAACACAATCATCATACTTCCTTCATAATTGCAACATGGTTGTGTAGTGTAGAAAAAAATATCCCTTTTTCCCATGTAATTTAGAAATAATTAATGATAAAATGATCTTAATGATGGCTTAATTTAGTGTTCTAATATGTTTTTCATATTCACATTAAGTTTAGGGCCCTTTTAAATTAAATGGACTTAATTGTCCCTTATTTTTTATGTTGTAAGGTGTACCTTAAACTTTCACATTAATCTAGGGCTTTATTAATTAATTGAGGTTAATTTTCCTTAATTGGCCCCTTTAATTCAAATCCAAGCCTAATTAAATATAATTTTCAAGGAATAAAACCCAACATTCATAAATAGCATTACAAAACACTTAACTTTGGAAGATGTGTATCCTAGGTAAGTGACCTAGGACCCATTTATCATAGGGAGAATGGGTCCTCACTTAGATCTAGGACCCTAATTTTACATAATATTTAACATTGACTGATGTGTGTCCTAGGTGAGTGGCCTAGGACCCATCCACCCTATGGTTAATGCGTGCTCACTTAGACCTAGGACCCCCCTTTTCAATATGTTTTTTAGTGGTATTTTAATGATTTCAAATCCATAAATCAATGTCAACTTATGATATTTGAATTTTTGGAATTAATGGTAAGATGTGTATAAACAAAAGTTTATTTCACTATGTTTCATCTAAGCAATCCTAGAAAATTGAAGTCATCCTAAGAGCATTCAAGAGAGAATTAGAGGAGAAATTCAAGGGAAAAATTATTGAAGAATATTGCAGCAATCAAGATTCCTTTCATCATGTCAAAGATGTATTGCATCATGCATGTTGTTTGAGGTAATATGGTGATGTAGCACGTTCAAGATCTATTAAAGAATATCAAAGACATTATTTCACATCAAGTTTCATGATCAAGATCCTCATCCATTGAAGCCATGCAAAGTTGTAGTTCTACAAATCCAAGGTTCAAATAAGGTTTGGTGAGTTGTTACATAGTGTTGTTCATTCATCATTCCTTCATGGTTCATTGTTTCATTTCAAGGTTTAGTTATCAAAATCGGGTTTGACCAAGGAAAACTTCCATTCACTTAACAAAAAAAAAATTCCTCTCTTTGATGTGTGATTATAGATTTTATGTTGAAGATCATTTGAAGAGCAAGATAGAAGAAAGTTGCAAAGTTGTCAAATCATGAAAACTTCTCTACAAATTTTATTTCTGTTGTCTGATAGTGAACACCTATAATCTGGAAGTCTAGAACAAGCAGAATAGAATCCAGAAAGAAATTTCCAGAAACCCTAGCTAGGACCCGTTCGACGTAGGGTGAATAATTCCTTAGTGAGCTTCAAAAGGTGACTTTTGGTGAAAGGTACACAACATTTTCCCCTTTCCAAATCTTCCTTTTGATTATTTTTTCCATCAAATTTTTTTTTTTTTCTTCATTTTCATATTATAGCTTCTATTTTGAATAAAATTAGGAAGATAGGATTTTGTGGTGAATCAGCCTATTCATTCATCTCACACAAAACATCCATATTTTTGGGTATGTGCAAGATCATGATGGGACAAAAAGTGGCGATATGATGGGTATGTGGCTGACAACTTTTTTTTACCCAAAATTGATGAAACTAAAAGGGTTCTAGCCGATATTCCCCAACTTCGAATCAACATAAATTATGATTTACTTTGGAATTTAATAAATAATTATTATTCATTTTCTATTTGAATTACAACTAAAGTCTGATTGATATGTTGATTGAAAATATTTATAGCTTTCTTGGAACCAGATCACATTTTTTGAATCAAACATGCTTCACATACTATAGGATTTTTAAAATGAATTTCGCTAGAAGCTTTTGACTGCTAAGGTGGTCAAACATAATGAAGCTTTATATTTTTAAAACTTTGCAATAAAAATCATAATTAATTATTTACTTGGAAAAAAATTACAAAAATATGCATCACATCTGGACATGATTCCTTTTACTTTATATCTAAAAAATATTATGTAAAAAATTATTATCATTTTATTGTGGTTAGGTGGCCTAATGCACACTCCATCTTCCTCTATTTTCCTCAAATTTGTATACAACAGATTGAAATTTCAAATTTTCACCAAATAAGATTTTAAAAAAAAAACCTAGTAGTTTAGAAACTACATTCAATTTTCTATAGATTCTATTCTTACATATTTTTGAAATAATATAGATAACTTATTCAATTTTTTATGTCAAATTTCCTAACTTTGATTTTTATGAATTTTTCGCCACTTAAGGGCTTGTTTTTTCCATGATGATCCTAAACATACCCTTCTATGTTTCAGGTTAGATTCATTGAAGGAGATTGCATGGTTTATATGAATGGATAATTCCAAAATAGCCCTTTAAGTTCTAGAAAGAACTGAAAGTGAGAAAAAAGTTTTGGAAGAAAATGTCAAGGAAGTAGATGAATACATCAAAAAGTTGAGAGAGAAATAAACAAGTCCAGAGAAAGACATAAGTAGGTTAATAATCAGTTGAAGCAATCAAATGAGACAATCACCAATATAAAGGTACTAGTTCAAGAAGGAACAAGAGTTGTGGAATGCCTGAATGATAAATTGAAAAGAAAATCTATAGAATGTTCGAGACTTGAAGAAGAGGTTGTGACTTTGAGATTAGATCCGGAGAAATAAAAGAATCAAGAAGAAAAATTCAAGAAGGTATCTACAATACTTGATGAAATGATTGCAAATCAAAAGAATTCTAAAGACAAAGGAGGATTAGGGTTTGAAAAATGAGGAATTTCAAAAGTAGATAAAACACCAATTACTAAAAGGAAGAATAATGAATAAAAGAATATTGGAGACAAGAAAAGAAATGACAAGAAGGTTTGAAATTAGAGGAAAAACTTCAAACTACCACATGTTAGACAACTGAATGCACAAAGGTACTCATCTTTTAATGGTTACTACTATTCTTACAATAAATTTGGACAAAGAGCTAAAGAATGTAGAAGCAAAATAAATCAGAATATTTAATATTTTCTTGGTTAGTGCTTTACACAATATATTTGGTCATAAGGCTAGTGAATGCAGATATTGGATAATGAATGGTTACAATAATGATATGAGGTTTCAATCTTTCAATGGCTATTGTTATTCTTGTAATGGATATGGGAATAAGGCTAATGTATGCAAATCTATAATTGGTGAAATTAAGCTTGTTCAAAATATTGTCATATGTCACAAATGCAGTAAACCTAGACATACAATCAAACTTTGCAGAAGCAAAAATGTGAAGGTTGATCTGGTAAAGAAGAATGATCTAGTGAAAAAGGTTGATCTAGTAGAGATGAAGAATAAGATGAACAAGATATGGAAAAATAAAGAGGATAATTAGGTTAAGTATGAGTCTATGTCAATTTCTAGTGTAGATGTTTCCTCTAGAAAGTAAATGAAGAGATTTGGGTCAAGGGAATTTTTAACTAAAAATATCTAAGCCCCTGCCAAAGATATGGTGTTGATTCCTTCAACACATTTATATGAGGTGTAGGTTGGCATGTTTGACCTATTGATGAAACCACTAGTGGAAAATATTTTCCTATAGATTTACAGAGAGTTTCAAGGTAATTGTGTCATTATAGTTAGGGTTTCCATCTTTTGACCTAACTTCAAATCAATGCAATTAATGTGATTTAGATCATTTAAAAGGTTTTATATGTAATCTCACATCTATTAAATTTATTTTTAATTGTATGTTCAAGGAGAGAAAAGTAGATAAGGAGCAACGTGAATTGATTTGAAATTCGTTCGTGAAACCTTAGTTGATAGAGATTCAAAAGGTATTTACAGATTTCTACTTTACCCCAATTGTAGAAGTATTTTAAATTTTTGCAAGATGTGTACTCCACAAGCTATCAAGGTTGTAGATCATCCTCAACCTAAATTTAAGAGGCATCATGATAATTCAATGATGATGGATCTAGATGGTACATTTTCAAGTATTTCATATGGTGTGTTGTATACAAAAGATGTTAGGATTTAAATTCATGCAAATTTGGAAAAGTAAAACCACTCTAAACTAGGATATGTATGGTTTAATGAGCTCACTAGAGATGAGTTTGAATTGAAACCTGAGTTCAAGAGCTTTTCAAAGAAGAAGGTTGACATATGGAATAATCTCCCCATTCTTTTCTATGTTTATGAATAGATCAGATATATATTAAGAAGATTCATGATAGGTTTATGTGGTTGGATATACCATATATGATTAATAAGGAGGAAATTAGGGTTGTAATATGATTATGTTCAACTGGACCATTTACAACACTCTAGTCAGTGAAAAATGAAGTCATGATGAAGATAAAAAGTGAAAATTTTAATAAGAGAGCATTAAGTATTGTATGATTGAAGGAAATATTGTATGATTGAAGGAAATACCATTGTCTATTCAAAATAGAGACCACCTGATGAGATTAGGAGATGAAAAAACTTAGAAGAAAGAATTATTGGGATTATTCAAAACATTCTAAGAGAATATGAAAGCCAAAGAAAGGATTCTAAAGAGTGTGGTAGAGAAATATAAAAAATGATATTATATTCATGGTGATTAAGGAATGATGAATAATGGAGGTTGTTGAGCCTATAACAATATGGATTCTAGAAATGTGACATGGGGTTGAAGAAGAGGTAATTGTTTATCTAGAAGATCACATGTTTAGCATGCCTAAAGACCCAAAGAAAGGAATGTATGGCACTTATGAAGAGAAGTATTATGAATTACATATGGAGTAGAGATAAAATGAGATCAAGAAGACTATAGAGAAGATGATAGCATGGGTTGTGGTGGTGATGGGCACACCTAAGGATATTTGGGAGAAATTCAAAAGCACATCTAGTCCTTTGATATGTTCCCCTAGCACAAAAAGATCAGGTAGAACAACTACCCCCTTTATGGTTGCCCCTAAGTCCTCTAGGACTAAACCTACTATTGGTGCTAAAAGGAAAGAGTCAATCACTACTATGGAAAAATAGCAATATGCTTGTGAAAGAAAAGTGTGTTCTGAAAAAATAACAAAGTGCTCAACAGAAGATAAGAGTGAAAGAGAAGGCATCAAGAAAAAGGTTTGTAAGTTCAGATGAAAAAGAAGAGGAAGAATAAAAACCATTGATAAGAAAGAGATAATTAGGTGTCTCTCAAGTAGATACAAGTGAAAAGAAGGCTAAGATTGATATTGTAGATACAAAAATGAAGCTGAGGTGGAGAAAGAGAAAGAAGGATACAAAATTTATGTAAGGGAGAAGAAAGAAAAGATTGGTAAAGTAAAGAAGAATCTAAAGGTGAAGAAGAAGAAGAAATTCAAGACCCCTACACTCATGAAACACAATCTAATGAATCTTGAAGCTTTGGTGAGCTTCATTTCAAAATATGGAAATCTTGAGAAGATTGTTGCATTGTACCCAACTACAAATAATGTGGAAAATTTAACTATTGAGGAAGCTATTGTAAGGTACATGGTTTATTTTTATGTTAGCATGAAAGATATAGAGGATAAAATATTGAAGACCTGAAAGGAGTATTATATGCAAGAAGGTAGAAAGCATTTGATGAAGATGCAAGATTAAGGGAATTCACTTAGGAGAAGATCAATGCTCCTCTCACAAATGAGGATAGAGCTAGACTAGCTCAATTATACAACAAAGAATTCAGAACTAAGAAGTTCATTACCCTAATGGGAAGGGACAAGGATGATATTGAGAGACTAAGGAATGAGATAGTGGAAAAGGTTGCCAATTTGACAAAAAAAATAGGAATCTATCTAGATAGTGAAGAATAATTGCATGATGATGTCTCCATCCCTGAAGTGGATGTATTAAAATATTCTTAACATGAGCATGTACCTAAGCAATAAAATATACAAAATGATGTTAATGTTGGAAACATAAGGGAAAACAACTGAGACAGGGGGTGAGTCATTTGTCACAAAAATTTAAACTTATTAACCTTATTAACCTTATTCTTAGATATGATGAAAAAAAAAGAAAGCATATAAATCATCACCAAATCAGAAATACACATAACACCAATATTTTTACATGGAAACCCTATTAGGGGAAAACCATAGTGGAGATTAGTCCATAAGATTATACCCTCTTAAAAGTATAAGAGAATAAATGGGAATACACATGCATTCAGGAACACTACCTAGAGCTCACTGCTCAATTACAACAAGGCTTACAACCCAAAGGAAGAAACATTGTATTATAGAAAGATTCAGATTAAATCCACAAGATTGAACTGAGAAAATATCATCTACTCATGCCTAATTACAATTCTGGTTAAGCACAAAAAATCTACTCATACTTCACACTTTACTTCTTCCTTTGAATGATTAGAACTTTATTCGCACACAAGAATCACACACTTCACTTCACACATTCAAAAATATTCCTTTAAATGATAAAAAAATCACTCTTATATATCTGCAACAAGAATAACATCATCTACATGCCAACTTCAATAAAATATAAAATGAATACAAATTGTCAACCCAAATCAACAAACAATTTGTAATATGAATCAACCAAAGTCGGCCACAACATAGTGATGACCCAAAACAACATCCTCAAACATGAAACACCTTCAATAATTATTCCTCGAAGATCCACAACGCACTACAATCACCTTGTCGGCCATTAACATGAAAAACATGAACACTCAAGAGAAAATCACCAATCGTGAGTACACTGATCAATGTAGATGTGCAACAAAGATAGAGAATGATATAGAAAAATCTAGGAGCATCATGAAACACTACAAAAGGATCTGCAACAAATCAGATTACCAAAATCACATCATCTTCATTCAGGAGCACCAACTAAAGCAATAGAAAAACTATCAGAATACAGATACTCATAACTCGATCAAATCTTAATGCGAATCTTTGAAACTTAATGTGGATAAACTAGATATACTCAACAAAAACCTCTTTAATCCAAAACCTTTGATCATCAACATACCTAGTTGGCTTAGTATGTTGTCCAAATTCAACTTCACTACACCACTGACAACCTGCAACTTATTCTATTACAATTTTCTCAATATCCTCAACATATACAACCTTAAAAACATTAATTCTAATAGTGTTGACATCAATGACAACCACATATCAGCAATATCCAACAATCTTCCCCTTTGGCATTGATCGCAACGCATGATGTGAAAAACACCATCAACCCAACTTTCTCTCAACACATTCTCCTCCTTAGATTTTGACTCTTCTTCCCACAAAATTTTTCACATGACTCTACTCCCCCTTTGACATAAATGGAAAAGATAGACATTTTCTTTTTCACACAAGCTTTGAACCACATTTTTGAACATTTGACTACTCCCCCTAAGTAGCATCCACCATAACATCAATCCAGATCAAGACATGACTATGAAATGCACAGAATAATGCAATTCAATGCACCTTAGTTCTGATTAGGAGGGGTAATCACCCCTAGCTTCTCTTTGAGATACTAAAAAGTATCCTTAGGAAAAGGCTTAGTAAAGATATCTACAATTTGTTCCTTAGTAGGCACGTACTATAATCTGACTTCCTTTTCACTCACCTTTTCTCTGAAAAAGTGAAACTTTATAGATATATGCTTGGTCTTTGAATGCAACACCAGATTCTTAGAAATATTAATTGCAGTTGAATTATCATAGAATATAGCAATAGGTTCATCATACACAACTCTGATATCCTTCAACATATGCTTCATCCACAATACTCAAGTAAAATTGCTAGTAGCAGTAATGTATTTTTCCTTTGCAGTAGATAAAGAAATGACATTCTACTTCTTACTTAACCATGAAATTAGCTTCTTTCCCAAGAAAAATGCACCACCACTGGTACTCTTTCTTTCATTCACATATCCTCCCCAATCAACACCAGTAAAAGCACTCAAAGTAAAATCATTTTCTTTAGGATACCATATGCCAAAATCAATTGTTCCCTTCAAGTATCTAAAAATCCTCTTTATAGCTGTCACATGAGATTCCTTAGGATCAACTTGAAATATTGCAATAATGCATACAACATTCATGATATAAGGTCTAGTTTGAGTTAAATAAAGCAATCCCTTAGTCATGAATTTGTATCTAGTCTGATTTTCTTTAGGAGAATCATGATCTTGAGTCAACTTACATCCAGTCACCATAGGTGTACCAACTGGCTTAAAATATTCCATACCAAACTTCTTTAGAAATTCTTTCACATACTTGGAATGAGATATAAAGATCCCTTTGTCTAGCCGAGTAATTTGCAATCCCAAAA